>JAGKPW010000432.1:0-480960 GCA_019926035.1 Melaleuca alternifolia | reverse complement strand
ATTGGCGTACCTGATGTTTTTCGAAACCACTGCGAAGTCCGGACTTGCTTTTACAGTTTCACCGGACGGACAACTCTCTCATAGGCAGACGAACTACAGATGGACATGGACAGAGTTTCATCGAACCAAAAAATTGAGAGCGACTAATACATCCGATCGCCTCTACATCTACAATCGCATCGCATGAAAATGCAAATATGGAGACAAACGATCATCGCGAATGCATAACTAGAGGGAGAGAGAGAGAGGAGGAAGTGAGTTGGCGTACCTGTGGTTCTTCGAAACCACCGCGAAGTCCCGATTTGCTTTTACAGTTTCACCGGACGGATAACTCTCTCGTATGCAGACGAAATGCAGATAGACATCGACAGAGCATCATCGGACCAAAACACGAAGAGTGACAAATACATCCGATCGCCTCTACATCTACAATCGCATCGCATGCAGCAAAATCACGAATATGGAGACAAACGATCATCGCGAATGCATATCTGAGAGAAAGAGATAGAGAGAGAGAAAGGAGGAAGTGAGTTGGCGTACCTGAAGTTCTTCGAAACCACCGCGAAGTCCAGATTTGCTTTTACAGTTTCACCGAACAGATAACTCTCTCGTATGCAGACGAACTGCTGATGGACATGGACAGAGCATCATTGAACCAAAAAACGGAGAGTAACAAATACATCCGATCGCCTTTACATCTACAATCGCATCGCATGCAGCAAAACTACGAATATGGATACAAACTATCGGAATGCATATCTGAGGGAGGGAGAGGGAGAGAGAGGGGGACGCCGGGGGGGGAGGGGAGAATGAGTTGGCACACCTGAAGTTCTTCGAAACAACCGCGAAGTTTGAATTTGATCTGGCGAATTTGCTATTATAGTTTCACCTAACGGATCGGATCGGACGTCGAACGCGCATTTGGTAAGTGAGTGGTTTAAAGCTTCTCTCTCGAAGCTTCTATAGCAGTTTATTATTAATTTACTAACTTAACTCAGCTTTTTAAATTTGTTTCCTTCTCTCTTTTCTCGTTGAAACAGATAAACTCAATTAAAAAGTCTAAAAGATCAACTCCGTTTGTTTTTTCCTCTTGAGGTGTCCACCGTTTGAAGAGACTTTCCATCCCTTGGAAAATTGAAAAATATTTTTTGGGTCTGAGGAAAAAATAAGCGTGCTTACCAATTTCATCCAAGTTTTCACTACTTATTTTGTCTTCTTGTTTTCACTAGCCAACCATGTGTACGCTTTATATTAACAATTGGTAGGCATGGCATCAGTATTAAAATAATTTCCCTTTTCAATGTGTTTGATTCTCTCAAGATATGCAATATCCATGCTTGAATCCAACATTCGATTGTAAGCAAAACAATTTCTCGAGACCAAATTATCTTAAGCGAGGCATTATGTATGGCTTCTTAATCTCAATATGTCAATAAATTCACGCTTGATGAACGCATAAAGGTAAATGTTGTTTTCACAAGTGCGTCTTAAGAACTTCACATCATCAAATGCAGACAGAGGAAAAGCACGAATTTCTTGCATCATGAAATTAGCTATTAAGTAAAAAATTGAGCATATTCGGAAAATTTAAAATGGTGTTTACTTCGCAAGCCTAACTCAAATTAGATTTTTCCTCTGTATTTTATTACTTTCTTTTACTAATTGAAGAGACAAATGAATGATTTTCAACTTATCTTTAAGCAATGAATGTACTTCCAAATTTTTCTCCAAATCAATCTGTTAAATACCATTTACGAGTTAATTATACGAAAATCGAAATTTAAGGATGATAAATTGGAATAATATGATGATTATGTTAATCGGTACAATTAATCATAGCGTATATTAATGACATATAATAATTTTATAGAAAATGTGCTACATAGAAAATTTGATGGCGATGCGGGGGACCCATTTGGGTCGTGGCTTCTCAAAATGGAGATTTGTGTGCTGAGCAAATGTGAGAATATGAGCAGGTAGCATTCCTCATGGGAAAATTACTAGAATATTGATAATAATGAAAATGAACTTTTGTTCATGAAAACCCACCCATGGAATAGCCCAACTGGTTAGGATAAATTTGGACTTTGTTGAGATCTTGTATTCGATTCCCTAGGGAAGCACTTGTGATTTAAGTGGGGGTAATGGCGACATCTCGATTATAAAAAAAAAAAACTTTTGTTCATGAAAAATGCCAAACATATAGAACATTTACTAGTATGAGTTACAGCCAATTTGCTATTACTTTTCTAATATGAAAACTCACTGATCTTGTCTAAATATTATTATGTTGCCATCAACCTTCTAAGTTTACTCTAAAAAGTTCAAACCAATTCATTTTTTAAGCTTCAAAATTATATTGAGTAGCGTACACCGAGTAGCGTTTTAGCAATGACTAAAAATTCATGTTTAAAAAAAGTACCCATCGGCTTTAAAATAGTAAGCTTTCAAGGCGACTAAAAAATGTCAAGGAAAAACCAAAAGGTTCATTAAATTTTCTCCAAAATGTATCTTTTAAAATGCAATTGGCGATCTTCTGAAAGCTTTGGTAGGATAAGTTAGTTTGGAAGAGGGAAGACATTTTTCGATTATTAGAAACTAATACATTTTCCATTGAAGAAATTTTAAGCTTCAATATATCGTACAATTACGACTTCTCCTCTTCGCTTTGTTGAGAAATTCTTTTGATGATAGAAAAGTAAGCTAGCGTCCACGATAAACTAGGATTTCTTTGATACATTAGTAAGCTTTGAGCAAAAATTTAAGTTCCACATTTTAAATAACCATTGATCCCTCAATTATCTAACGATAAATGTACTAATCATTATTTATATCGATATCGGACCTGATAAAAACTACATATTGATGCAATTTACTCATCCGATTAGCAATATAAGTAGGTGATTACTTACATTCCAGGAACCCAAATAGTTATACCTCTCCAATTGGTCCCCTACTCGAAATCGGATTAATTTAGGGTCACCGATTGGAATCTGTTTGCGGGCCTGGATTGCCCCATGCTCAAGTCAATGCCCGATTGACTGGATGGGAAGCCAATCATCACACGCGCCACCGCAGGCGCGTAGATTCCACTCCACCTCTGCTTTTCTTACACAATATCCGCTTTGAGCATCGTTTCAGGGATCCGCAGAAGGCCAACGACAGCGAAAGGGAAAGTAGCAGCGCATCGAGAGAAGCTCCCAAGGAGACAGCCCTCGATTCAAATTCATCGTCCGCCCGGAAGAGAAGCCCCCCAGAATCATCATCAAGATCGGACTCGAGAGACACTGTCTCCAGCTGCCTCCTCAGCGACCCAGAAAAGCAGAATCGAACCCTTTTGCTTCGGCCGTTCTTGCCGGGGTGCGCCATGGTCGACAAAGAAGAAGAACCGCCGGCATCCCCCACCGCGGCAGCGTCGCAGGCGCCATCCACGTACCCTCTGATCCTCAAAATCATGAGCAAGCGGCGGACTTGGGCGTGCCTCTTCGTGCTCGTGTATGCCGCCCTCTTGTCCTCCACGTGGAACTCCCTCAAGTCCATCCTTTCCTGGTACAAGTTGCAGGCCCACCAGCACCCGTCGTCTGGGTGGCCCGCGCTCTACGCGTCGGTGCTCCTCGGCGTCGTCTTCGGGGTCCTCTCGATGGTCGCCGCCCTCGCTGTCGCTGTCCCGGCTACGCTGGTGACGTGGATCACGGTCGTGGTGTTGCTGGCCTTCTTCGGGAAGCCGAAGAGGGCTCTGGTCCTTGAAGGGAGGAAGATAACGAAGGAGATCGTTGTGCTGGTGTGCAAGGTTCTGCTCAAAGAAGGGAATGTTGTGGCTGCGGTTTGTGCTGTTCTTGGGTACTTTGCTCTTGTCAAGAGGAACGCTGAGGGTGAATGATGTGATGGAATTCAAGTTGTGACGGATTCAGATCGGCGGATCATTCGTTTTCTTGGGAAGAAATTAGGGATTTGGGGTTTCTTGGCGAGAGAGAATTGGGAAAGTTCTTTACCAAAAAAAAAATTTAAATTTACCAAAAAAAGAGAATTGGGAAAGTTCACCTTCTTTTTTTTTTTTTTTAGAGGAGCTTCTAGAAATGGGTTTGCTCAGGAGCGGGGGACTCTCTGAGTTTGGATGGCTAGCTCTTGTAAATTCTTGCCACTATTATGATCTTACTTGCTGAATGTTTGTGTTCTGATGATGTTTCTCTGGTTTTTACTTGCATCATATTTTGTTTCCACAATTGTTGTTCGTCGTTTCCCATTTCATGTAACCAGGCCAGTGAAGCTGCAGAGAAGCTGTTCATAGTCGTCTCTTGTGCCACGGTCACCAATTTTAGCAAAAACCAAAGCGCTCTCCAAGCTTGTGTTCACTTCTTCTGCACTGTTCGCACACGGGTTGCATTCAGCGAGTCCTCACCCCCTCCTTTTATTTTTATTTTTTTCATGTTTTGGGGAATGAGTTTTGGTCAGTAGAAGTTCAAACACGGTACAGAAAGCGGATAGACCCTGCAATAGAAGTAGCTCACCAATGGAATTCGAAGGTCCTAAGTGAGTCTTTTTGATGAATTGAACTTTGTCTGAATGAGGTAAAGTCCATGTTAAGGCAAGGCAACGGAAGATTATCGAGGTCAGCAACTTGCAACTAGAATGGTGCCATGCTCCATGTAAAGCTTAGGCGCGGCATCAGGCGAAAAAAGGAACGTGCTTTTAGATGAAATCACCTTCTTAGCGAGGTCTAACAAAACTACGGAGTGATATATCTTTTGTTGGTGATTGACTTCATCTGCTGCAATGAGATTGGGGAATACATCCTCTCTAATGACGGTCAACCGGGGTGTGTCAAGAAAGAGAAGATACAAAAACCACTGCAGTAGAACTTAGTGAAGATGGCATCCATGGAACTTATCTAAAAATTCACGTGCTAAAAATGAAACGAAGTTAACTTAGCGATGTTAGATCAGCGCAGCACTTAATATATGTATTGCGGGACCTAACTTCTTCCGGCAGCATGGATTGCGTTCTTTGCCTGGTGTGGAGCTCTTATGCTTGGCTTAAGGAATTGGTAAAGCTCGTGTTAATGGAAAGTCAGCTCACACATTTTGATTCTTTGCTTCAACTCAGATATCGGATCCGATACCTCTGTCTCGTGGAAGTACAGCGAATGTGGGGGGTCCGTCCTTATTAAAGTCTGTCGGGTGCCGACATTTGCATGCCATGGTTATAATATTGACTTAGAGAAGACATTGTCAATCCCCCAAATTCGTGCAGGCTCACATGAAAAATAAAAAAGAAAGCCGGAGGCGTGGCCGTGACGAGAGCAAATATTCATCGACCGCGCCTATAAATTACGTGTAGCTAAAGTCATCGAATTTTTATTGGTTTCATGTAGGATTCACGTAATAAAATAATATAATTGACCCTATTTTACGGTTTTATTTGGCTTAAAGAATTGACCATATTTATCTGGATTCAAACCAAGGCAGGCTTCACATTCGACGTTTTTTTCCTTCACTGGTCCAAGATTGAGACATATTTCCCAAGAAGGGTGGATTTTGGCCGAGTGCGAAGGAGCTGGTGATCGCCCATAACTTTGTCCAGGCCCAAGCACAGCGTTTTAAATGCTTGTAGAGAACTTATCGGCTGAAACCTGAACAAAAAATTATTCCTTTTCCTCTCTTAACTAAATGAACTTTCATAAGATTCCAATTGTTATAACGTGTCTCAGATTAATCATTGAGATTACTGCTATTGTTTAAAATATATCATTCTATTTGAAGTACGTTTTTTTTTTTCATATATAAAACATATCGATAGATATACGGTTTTACTAATTTTAAAAAGATTTATGATCCATGATTGTATCTTGTTCATGACTATCTTTTGTAACTGACTTGTTGCTTCATCTGTCCTTGCGCCAACTAATAATATGTTTGTTGTTACCGGTCAAAAAGAAACATGAGAAGCACTTTTTCAACCCATTATTTGCAATTTTTATTGCTTGATGATTGTCTTCTTGGATGCAACTTATTATGAGATCATAGAAAAAATTCACTTTTGTATGCATGACCAATCTCCAATGGAGCCATTGATTTCTTGCACACATTTAAATGCACGATGAGAAGGAAAACTACTAACCACTCGAGATATTAGACATATTAGAAGTTGAAGAAAAAAGAGAATATTTTACTAATTGGAAAAATTTATATGAATGTTGAATTATTTTATTTATTCTTGAGCCTAATTTACTAACTAATCTCAACTCCGCTCGAGAATATAAAATCCGGTGATGCACTTATGATTGAAACTTGATTCAGCCAAAGGAAATCTAATCCAAGCTCCAATTGATCTTTTAACTCAGATGGTTGAAGCAATATTAATGTCATTCAAACTCAACGAACTTGACTCGTAATTTACTTAATTCAAAGAAGAAGAAGTCAAGTAGGAGTAATTAGCAGGTAGAGCTTGAAGTTATTCACATTTAAGTTAATATGTGCATGTTATCTAAGATATTAAAGAAATAGCAGTCAAAGATGGTTGAAGGATGATGGATGGCAATGTCTGGTCAATGCTAAGTCATGTGGTTAACATCTCCCTTTTCACAGTGATGGAAACGTCGTTCCTTTTCTCTCTTTTTCTTTTTTCTCCTTTTTTGCTGTCTTGCCTGAGTCGGCAAATTCATTCACTTTCTTCCAAAACAAGCGGCTTGATTGGCTGGCTATACTGGGTATCAAGCTGCTTTCCATTTGTTTTTGGTGGTGTTGGGGGGTGCATAATTAAGCCGTTTTTCTTTGAAATGTAGCATCTCAAGCATCAAATTTGATTAAATGCTGACGAATTTGTTCTGCTAAGCGCTAAGCTAAGCTTGCTTAACTATGCGCAGCTCATGGCGTGTGGTCCAGCAATTTCAGGAAATTCATGGTTGGTTTACAGAAGAAACCCACAAAGAAAATGTCACCCCAGAAAGGAAATAGCAAATGCAGAACGTACTGAATGGAAAAAGAGAGAAGAAAGAGCAAAAAGAGAAGATTGAATCGGACTGTGAATCGCATACTCTGAAAAAGGAAAAATGGTGAGCTCTTGGTCGTCACGTGGCATCATCCCTTACAAGAACTCAACGATGCTCGAATCATCTTGCCGGTTTGCTCAGTCAAGAGCACCATAGCAAAACCATCCGCGAAAGAATAAAAAAGGCTATAGCCGGTGCTTATTTTCACTTGGCTTGCTTTACACCAGAACCAAAAACATAGTTCGATTAGCAAAAGAGGTACAAAATCCTTTTATGGCCTGTTTTCCTATATTGTTTTAAGAGCTTCTTGATTTGTTGCTTTTGATTTGGTGAGGGAGAATGGGAGGTCCACATCCACCCCATGATCATGGCCCAAATGCCCCCGCTCCACGATCTGTCGTTGCTGAATAGCTTTTAGCTTCGGTCAGTCTAAAACATTATAACTCAAGCAAAGATGGAAGAAGAGCAGTAGAAACAGGTACCCCAGATCCATCATCTCAATTAACCGAGAAGGGCTTGAAGCTAACACTCCACCAGACTTGTTTCATCGGCAACCTCCCATTTCTTGTTTCTCTCTCCAGTGAGTTACTCTGAAGGCTCTTGAATCAAAAGTCTCTCTCTCTCTCTCTCTCTCTCTCTCTCTCTCTCTCCGCGTTGGCCTGGTTAGATATGCTGTCTTTCACTTTCTTTTGCTGTCCATTCAATACCCTGCACAGACCACCTTTTACCCACTTCCCTATAAAATTGTCCTACACGAAAACCGGTTCATGCTATCTCTCTCCCTCCCTCTCGCTTGAGGTGTGACGGGAAATGTGACAAGTGTGAGCCTTGACTTCACGTTACTGAATTCCGGCTTCTCCTCGTTTCAGACTCATCGGCATTCTCAGGGAGTCCTCAAATTTGGCTGTTATAAGCGCCTATCTGTGGGTCTTACGTGATTTTCAGCCTCGTTGCGGCCCTTCCCATCATCCGAGCGCCGCTTTTGTGAAGAATTCAGTGCCGAAAGGGATCTCTGTCTCCTGAAATTAGCTTCTTGTCAACGAACCATCACATTTTCAGTATTGGCAGGTGGAAATTTCATATGGCTGTTCATGATTCGGACTCTTTCTTGACGTAGAGCCAAAAGGGTACCTCAAAACCCTTTCAATTTGTGAAATTCTGCGTCAATCAACATCTTCTTGAAGCTGCCAACACTATGACATCGAGACTGGTTACGAGGAATGGGCTGTTCTACCCAATCGTGGGGTTTGCATCCTGTGTGGCGTTCATTTACTTGTCATTCGGTGACTTCAGGCTCAATTTCTATGTGGGGAAGAAGATGGACTTCGTGGCAAGAAACGGGACACAGTTTGTGGTGGATGGTAAAGTTTTCTACGTGAATGGTTGGAATTCTTACTGGTTGGTGGACCAGGCGGTGGAGGAATACAGCAGGCCTAGGGTTAGGACGATACTGCAAGCCGGGGCACGGATGGGTCTAACGGTTTGCAGGACCTGGGCTTTCAACGATAATACTTACCACGCTCTCCAGATTTCCCCTGGTCAGTTTGATGAGCGAGTGTTTCAGGTAAAAAATACTTGATTGTGCCATTGGCATCCATTGATTAAATAATCATGGTATTCTTAATTCCCTATATATTATTTTAATCGTTAAGTCGTTATGGTTGCTGTAATGCTGACATGTCAGGGAGATCCCGGATCCCAAGTCTTTTGCTGCTGGGATTCAATCATGTTAAGGCTTTAAGTCTTGGTTGCACTCTATATAAGGAAGTCTTAGACAAAAAGTGAGATGGTTTGAGTGAGCTAGATTAAATATCAGTTGAGGTACTTGCTACCAAACAAAGGGAAAGAAGGGGATTAGCAGCTTCAGGACCGAGAAAAGCTAGTCCGTGAGGTGATACTGGAGGACTGATGGAGATTGGCAACATCTAAATTGACTTCTCGAGTACAGCAAAACTACCCAAGATGTGCTGTGGCACCTAATGCATTATGAGCTTCAAGTGATTCTTCTCCCCTCGTGAAGATTAGTAAAGTAATTCTAGAGAGTTATCATCTTTAATTAGAGAAGCACAGTCCCAATTATCACATTGATTCCAATTATATTAGTTTTCTTTCCTTTTACTGTCTTGTTGAGTAGGACAAAACCCATTGTCCATTTTTTCAGCACTGAAATTGCAGGCTTCCATTAGTGTTTGCCGCAGTATGCTCTTTATAGCTTAAGCTATTGAGTCACTCGATACCATAACATAGTCTCTAGTGGAATGCTACATGCACTGGAGGCACAATATAGATTAATAAAATCCCGAGGGTCAAAAATTCTATTCATGCGTGAAAACTACCAGCTACCTCTTGAGCATTGCAATGGGTACAAAAATGGTCCAGAATACCAAAGATAATGGTTAAAATAACTCCACGAAAGATTCTGTCCTTAGATTTTCAAAATTGCAGATCTCTGGCTTTATTGTGCTTTTACTACTTGTCATTGGTTTCTGATATAATATTGACATTGTGCGGCAGGCTCTGGATCATGTAATTGCAGAGGCAAATCAATATGGAGTGAGGTTGCTTCTCAGTTTAGTAAATAACTTGCAAGCATTTGGCGGAAAGACTCAGTATGTGAAGTGGGCATGGGAAGAAGGCATTGGATTGAGCTCGTCCAATGATTCCTTCTTCTATGATCCTTCCATTCGCCAGTACTACAAAAATTTTGTCAAGGTAGTTGCTTGTAATTTCTGCCTTATCTGACAAAAATGCTTTGACTGCCTCTATCTGAACAGTTGAGATTTTATGCCTTTCCTATCCCATGGCATTTGTGTCAGAGTAAACATCATATAAGAGTTCACTTGTTAAAATTGAAAATACTTTAGGATATTACACATGGATAGCAATATGGCTTTTCAATTCACATATTACACATGGATAGCAGTATGGCTTTTCAATTCATTTCTTCAGAAAAACATGTTCCATGAGCATACTGATGTAGTCTAACTGAATTAAGCTAGTGGATGGTGAGTTTTACATAGAGAACAGTTATTCTAAGCAGCAAATCCATCTGGAAATCGTAGACTAGTACGACTAACTAAGCGCAATGTTTTTTGTTTGTTATCTATCTGCAGTGCTTAATTTACTACTGAGACAGTCTCATCTTTCTATTGCTTGAGAGACAGCCCTTTTTCCTTACACTCAATGCTGCATGCATAATTACTTTGCAATTATGGTACAAAATTAAGGGTCTCTATTTTCTTTAGACTGTGTTAACCAGGAAGAATACCTTTACTGGAATCGAATATAGAGATGATCCAACCATATTTGGATGGGAGTTGATGAATGAACCCCGTTGTATGACAGATCCTGCAGGGGACACCCTTCAGGTAAGGCTCCTACTCTTAAAGCCCTTTCTTTGCTACCATCTCGCACCGCCTTTCTAAATTATAATCAGATAAAAAAAATTCCGTATCAAACTTTTTCATTTTCCAGTGAAATGGTAATTGGACTGGTGCATCTTTCATCATTGGGGTGAATGCTGCTAAAAAGTTTCATAGTTCTTAATCAAAGTATTATGCTTTGTCTTTTTCACTTTATGGCGTAATGGTAATTGGACTTGTGCAACATTCATCATTGGGATGAATGCTAAAAAAACATGGGGTTCTTGATCATGGTATTGTGCTTTGTTTTGCTGGAACTATGAGGATGTTGAAGGGACACCGGCAATGCATCTGTTTTACTTGAGTTTGCTGACCTCTAGAATTTTTGGATGGAAAAAAAAACTTCAAGTGGAATCCATATTGTTGATACGCTATAACAGTTAATGACAAGCTTAAACAACTAGAATAATTGTTTGAACTATGGACATATGCTTTTTTTGGTTTAGTTGTCCAATTTAAGTTGACAAAATGATTGCTCGAGGTTGGAATCTTCTGACTATTCAAACATTTGGTTTTGTTTTCTAATAGATACATTGGGGGCAATCGGGGGTTGTTATCAATGCCATGAATTAATGATTGTGAGGAGGATATCCATTTATGCAATGGTCGTGATTGCAGGACTGGTTAGAGGAAATGTCAACATTTGTAAGATCAATTGACAATAAGCATCTACTGACTGTTGGCCTTGAAGGATTTTATGGTCCTAAAAGCCCCAAAAGCTTGACTGTGAACCCGGCAGACTGGGCAGCCCTTTATGGGTCAGATTTTGTTCGTAATTCCAATCTTCCAAATATTGATTTCGCTTCGGCTCACATCTATCCTGACCACTGGTACAAATTCCATCAGAATCAATTCAATCCAATAAAGAACAGTTGTATCTTCATACAAATGGAAAATTAAGTGGCAAGTCACGTGGTTTCATCTCTTTTTGGTAGGTTTCATGAGCTAGCGTTCGAGCAGTCAGTAAAGTTCGTCTCAAAGTGGGTTCGTTCCCACATCGACGATGGTGACAGGGAACTGAAGAAGCCGGTGATGTTCACTGAATTTGGATACTCAAACCAGAACCCAAACTTCCATCCTTCTCAGCGGGATCAGTTTTTCAAGACCATCTTTGATGAAATCTATGTGTCTGCCAGGAAGAATGGGGCAGGGGCAGGTTCTTTTGTGTGGCAGTTCTTGGTTGGAGGGATGGAAGAATACAACGATGAATTTGGGATTGTCCCATGGCAAAGATCATCCACGTATCAACTGATCACAGAACATTCATGTAGATTGGCTGCTCTCCGTGGATTGAATCAACTGAAGGGAAGCTTGAGAGAACTATGCCTGCAGGATAAATGATGCAATAATATAATAGTACAGCCAAATTCTTCTAGTGGGAATGACACGGCTTTGGGTCATTATAAAATGTGAAGTGGATGCTTTGCTCCATGCTCTCCTCGTTTGCTATGGGGTTCACAGTAAGTGGACCAAACGATATATACAGCACAATAAGCTACAGTGTGTTGTTGAGAATGTAGTTTTGTTGAGCTTGTCATACATGACATAACCAGCGCCTAACTCAAGAAGCGAAACCTGCGATAGACTCCCTTTCCTGTATATCCAATCATCAAAATCTGACTCGAGTATAATAAAGGTGAGCTTACCAGATCCATTCTTCATTCCGTTCAGTTGGCCTACTTATGATTCTGGGGGTCGGGACAGGTTTGAATTCATTGTCTTGTACAAAGGTAATAATAATAGCAGGCTTGAACTTCGAAGCCTTTTTTATTGTTCTGAAATTACAGCATGACGTGCCAGCAGCTAGACTGGTGGCTCGTTTCATTCATAGGCGAAGTGGATCAGCGTCATCCTGAATTGTGGCCAATGCCGTATCCAGAGGGTCTAAGCCAAAAAAAGAACTTTCATACTTCGTTAGATTTTGAGAAGTCCTTGCAAAACCACTACTTTGTTACAGGTCCTGTCAGAACCTCATAGGACATTGAGGCCGATGAGCTCGAAAGTATAGATCTTTGCCGAAACAAACACACTAATTTCCATTCGCACAGATTCTGAATTGGAGAACGTTTAAGGCAGGGGATTCAAGTTCACCATTTCTGCAGTTAAAGCTACATCTCTTTCGCAGTAATTCTCCATTGATGATTCAGATTGATACCTTGAGGAAGAAACCCGGTTAACCATATAACTCAAAGCGGACTAAGTTAGGCTACAGGTCAGCATTCGCAGAAACACTTGTTTCCTTAATCATTTATATAGATGGGTTAGTCATCAAGCTGCCTAAAAACCTAAAATAAGGAAAAAAAGAAACTGAAAAACCAAAAAAAAAAAAGGAAAAATGAAAAACATGATAGAAATCCTGTAATACCACGCTCAAACATGAGCAGAGACAGATCAAATCACACAAAGCAGGAATTCACATGAGCTATCCACGTCTGGCCAGTCTCGGAGAAGTTCTGGTCGCAGGGGCTCCGCCTGGACTGATCTCCACGCCCTTCACCGCTCTCGGAGAAACCCTTTTCGCGCCCTCGCCAACCCTCTTCTGCAATTTTTCCTTGCCAATGCCCTCCTCCACGACCTCTCTGTTCACGTCCTCAACCACCTTCATCACCTCATTACCAATGCCATCTCCGCCTCTCTTCACCCGCGTCCTCGGCAAAGCAGCATCGGAGCCCTTACTCTTAGCCTTCTCGCTCTCCTTGGCCACCCGATCGAACTCCTCGTAGAGCTTCCTCGCAGGCCTCTTCTTCTCCACTCGAACTTCGCTCTCCTCCTTCCGCTCCGCCTCATCTTCCTCGCTTTCGTCAACTAAAGCCATGTACCTCCTCCTCTTCGCCGCCACAGGCGCCGGAGGCGGGGAGACGGAACCGGCCCTTTTACCGCTTTCGTCAATCTGGGGTCTCGAGGCCTTGAGATCCGAAGCCTTCGGTTTGGTTTTGGAGATCTTGCCCTGGGTTCTGGCCGACTTTTCTCGCTCGGCTCGGAGCTTCTTGACGCTGCCCTCGATGCGGCCCTGGAGGCGGAGGCGCTGGAAGCTGAGGCCACCCATCGACCAGTGAGCCTCGTTGGCCCACGAGAGGAGCGGGTCGAGGATGGGGACCGGCGGGCTGACCCGGTCCGCGTCGTCCTTGTGGAAGCGCGGCCGGGGGAGGCTGCTGCCATAGAACTTGCCGGGGCCTAGAGGTATCACCATGGCGATCTGGGTATGGAGAGAGAGAGAGAGAGAGAGAGAGAGAGAGATAGAGAGAGATCTGTGGTGGCTGTGAGAAATGACGAGATGCGAAGCGGGGAGTTTTGTTTATAGAGAGGAGGAGAGCGGCCGAAGGGGGTCGGCTGGCGGGAAGTGAGGGCGGGAAGACTTGGCGCCAATGGATTACAAGATTGCGGGCTTGGGCTTGGGCTTGGGCTTGGGCTTGGGAATTCAGTCGACGTGGAGGTCAACACTGCAGATGCCAAAGACTTAGAGTACCGACGTGACATGGGTGCGGGTAGTTCTGGTTTAGTGAACTGGAGCAAGCCACTATTGTCAAGTTTGGTAACCATTTTCGTCTTACAAATAATTTTTTTTAATAAATTTTCTTTAGAGATGATTCTCAAATGAGTTTTTGGAAAGAAAAATGTGTTTGGTAAAATCGATTTTCTCTTTCTCGTTTAGAACGAGAGTAAATACTGATTAAGAAATCCATTTTCTCTTTTTTTTACTGTGCATTTTTGTCCGAGAAACAAGAAATAAAAAAAAATTTCATTCTGATTTCCCATATAAAACTCATTCCCAGCCTTTTTTTCATCCAAAAATAGAAATTTTAAGGACATTTGTCAAACAGGTTTATCGTCACAAACTCGTTCGGGGACGATAAACCGAGAATCAAAACTATTACAAAACGCACCCATGCAGCATCTTCGCTATCGTCAGTTTGTCGTTCACGTCTAGTTCCTGTAGATTTCGACCCCTCCAAGAGTTTCTTTGAACCGGTTAAAGCCAAACACTAAGGATGGCATTATTGTATTGATCTTTTACTTGCTATCATCCGCTCGTCAAAAAGATGTTCCGCGTTTCAAACGAGAGGAAACTGGCCGACAGCGTGTGAACCTTTCCATAGAGAGAACTCAATGAAAGGAAGGAAATGTGTCGCGCATTCTGGTGGATGCATAAAATGTGGTACGGAAAACGAATCGCTTGCTCATGGACAATATCAAAGTTTGTGCTATGATTGTTTCACTGGGAACTTACACAGCAGGAAAAGCCCTCGGCTGTTCATGTTCTTAAAAGTTTGAGCTGACAGAAACATTGAGAATAGCAGAAACTGCATAGATTCTTTAATCAGAAGCTACTTTACCCCAACCCAACCAGATCGAGGACTTAGCTTATTCAATCCTCTGAATATCTCCGAGCTCGTGTCTGAGTTTCGAATCTTTGATTCCAGCGGTTTTACCATTCCAGAATTCACCGGCCACCCAAGAAAAGAAGATGCAAAACGCTTGGCTTGTTCACTTCGTTGGACCTTAGGTGCTTAAAAAGTTATACTCTAAATAAATTAGAGCCATAGTTCGACCACCCAGTCTTAAAAGCGACAGTTCATCCTAGGACAGCAAGAAGCCAGCGACAGTTGAAAGGAATTACAGCCAAGAAGGACAAAAAGGAAATGTGTGCATTATCATCATGTCAAAGGGTTATCAACAGAGTTACAACTCACAAAAGAGCAAAAGATCCCTACATGCTACAGATAAATGGTTTTCTATCATTAAACAAGTGAAACTAAGGCACAAACTATTAAGCAAGCCCAATCAGTCTTTCTGAAATGTCTGGCAACAAAATCTCCTCAAAATCATAAGTGAACCTTTGGTTTTTTCGCAGTGACAATCTGTGAAATCCGGAGTCCTCGGCTAAATGCTTGGTTAAATAGAATCTGTGTCTGCATAGACCCAGGCATCCATGATAATACAGCTAGCGGAGCCATGATGATTACTCCAAACATTATATCATACAGTCGAGCTACCGAAACAACACTGTCCCAGATCCTAGTACACTGCAGAATCGGTCGAAGAACTTGCGCTATCAATATGAGGCCCCATCCGGTGGGTAGAAATGCCAGCAAACTGGTTAAAATATCAATTAACTTGAGCTGCGTAAATTTCAGCAACGCAACTAATACAAGTGTTCCTAGTATAATGATGAGGAACTGCACAAGTCGGTAATAGATGTGTTCTCTTGCCGCATACTTGTTCCTCGCATGTGATATAAGCACATGGACCCCAAAAGCTACGAAAATACAAATCCAAGAGAGCAAGTAAACGGCAAGACTTCTACTTCCAGCTGTGATTCCAAGTTGGTATACAACCCCGTACTGGAAAAAGAAGAAGCGGAGATCTAAGATCACCTCTACTAGTTTTCCCCAAAGACCTGTTGTTCTTAGATGATCTTGCTCCTCATACCACCAGACTTCCCAACTCTCTTCAGCTCTAGTAAACACACCGGCGCGGAACCATATCCAATTCATGAAATCGTCGAAGTCATACACTGTCTTCAACCAATCAAAACCGAGAGGGTTGAACAGAAAAGGAGCCATAATCCATGAAACAACAAGGAACCAACTTGAGATGGTCAGGGCTATATAAGTGAAGGTGTTGTTCGCTGTTGGGCTGTGTGATGCATAAACTGTGAGTATTAGGCCAAGTTCAATTGCCTTCACAAAGTGACTACGCGCATAGAGCCTGTAGTTCTCCGCAAAACTTTTGTGCTCCACGACAAATCCACGTCCTGTGGGACGATATTTAGCACCACCGTGAAGAACAGTCCGACCAAAGTAGTGGGCACGCGTTCCCATAGAAAATGTGTAGAAAACAGATGATAACTGCAGCTGCATGGTCAAGAAATCCCATATAGCTTGAAGAAATCCATGCTCAAGGGAATTCTCGACTATCATAGGGAGTGCAGTGAATAGACCGAGTTGGATGATAAATTGTTGATTTAGAATTGTCCCGAGTGCTTTATTGTCATTGCTGCTGCTTGCTGCGGCACCTTCAAGCCCACTTAGGCACAGATAGAGCCGGCCCCATAAAAACGCATAGACTGTCAAGATGACCATCATTGTGTTAAAGAAGAACCCGACAGTGGTGTAAAAGAAGGATAGCATCCGGAAGAAGTCAAGCCGATGCCCCAATCGATAGACGTCTCTGCTAAGGACCTGTTCACCATTACCACCAGCAACCTTGGCTTCAAACATCGATACCTGATTCAATCCAACATCCCTTCCCTTACCCACTTGTATGTACTCATGGTGTGTGACATTGCCACCTCTCAGCGTACAATTAAATCCGGCAAAAATATCTTCACTAATGTTGATCACTCTGGATGCTTTACTAATACCGCCCCTGCTTAGGAACCAAAACCTGTCGAAAACATCTGGATGGCCATAATGCATTCGAACTTTTAAAGGGTTAGCTAAGACACGTTGCCCCAAGGTGACGAAACTTGTCTCTTGAGCTGACATAAACCAAGCAAGCGATGAAACTGAACCGGTGAAGATGTGTTCTCTAACCCCCAAGATTGTAGGCTTCCGAATGCCATAGTAAGTCTTGAATTCTTCCAGCAGATTCCGCATCTTGAGTGCCTCCTCGAAATAGTTGTCTTGGTTCATATCAATAGTCTGGACGGCATCACCACGAGTGAAAATGAGCGCATGGTTCTGGTTTTCTGGTTTTCCCTCTCCAAGCTTCAAGGGGCCAGGCAACTGGACCCTGTATAATTCTACTTCCTTCTGGCGTTGCCGGTCGTACTTGACCAAAACAGAATAGTATTCCTTTTCATCCCTCCCGTTGGAGACTTCATCCACATAAGCTACCCGGAGGGCTTCATTGTTTTTCATCAGGTTCAATATTTCTTCTGCACGGGTATCTTTCTCTGCCTTTTGAGACCCATAGATCTGGCAAGCTACCACATATGTGTACTTCATTGCAGCGGTACCGGATATATGGTCTTTTGACAAAAGATTGACTGAGCTAATACTAGCACTAAAATTCTGGGAAGAAGGCAACTCTTCCAAGCTGGAACTGTTCACGTTGCCATCTTGCCCCACTGAGTCCAGTGTCTTTACTAATCCCCGAATTTCCATCTCCGATGCAGAATCAAGGAAAGCAAGCATCTTAAGTGCTCGATAGTAGTACATCATTCCTCTGACTGTTCGAGCAAGTGTCTGGCCTCTGTATGACGCCCAAAGCCTAAGATCTCTCAACTTGGCCATTGTTTCATCGTCCTCATCGGCCTTCTTCACCTTTCCTTCTCTGAGCATCCTCTCTATGAAATACTTCCACTCATCAGGATATACAGTCTTCAAATAGAACAAAATGTAAACTCCGTCTTCGTTCTTTCTGAGAAGCTGTTCTTTGCTGTACACTACCTCTTCATTGTAGTAAGGAGTCAGAACGCTGAAACCCAACATTCTCTCCACTTGGGGTGCGCGGGGCATGTTCATGAATAGAGAATTACTGAAAAAGGAAATCCGCCGTCTCGCCTCAGCATTTGAAGGAACATTGTGCATAGAGTCCCTCGAGGTAAGAATGGTGTGCAGGCGCCGAACTTGCCTATAGAACTTCTTGTTACTCAGATCGGGCAACGCAACTGCATCCACAAAAAGCAATCCGATGCCAGAAGCCAAGCCGTCCTCCTCCAGCTGCTCATTGTTCCGCCTCTCTATGAAAAAATCTCTGATAGCAATCTCATAAAGGGCCTGCAGAGTATGCACAATTTTGTCCAGATCTTTCTCCGATCCTTTCAATAGCTCAGCCAACTTTGATAAGTTGTCGTGAATCTTAGGCAACATGGACAACTTGAAAAGCTTCGTAAATTTCTCAACCTCAATGGAGTGATCGATTTCTTGGAACAAAACAGTGAGGATGGAATGCTCCATTGAGTGGACTTCAACAATTTCGAGCAGCAAGTGCTTCACACTGTCGTAGGCTTCGATCACAGCACAGCGCCTGTATTCGTTCTTGCAGATCTTATGCCAGAGCCACCTGTCAGGAGCATCGACTAGCTCCTTGGCCTGTCCCAAAGCAAGCAGCAGCTCATTGCAAAGCAGAAAACAGGGCCAGGAAATAACTCTAACACTCCAACCGCTCCTCGGTAGCTCCAAGAGCTCAACTTCCCGGTCAGATATTATATCCTCTTCCCTATATATGGTTACAATCTCATTCCAAAGCAATGCGAACCTCAGCGCTTCGATCTGGTTAGATTCAAACTTCTGGTACGGCTTGCCCAGTCCATACCTCAGCTTCAGCCGGTGAACAAAATCCTCAAACTTGTTTCCTATTGTTTGCAAAAGCTGCTCCTCGGGTATCAGGTTAAACTGAACAGCGCTGGCAAAGAACTGGAACCTCAATCTCAACTGCTCGAGACTTCGGATCTCACCCAAGTGATCTAACAACCCGACAGCTGCTCCAACAAAGGACGAATAGATTGAGTACCAAATCTGCAGATCCATTAGGTAAATAAGCACCACGGGGAGCCACAACAGCCCAACTGCAAGCCGGTTGCTGTCGCTGAAGAACTGGTGCCACTCGTATTTCACATCTCGCAGTTTCAAGAGCTGTTTTGTGGGTTGGATCATGGGCTTAATTTGCAGGAAGTAGCTGAATACAAATTTGGTGGCTAGTACAAGTAGCCAAAACAGAGAATACTTCACATTATCGACCAGACCTTCTCTGAGGCCACGACCCACGAAGATGCGGCTCTGGAACCACCACGTGAACAGGTGAAAGATCCTCCAGTTTGTTTCCTCTAGGAAATTTTGAATCCATGGAATGATCATCAGTGCCAATCCCAACAGCTCGGGAAGAACAAAGACCAAGGCCAGCTCGAGAAAATTCACCAATCTCCGGTTCGCATCTTGCGACCACCTCTTATCAGCATTCCTTTGCGACCAAATCCGTCCATAGAACACCCCAAAAGCGATTCCCCAAACACCCGCGACGACAATCTTCATCACCATCCTCACACCTAACAACATGGTTTCTCTTGATACCAAGCGGTGCTGCATCCCGGCATCCAGCAGCGACTGCAGGAACCTCATCCCACTCCAAGTCATGAAAATAGTCAAGACCTTGACTTGAAGATCCCTGCTCTTCAATGCCTGCCATGGATACTCCTTATCGTTGTGCCAAGCCACAATGATGGCAGCTTGCAGAAACAGAACCAACATCACCCATAATCGATCGAAGCTCCGGAACAAGTTCCAAAACGTCCTCTTCTCCACGAATCCTGTCTTGCCAACTCGATATCTCTTCTCGTCGCTCGCGAAGAAGCTACTTCCGCGATCTATCGGCCATCTCAACTTTGTGAAGCACCTTCCAGACCAGAAGTACTCATTGATATCATCATAGTTCCTCCATGCATGGTGCGGCGCGGTGCCATTCTTGCTCCCATTGACCTCTTTCCGAATTGTCTTGTAAATGGGCTCCACCACTTTATTTAAAAAGGCATTCTCTCCGGAGACCGACGGCAATACGTGCTGTCCCGTGTTGGAGTCGATGTAATCTTCCAAGATCTTGTTCATTTCCATTGCCATATTGTGGTAGATGTAGCAAATGCACTCCGGCATGAACCGCAGGTTTGCCGACTCGCCCCACACAAGGAGATAGAGCGAGACATAGAGGAGCTCGCGCTGTGGGTCCGAGACGGCCTCGCGACGGTCGGAGATCCAGACGTTCGACTTCCGGCTCAAGTAAGAGCACCAGAGGGTGTAGTTCCGGAGGAGCTTCTTCCGGAAGCGGCGGACGACGGCGACGTCGAGTGCCTCCATGTTGTCGGGCTGCGAGGCGAGCCGCATTTGGAGGTTGGCGAGGTGGAGGACGAGGTGCTCCCGCTGGTTCCGGACGTTGGCCTCCTGGAAGCCAAAGAAGAGGCGGAGCCAGTCGAGGAGGTCGTAGTCAGGGCGCCACGGGGAGCACGGCGGCCGGCGGAGGTCGCCGACGACACGCAGGGCGGCGCAGGCCGCACGGACCTCCGGGAAGCGGAGGGAGGGATGGTCAGCGCGGACGGTGTGGACCGGGATGATGTTGTACGGTGGTTCTCGATCATCACCACCAGGCGGCAGCTGGCCGGGCCGGGATCGACCCGTCGGGTTGACGGGTGGATTCGGGTTAAGACGGTGGCTCATTGGATTGGAGTTCCCGTCGGGGGGCTCAGTCGTTTGAGGCTTTTAGCAGATTTTACGGTGGCGGGTCGGCTTTTGGTGAAGCTTTTGGACTGAAGATGGCAAGCAGTGGTCATCAACTGTTCACGCCATGGCAGAGAGAGAGAGAGAGGCGCATTTTCTGCGTGATTCAACGTTTTGAATGTTATGGTGCTACGCAAGTGCTTGGAGCTTTTCTTCTTTTCTGAAATGTTTAGGACAAAGTTAATAAAGTAATTTGCTCCGATGCGATTCCTTCTCTTTCATTATTTTATTGACAGATTGATGCAGTCTGATAGGAAAAGAAGAGGATGGAATCAAAAAGTAACAGGATCTAGGCGATTGGCGACATTTGGTCTATCAGGATTTCTTCATTTTGTTTATGATTTTGACTGGTTTTTGCAATTCTGGAGAGAGTGATGTGGTGCAACAAATGCAGGCAAGCAAAAGACATGTTTATTTATAGTTATCTAAGCTCGACAAGGCATGACAATGGCCAGCGGAGGAAAAAAAGAAAAGGAGAAGAAAATAAAAATTACAAAAATTTATCCACCTCAATGCCCAACGTCCTTTAATAGCGATTTTCAATCGAAATTAACAGGTATATTCAATTGAAAAAAATAAAAATAAATAATTATGACTCAGTTGATATAATTAAAATGTTTTGGACTGATCAATTGATGGAATTATAATAAATTTTAAAAAATTTCGAAATTTTTTTCCATGATCATCATCTACTAACTATTAGTTGTTAACATATTCATAGGCGCATCACTCGAGCAAAAGTTCAGACTATTCAATTATTTTGAAAAAGTTTAGCCGCACCAAATTGGATGATGCCTAATAAGCATCGCATATGGCTTGTCCCGGCATCGAAATAATTAACCACCTTGACGTAGTATCAATTAATGGAAAAACAGGCAATATTGTGACATTTTTCAGGGGAAAAAAGAAGAAGAAAAATTCATTTGGACTCTTTACGTTAAAAACATCATCACATAAAAAAAACCTTGAAATTAGTCGAATGACGCCAATTTTTTTCGAAAGGAATCGTTGCCACAATAAATGCGAAAGTCATTTTGTTTTTTTGCCGTTTAATGTCAGGAAATCCGAATCAAAACCTGATGGAAAATGACGTGAATGCTCCCATATAGTCAACGCACGAAATTCATTAAGGGCTCGAAGGGCAACGACGAATGAACTCCACGTTCTCTCGTGTCCGGTTTCGCGGCGTGTGAACCTTCCGTGGAGAAGGATTTGGAGCTGTTCTCTCCCCCAAGTTGGATTAATTTTACTTCATCGTCATTAAAAGAAGAAGAAGAAGGAGAAGAAGATAAAGAGGAGAGTCTTGATCTTGAATAGGCCAAAACATGTGTTTTGGATCCATTTCGCTCGGATCTTCTAAATGTCAACTCTTAGATAAAGAAATCGTGCCAGGGGAATCGAGTGCCGAAGAAGACATGACCAGACACCCAACCATCAAAACAATAAACCATCCCTTTTATTAACTACTCGATGTTATTTATCACATCAATTGCAAACAAAAAAAGGACAATGATACAAATGATTCGTGAATTTTGACTTGATATGCATTGTGAGTTCTGAACATTTAATTTATTTAACGTGGTCTCCCAATATATTCACTATTATCTTTTGGTCGGTAACAAGAGTGAATATTTTCATGTAGTTTTTGGGGATTAAATTGAACATGTACCAAAAATTCAGAAATTTCATCTAAACAAACTGAAAGTTCACGGATCACATTATAAATTGAACTATAATTTAGAGATTATATTGCAAACCACCCTGAAAGTCAAGGATCATTTATTTCGTTTTCCTCCTAGGAAGAACATAACTAATCCACATATCTATCGGCATATCACGCAATTATCATATGACTATACTCGCGTAGATCTCCTTGTCGCGATTCATCGCGGCGGCGATATTGTTGGAAATACTAATAATGATTTGATGATATCACCCGATTTCATCCCTCGGAAAAAGAAAGAAGAAACCATGGAAGAAAAAGAGGGGGATCCCCAGATGCATGACGCGACGGAGTTAAGACTAAAAGGAGGGACGGGCATGTGCTGGTCCTGAAAAGGCGCCCCCGTCGCGTAATTAGCTTTAAAGGAGGGGACGCATCGTGAGGTTGATTAAACTAATATCTCTCTCTCAAAAGGCTGAAATTGTAGATCAAGTTAGCAAATCTCGATGCTGGCTGGTCAGATGCGCATGATACCTCTCTTTTTCACCATTCCCTTCTTACTATTATTATTATTATTATTATTAGTAATCTTTTGGTTATGGTGAGGCTGAGCTTAAATGGTATTTGGAGCTGCAGAGACCAGGCAGTTCACGAGCATGCGATTGATTATGGTCGGGCCATATCGTGTACTGGTTTTGTTGGCATCTTGGCTTTTCAATAGGCAGGGATGAGGTTTTCGTTCTTGCGGCTAATGTCTAGATGGGTGACCGATGAATCGGGACGATTTGACACACGACAATGGCTTCAGGTTCTTGAGTTCGTCGCTCGGGAGGCTAATGCTATATATATTATTTGGTTCAGTTTTGGAAATGAATTTTTGGGAAATACTAAAAGTTAATAAAACTTACTTCTAGATTTCTGACATTCTCTCAATATTTTTTAAAAATAAATATTAAATACCTCATATTTTTTCTGAAACGCAAGAGTGTTTTGAAAAAATGGAACTAAATGCATCTTAAGAAATACGATGACGGTCGTTAGGAAGGTGGCGGCGAGAGGCAAATCGGATATGGATCTCGGCGATTCGTGATTGGTCAGGTTGGGAAGGTGCTTTGGAGAACGGGGATGTACTTCGGGAAAGTCAAGGAAAGGGCAAAAGAAAGAAAGGGGATGGTTTGACCGTGGGTAGACGAACGAACGGCGGGGGACGCGTTCGGACAGGAAACGGGGAGGGGACGAGGCATCTCTGCTCCGAGAGGCTGAAACTGTCTGCGCCATCCTCGTGCGTCGCGATCAGACAGTTCACCGACCTCTCTTCTAATCCTATCCTCGACACTTCGCTTTCCAACGTCGGATGACAGGAAAAATCTCGGCTTTGGTTTCCCACATGTTGAACACGTTTCTCCACGCCCGCAGAGCCATATTTTCTATATCTTTGTTTCTTTGCCAAGCAAAAGCTCTGCTCCACACGAACCTTCCCCCCTTCGTCTCTCTCCAGTCTCCACGCGCCTCGCCGCCCCCTCCCTCTTTTATCAACCCCTCTCTCTCTCTCTCTCTCTCCCCACACAAACGTAAACCCTGAAACGCCCCGCCAAGTCTCGTCTCCTGAATCTCCCGTTCCTGGAATCATACCGAAAAATGGCTACTGGGTCGTTGGGTCGGGCCAATTCCGGCTCCAAGAGCTTCGATTTCGCCACCGACGACATCCTCTGCTCTTACGATGACTTCGCTAACCAAGAATCCTTGAATGGAAGCCACTCCGATCCCCCAATCCCTGCCAACGCGATCAAGGTACTCGTCTTAACTATCTCATCGTATTTGGAGCTCAAAGTCTTGCCTTTTTATTCATTTTAATTTCCTTTCTTTTTTCGTTTAGATCGTTTTAGTGTTCAGTGTCTATGTTAGTTCTTGCTGTGGTAGTTGTGTGCAGAGATGTACGGTGATGAGCAAGGTGCTTTGTTCTAGGGTTAACGGGTGCGACTCTTGTCGGATGATTTCTTTCGATGGAATTGTGTGCTGGGGTTTTCTATCATGTCTGGAGAAGTTGGAGCAGTTACATTTGCTCAGCCTTATGCAACTTCTGTGGCGGAAGTGGTATGAATGGTGCAATATGATTGGTAATTAAATGGGAATTTTCGTTGCTATTGCCCCCAATACGTGGGTTGCGATATCTTCATCTGTGGATTATTGGGTCGTTGGAAGAATGAGAGTGAAAGTTCCTTAGAATCAACTTAAAGACTGGAAGTAGGAAGAGATAAGTTAAATGTACATCTTTATATAGTTTGTGATTCTAGATCGTGGGGACTTTCCATTTAAAATAGTAGCCTTTCCTGTACTTTTTCATGTGAAGGTTATGCCATTCTGAAAACATGTTCTTTTTTTTTTTTTTATGTCCACTAACCATCATTACAAAGTGAGGTGATGTCTCTATCTTTACTAGATTCATCATGCATGCCACTGGGTTCAATAAGTTTATTGGTTGGAATTTTATGGAGCAGTGATTGGTGCCTTTTCACTTGCTGATTGCAGAAACATCTGGTTTATAAGAATGTCTTCTATATAACGAAATCATTAGATCCGATATGCAGGCATTGCCCCTTTTAGTATATATAGGAGATTTTCTTATTTGGTTTCGGTGTTAGGGACATGGCTTCTATTTGTATTCTTTAAATTCTTGCTATTGCAAGTCTTCTATCTTCTGCTCATTTTTGGAATCGGCTTAATTTAGGGGCCTTTTATTTCTCCTTGTATACTCTCTCAGAAATTTTAATGCTGCTCTTTTTGCAGGACTCGTATAGAAAGAGAATTGTGCGACCCGTGACATATGCCCCCCCTTCCTGTAGCCTGCCAGAAGATTCTCTGATTCAGGACTTGGTTTCTACAGTTGAGAAAAACATGAAAAGAAATGCAGACAGTATCATGCGCTTTCTTGAGGGAATCAGTTCTCGGTTGTCACAGTTGGAATTATATTGCTACAATCTGGACAAGTCAATTGGGGAAATGCGATCCGAATTTACCCGTGATCATGATGAAGCAGATATGAGGCTTAAGTCTCTTGAGAAACATGTTCAGGAGGTGAGTTGCTTCTGGGAGCATAATTTTATTTGCATACTTAATTTGCGATTTTTCAATAGTTCACTTGGAGAGAGGTAATTCGTACTTAATCCTGCAAGCCTCTTTGGCACATAGTCATTCTGAGATGGTGTTACTTGGTAGCTGGGGGTCAGCCACGTAAGTCCATCAGTCTATCAGCCCAATTTAAGGAAAGATTGCCCCACGGATAGTTTGTGAGAAGTTCAGTTACTTCTGCTGACAAGTTAGTTGATAAATTTGGACTTTTCAATTCCATACACCAGGAAAATTCCCATTTCTACCTTTTTTCAGTTATGGCTTAAGTTTCTTTGTGGGTTGGTTCTACTTCTTGGAGAACTGACCGAGAGAAAACAACATAGCATTGCCTGACTAGGCAAGATTTTACCTTGGTGAACATCTTTCCTTGTAATGTCTTGAGGCCTGGTGTATTGTTGGAGGGAAACCTGTATGAGGCCTTGTAGAGTTTGTGGATCGCAATGTCTTTTTTAGGTGAGTCATAGTGTCTCGTATGCTTAATTGTTTCCAATCCTTTTTCTTTGGACAATTGTTATTTTGCTGCTTCTCTCTAACTTCACATAAGAAGCATCTATGAAAATCTCCATTGAGTTTTGATGGGGAATTTATGGACTTTATTAGCTGTGTATGCATCTGGCATGTGGATGTTTTATGTGACCCTACAGATGTTAATTGTAGGACACGGCAGATGCTTTATTATGGCCTTATTCTGAGTGTTATGGTTCTTAAATTGTGTGTTTAGATCTAGGATGATCTTATTGGATCATGCAATTGCTCATTTAAAAATGGGCAATTTCTTGATTAAAGATTTAGAAATGGGATTTGAAGTTTAAATTAAAGTACATCTGGATACTCGACGTAAAATTCTTCAAACGTGTCTGTCAGACAATATGTGACAAGATGAGCAATATCCTGATAAAACGCTTCCGTGTTCATAGAATGTGGGTTAAGCATCAATGAAGTCATATCGACTAAGCACAATTGTGTTGGAAAAGTTTATCTTGATACCGCAAGGTGCCTCGAAATGGTTATGATGGTTAACTGAGATCTGTCATTCATAGGGCTTCATGATTGTCCTATGTGTTAATCTTATCTTCACTGTCCTCTCTCTTTATGCTTGACTCCATAAATATGATTGTAACCATCCTATTCCATTTTATGTAATCAATTGTCTGTTACAGGTTCATAGATCAGTTCAAATCCTGAGAGACAAACAAGAACTTGCTGAAGCTCAGAAAGAACTGGCCAAGCTTCATTTTGTGCAGAAAGATTCCTCCTCTTCAAGCCAATCTCAAACCAATGAGGAAAAATCCCCTACCTCCAATGCCAAAGGGAATGAATGCATGTCTGATGCGTCGCATCAGCAACTGGCTCTTGCATTGCCTCATCAAATAATGCCGCAGCCGCAGCCGCAGCCGCAGCCCCAACCAGTGTCTCTTACCTCACGGGCACCTTCTCAAAATGTGTCTCAACCACAGTCCTACTATTTGCCTTCTGTGCAGATGCAAACCATGGCAGCCCCCACACAAATGACCCGAACACAATATTTGCCTTCTGATCTTCAATATTGTGCTCGCCAATCTCCCCAACTGCAAAACGTATCCAGCATTCCGGCACAGCCTATGCAGCCACAAGTGCATCAAACGTTGCTGCCTCCCCAACTGCAAAATGCATCCAGCATTTCGACACAGCCTATGCAGCCACAAGTGCATCAGTTGTTGCCACCTCATTCATTCTCTCATTGTCAGCAGCAGTGGTCTCAGCCATTGCCACAGCAGGCGCAAGTGCCACTACAGCAGCAGTCATCTGCGCAAGCCCAGACTGTAGCACCAGCAACAGTCTATCCTCCCCGTTCACCAAGCCAACCGACGTCAATAGCTCCTAAAGAAGCACCTCTCAGCAGTGTGCATATGCCATTTCAATATTCAGGAATTCCAGCTCCAGGTTCCGTTCGTCCTGAGAATATGGCCATTGGATATGGTGGTCCTGGTAGAACTATTCAGCAGCAGCAGCAGCCTCCACGTCAGGATATTAGAAGTACTTTTATTATGCAGAACAATGATGGCTATGGAGCTGTTGGGCCAAACCCTTCTATGTCTCCCGGGAATGCATATACGGTGTATGATGGCGAAGATGGAAGAGTGCACCATGTGCCTCAACAATCTCCCTTACCTCAAGGTGCATATCCTCAGACAAACGTATCCTATCAGAATCCGCAGCCCACACCACCCTCAAATCACGTTCAAAATATGGCATATCCACAGTTTGTTAGGAAACATGCCAATAATGAGTTGGTTGATAGGTTGGTGAGCATGGGTTTTCGAGTTGACCATGTTTTAAGTGTGATTCATCGTATGGAGGAGAGTGGACAGCCAGCGGATTTCAACTCTGTGCTTGATAGATTGAGAGTGCCTTCTTCAGGAAATCCTCAGAGAGCATGGTCTGGTTAATATCCCGGGCTCTCAGTTCTGGCCCCAAAGAGATTGCTGTTGCAGTCTTTCTCGAATAAATGGCAAAACTATTTGCATCATACTGTCACGAATGTTTTCGGAGTGATGGCGCTACTTTCTGACTCGGTGGATTGATTCATCTCTGTTGCTGAGGATGATCCGACCAAATGGCTTTCTTATGTGGATTAGTTTATCAATTCATCTCCATGGATCATTAGTCTGATGTGTTGTGTTTGATCCCACAATTAAGTTACTTAGTCGTAAGCAAAAGAATGCACATGGGTTTTTCTTCTAATGTGCTGGTTCATGTAATAGTCTTAAGTCACGGTCGAGAATATGTTTCGGGCTCCCTGTCTGGCGTCTATGCAGGCGTGAAGCAAAGTATATCGTGCAAGGTTTTCCCTTGAGACACGTAAATGCAATCAGATGGATGGTTTCTGTTTCACGAGGTGTGCACTGCGGTATCTTGTTCCAATAGGTTATTGCTTGTCCACCGACAGCCTTCGGCTGTCATGTGGCTGCCCCATGTCAACAACTTAAGGGGGAAAGTTTATGCGATGAGCTTATGGAAACTACCCTGTTGGGAGTAGGACAAGCGAATTGAATAATGATTATGATATAGACAGAAAGAAGAAATTAAATCGAACATGGCATTTACATGATTAGGCTAGCATGACTTAAGTGATGGGAGAGTGACATGGGACTTTACTATATCGGAGATTATAACAATACTCAAATATTAAAATGCTCTTAATATCTTTCAATTTTCAATTACACACTCAATAGCTTGAGTAGAAAAATATTTCAGCACACCATTTCTTGGGCCACTAGTAGCTCGGGCCACAAACGGGCACGGATCATCTGTCGAGATGACCTGCCCATCTCCACTGTGCACTAAAACTCCCCCCCCCCCCCCCCCCCCCCCCCTCTTTAGTACAGAGGGGAAAGCCCCCCTTCACCGTTGATCTCCCCTTGACCAGATTGCTCGGGCCACTAACGAGCACAGATCGTTTGCGGAGATGACCTGCCCATCTCCACCCTCCACTAAAACTCTCTCTCTCTCTCTCTCCGCCCCCCAAGTACGGGGGAAAGCCCCCCTCCACCGTTGATCTTCTGGTCGGGGGAGCCGGATCCTCCTCGAACTAGTAAAAAGCTGCCTAGGACTATCAAATCGATAACGAACTCCCCTTACGTGTTAAAATGGAATTTGACGTCTGTCTTTTTAGTGGAAACTTATTTAGGAAGAAAGTAGAGCTAGTGTAGAATACTTTTTGAGGGCATTGCACCTTTCAACTTGGTCAAGCAATACAGAAACTGACGAAATCTCCAGTTGACTTGTGTGTGGATTGTTTCTCGGAGATAAGAATGGTATCCCTTTCTTGTGTTCTCATCTGGTGACTGCTGAACAATGCAATATCATGATCTTCCCGGAAACTTGAAATGCAAAGGTAATCTAGAGATTATCGTCTAACTTATTTTACCAGTTCAAACATATAATTTATAAAGTAGCAGTACAATTGGTTTTATGAACTTAAATTCCGTAATTCGTGCATTCAATGTTTTGTGTTATCTGTTTATCCTTCCTGCAGCTCACGAGCTTTGTTTAAACCCTTTTTACTCGAGACTTGGAGAAGAATTGTGTGTTTCTGTGCTTAACCAGATGGAGAAAGGAATATGGTCATGAATTTGCGTCTGGCGTCAGCTCTTCGTTAATGGACGTTGAAAGGATGAAGCCTTCTCTGGGGTTGGATTGTGTTGATTGACAAAACTACGTTGTGGGGTGGGTCATGTCATGCGACTCTCTCTCATTTGCCCCCCGGTTATCGTCTCGTCAACTATGGCTTTCCTGAAGCAGAAGGTGCACGGACAAGTTACTGCTCAAGTTCTCTGTCTCTCTGCTTCGGCATAAATGCAAATATGGACGAGATAGAAGCAGAACCAGAAGAAGTGGAGAATATAGTCCCACTTAACAAACTCTCCTGCAATCGCCGCTGCCTTCTGTCGCTGTATCTCCACACCGTGGTGTCCACCTTGCGAACCTCGGCTTTCAGACTCCAGAAACCACCTTCAGTTCATTGGCGGAATCACTACGACCTTCTTGACTGGCTCTCTTTCTTCTTTGGCTTCCAGAAGGACAACGTTCGGAATCAGCGGGAGCACCTTGTCCTCCACCTCGCCAACCAGCACTTGCGCAGGGCCGAAACGCCGCGAAACGATGTCATTTCATTCGACTATAGAGCCCTGCGGTATTTCCGTGAAAAACTGCTCCGGAATTACGAGGATTGGTGCCGTTTCTTGGGGAAGAAGTCCGAGGTAAGGCTGACTGATGGGCCTGGTAACTCCGGAACAATTTGCCATGAACTTTTGTATGTCTCTCTCTATCTCCTCATCTGGGGCGAGTCTGCTAACTTGCGATTTTTGCCCGAATGCATTTGTTATATATTTCACAACATGGCAAGGGAGTTAAATATGGTCTTGGAAGATCATGTCGATCCGGACACTCGGTGTCGTGTTTTGCCAAAAATTTCAGGGGAAAATGCATTCTTGAATGGTGTGGTGAAGCCCCTTTATGACGTTGTTCATGGGGAGGTTATAATCGGCCATAATGGTCTTGCCCCTCATAACGAATGGAGGAACTATGATGACATCAATGAGTACTTCTGGAGCGGAAGGTGCTTTGAGGAGCTGAAGTGGCCTTTGGATGAGAGGAGTAAGTTTTTCGAGAATGCGGGCAAGACTGGCTTTGTTGAACAAAGGTCGTTTTGGAACTTGTTCACGAGCTTCTACAGGCTGTGGCTGATGTTAGTTTTTTCCCTTCAAGTTTCAATTATTATCGCTTGGGAGGAGTTAAAGTTTCCTTGGCAGGCCTTGCCTAATAAGGAGGTGCAAGTTCGGATTTTAAGTGCATTTGTGACTTGGAGTTGTCTGCACCTTCTGGAGTCGCTGCTTCATTCTGTCATGCAATGGGGTTTGGTCTCTAGAGAGACGTGGTGGATTGGCATGCATATGGTGCTGAGAAATGTCATTGCAGCGATGTGGACCACCACTTTGGGATGTTTCTATGTAAGGATTTGGTTACAGAGGAACGAGGATGGGGAGTGGTCTGCTGAGGCTAACAACAGGCTTGTGCTTTTTCTCAAATTGGCTTCTCTATATGTCCTTCTTAAGCTCTCAGCATTTGCTCTATCCTATATTCCCTCCTTTGGCAACTTTCTTGTTAAGAAGAATTGGAAGATGTGCGAGGTGCTGATAAGCCGGACTTTTGTGGGACGTGACTTGAGGGAAGGCATAAGGGATTATGCAAAGTATGCCATGTTTTGGGTATTGGTTCTACTGACAAAATTCCTTTTCAGCTACTTTCTACATATCCAACCCATGATTAATCCTACAAAAAGGTTGTTGCATCTAAGGAATGTAAATTACAAATGGAATCAATTTTACCACAGCAATGGCTTTGCCATTGGATTGTTGTGGTTCCCTATGGTCTTGATTTATATGATGGATTTGCAAATCTGGTATTCGATTTGGACATTCCTGGTTGGAGTGACAGTTGGGCTGTTCTCGAGGTTAGGTGAAATCAGAAACAATCAGCATTTGAGGTTGTGGTTTGACCATATCATTTGTGAAGTTGCAAATAAATTTAATCTCATACGATGGGAGCAGCTGCCATATGAGACGGAGTCGATGAGGAGCAACAAATTCAGTTTCATCAAGTTGTTAAATCCAAGCAACTGGGTTTCTCCGCGCTTTAAGAAGCTCAAATGTAACCAGCATTTTGTGTGTAAGTTTTCCATAATTTGGAACGAGATTATTAGGACTTTCAGAGAGGAGGATATCATCTCAGATCAAGAAGTCGAGATGCTGGAGCTGCCAAAAATTTCTTGGACATCCCGAGTTACAAGCTGGCCTTGTTTTCTGCTCTCTAAGGAGCTGCTCTTTGCATTGAGTGAGGTGTCTCGACTCGCAGATGCTCCTGACACTCGGCTCTGGTACAAGATATGCAAGAACGAGTATAGGCGTTGTGCTGTCATTGAAGCTTACGACAGTGTCAAGCATTTATTACTTCAGATATTAGGAAACAACGTTGAGGAGCGTTCCATTGTTTCTGCTTTGTTTGACGAAATTGACCATTCGCTGCAAAATAGAAAATTCAGTCAAATGTTTGATATGACTGTGCTACCAAGGATTCATGCGACTTTAATCCATCTTGTTGAATTGTTGAACAGATCTGTTGTAGATCCTGAGCAAGTGGTGAGTGCTTTACAGGCCCTTTATAATGTTGTTATTCTAGACTTTTTCAAGCAAAGGAGAAGCTTTCAACAGTTGAAAGCGGATGGTTTGGCTCCGCGTAATTCTTTTTCTTGTGCGGGATTGCTATTTGAGAATGCTGTCCAGTTGCCGGATTCTAGAGATGGGACTTTCGGTCGGCAAATTAGACGCCTGCAGATGATTTTAATGCCTGTGGGTTTGCCGCAAAATATTCCAGCAGGTGAAGAGGCTCAAAGGCGAATTGCCTTCTTCTGCAATTCTCTATTCATGGATCTTCCACGAGCTCCTCCAGTTGAGAAAATGAAAGCTTTCAGCATTCTAACGCCTTACTATGATGAAGAAGTGCTATATAGCATGGAAGAACTGCGGAAAAAGAACGAAGATGGGATATCCATTTTATTTTACCTGCAGACAATTTACGGCAACGATTGGCACAATTTCATGGAAAGGATGCGCCAGGAAGGAATGGTGTCTCCTGATGAGATTTGGACAACCAAGTTGCGTGATCTCCGCCTTTGGGCATCATACAGGGGTCAGACGCTCGCTCGCACAGTCAGGGGAATGATGAATTATTACAAGGCCCTGAAGTTGCTAGCTTTCCTTGAACACTATCCCGATATGGATTTCTCCCAAGGGCTACATAAGCCGGGTTTCACAATGCTAGATGAAAATGCGCATTGTTTCAGCACGAAAAATTTGCTTTCTGAAGGTTGTGCCTGTGAGCATGGTATTGCTCTCATGAAATATGCCTATGTTGTTGCCTGTCAGGAGTATGGATCTCAGAAAGCAAATAGTGATCCCCGAGCAGAAGAAATATTGTACTTAATGAAAACCAATGAAACCCTACGCGTAGCATATGTTGATGAGGTGAGTAAAAGTAAGGACAAAAAGGAGTATTTTTCCGTTCTCATCAAGTATGATAGACAGTCACAGAAAGAAGTAGAAGTGTACAGAATAAAGTTGCCTGGTCCCTTCAAGTTAGGAGAAGGAAAACCGGAGAATCAAAATCAGGGTATTATCTTTACACGTGGCGACGCAGTTCAGACGATCGATATGAACCAAGACAACTATATAGAGGAGGCACTTAAGATGCCGAATTTGTTGGAGGAATTTGAGAGGCTCCATGGTTCCCGGAATCCCACTATTCTAGGTCTGAGGGAACATATATTTACAGGTTCAGTTTCATCACTCGCCTGGTTTATGTCTGCTCAGGAAACAAGTTTTGTTACCTCAGGACAGCGTGTTCTGGCCAACCCTTTGAAGGTTCGAATGCATTATGGCCATCCAGATGTTTTCGACAGGATTTGGTTCTTGACACGAGGTGGGATCAGCAAGGCTTCCAGAAAGATCAACATATGCGAGGATATTTTTGCAGGCTTTAATTGCACCTTGCGTGGAGGCAACGTGACACACCACGAGTACATACAGGTTGGCAAGGGAAGGGATGTTGGGATGAGTCAAATATCGATGTTCGAAGCCAAAATTGCGAGTGGAAGTGGGGAACAATCTCTCAGTAGAGATATATATCGGCTGGGTAGTAAGCTGGACTTCTTCCGTATGCTTTCGCTCTTTCATTCCACTGTAGGGTTCTACTTCAATAACATAATGGTGATATGGACAGTATATGCACTGTTGTGGGGGCGGTTGTATATGGCTCTGAGTGGCCTTGAAGGTCCAGCTACGGTAGACAAATCAAACAACAATAACTTCTTCGGGCCGGTTGTAGATGTACAGCTTATCCAACTTATCCTCTTCACGGGCCTTCCAGCGGTTGTGGACAATTCAATTGAGCACGGAATCTGCTCGGCTTTGTGGGATTTTTTGGTAATGCAGCTTGAGCTTTCATCTGTTTTTTACACGTTCTCTATGGGAACTCGTGGCCACTTCTTTGGTAGGACAATTCTTCATGGTGGTGCAAAGTACCAGGGGACTGGCCGTGGCTTTGTCGTGCAGCACGGGAGTTTCACCGAGAATTACAGACTCTATGCCCGTAGCCATTTTGTCAAGGCCCTTGAGATTGCACTGGTTCTTTTGGTATACACAATTTATAGCCCTTTACCTAAGGGCGCATTCTTATTTATAGACACGAGCATTGCAGGCTGGTTTCTGGTCACATCGTGGATCCTCTCCCCTTTCATATTTAACCCTTATGGTCTTGATTGGTTGAAGACGGTTAACGACTTCGATGAGTACATGAGCTGGATAAGGGACAGAGGAGGCCCATTTGTGAAATCCACACAGAGCTGGGAAACATGGTGGTACGAGGAGCAGGACCATTTGCGGACAACGGGTTTCTGGGGGAAGTTTGTAGAGGTAATCCTGACATTGCGCTTCTTCTCTATCCAATATGGGATCGTTTACCGTCTTCACATTTCTTCTGAGAGTCCCAGCGTTCGGGTTTACTTACTGTCCTGGACATGCATAGCCGGGGCTTTTGCAACGTGTGTGGTGATATACTTTGCTCGAGAGAAGTACGTGACCCGGAATCACCTTCGTTATCGGCAAGTTCTCTTGGCCACTACTGTTTCGGTGGCTCTAGCAATATGTGCCTTACTGCAGTTAACGAACTTTAAGCTGGTGGATATTTTCGCATGTCTGCTGGCTATCATACCCACTGGCTGGGGAATCATTTCGATAGCCCAGGTTTTCAGGTCCTGTATCCAAAGAACTGTGCTTTGGAACATGGTTGTTTCCTTGGCTCGACTATATGATTTGTTGTTTGGAGTGATTGTCATGGCACCGGTCGCGGTATTAGCATGGCTTCCCGGGTTTCAGTCAATGCAAACGAGGATTCTCTACAATGAGGTGTTTGTTAGAGGAATCCGGATATCCCAATTACTTTCTGGGAAGAAAGTGAAAGGAACGGGTAACTTTGAATGTAAGGGGAATTAGAATGGGGAATCTCGTCATATATATGCAGTCCCTACATTCTGCATTTACATTGCTTACTACCCTGTGACAAAATTATGCGGACAGATTGCAACCATCTTTGGGCCTCCACTGTTGACACAGTAGCTCTGGTGTACATCTCCATGCACCCCATGATAGGTCTTCTTCTTTTTTTCCCCTGATGCTTGAGATTGGTTCTGTATAAAATACAGAATATCGGTTGATTGAGCAAACTGAGTTCTGACAGATGTTACGAGTTCCAACCGACGCTTGTGTATTAGCGTTTTGCAGCTGAACTGAAGGGCTGCATTTGACCCACCCTATCGGCAGCACTCCTTTCAAACATGTCATTTCTGTTTCACTTTCAAGTGGCTTTGGCAGCTGATAGTTCCTATGACAGGGTGCTATCATGCTTCGAATTAACTGGAAAGCATCGTTAAATCGTGGACTGAGTGAAACTAGCCAAGCGTAGTTATTAATAGACTTGTGATACTTTTCAAGCTCAAGCTTAGCTTGGAAGGCCTCTTGATATGGTTCAGACTGGGATATCATTCAAAGTTGATAATTGAAACCTGTTCATGTAAATATCCAGCGTTGCAGAGTTGACTATTCCTAGTTTTCACACATTCAGGTTGCTGAGTTACCTGCTCCCAGTATTTCATTTTGCGGCTTAGTTCATTCAAGATATCATCGCGTTCATATGACAGTGATCAAAACCAGAAGTAGAAAAGAAAAAGAAGAGGAGAGATAGAGAGAAAAAAGATTCCGTTGCCGGGACTTGAACCCGGGTCTCTCGGGTGAGAGCCGAGTATCCTAACCAACTAGACTACAACGGATTTGCATTTCTCTCCTCCGGTAAAAGAACTTAACTTGTAACACTTTTTTAAATCTTACTTCTCCCCCTTTAACTTAATGCACAACGCAAGGGTTCTGATTTTTAAGAACAAAAAGGGGACGCGAGAGTTTCAAATCGGCACGAGGATTTCAACGTCAAAATGGCTAGATACGATGTTTTTGCTTGGATTTATGCAAGCAAAACACAAGAAAAAGAAAAATGAAAACTGACACAAATGGTTAATCGACTTTTAATTTGTTCAATATAATTCATAAATTTTGATTAAATGTATAATGTGATGCACAAACTTTTGGATTGTTCGAAGAAGTTCTCAATTTAGTTTCTCGAGCACCATGCTCCTTGAAATAATTGAAGGACAATATTGGCATTTTCATATAGTTTAAAAACTAAGCTAAATACATGTCAAAAGTTTAGAAGCTAAATAGAATATTTAAAAACTTAAAGACTACAACATTTACCGAGACAAAATTTAAAGATTATTTATGTGAGTATCTCGTAAAATAGTAACACAAAAGTTTGGAGGATGTCACCCCAGCGACAACAACGTTGGGCACCACTTCATGTTCTTTTTCTTTTTTTTCCATTGTTGAAGGACGCATGACGTTCCGATCCGGTGTTCTTCTACGGCCTTTCTTTCCACTTAATATGCTATTCCAGTCGTTTTCACTTTTCCGTTCTGGCATGTCCTTTTGTCCCTATCTCGCGTGTGCCGACTGGTTAAGTCCCCTAATTTTCTTCTTCTACTTTGCTTTTTGTTCTTTTGTTTGTTTTTGTTTTTTTTGGCTACTATAATGCGGTCCGAAGCTTCGTCGGCCATCCATGCCGATAAGAAGGGAGTGTCGATTCGTATTACATATCGCGGTCGGATTTTGTAAAGGAGTTCAATGGTGTCCTCAAGAAAAGGGTGCGTCTTTATTAATTATTTTGGATTCGCGCAACTTCCAAGTGGAACGCGATCAATCTATGTTTGAAATTGCCGTTGTGTACAGCATACGGCGGTTGGCTCTTTTAGCTTCACATGGGCTCACTGGGATTGACGAATTGAACTATCATATGTATTTGCCCGATCATTGCGTGATTGATGCGTGGCGATGACGACGGGTCGGTGGTCATCACTTGGCCCCTGACCAACCATTCTCGGCCACAGAGAATGCGCCGACCAATATCATGGGGAAAATTCGACCTCCACAAGACTTGAGATGTCACGTCCCACTCGAACACTATCAAACACCCCACCGCATCCAATAATCGATCTCTCCCTCTCATGCTGATGTACTAGTCGGCCTTCACCAGGAATCACATGGGAGCAGAAGCTTTAAGTAAACAAATAAGAGAGAGGGAAATTCAATTTGTAAGAATTGACTGTGTGGTTAATCTTAATCAGTAGACCGTCCGTGATTAATCTTAATCCGAACGAGAATTATTTAGGATCACAACTTCAGGACCGCACCGGGCACCGGGGTTGACTTTCAAGGCCAAGCGAGAAGGATCTACGAAAGTGCCAAAAAAATCGTGACCGGGGTGGTGGGATCTTGATCGGGATTTGGGAGTTTATCAAGATTCCAGGGGCGGAGAGTAATTACGCTGTTATGTCCAGGGTAAAATGGGGATTTCACTACGTAACGACAGATCATCCCGTCGCTCGCCCGCGCACCGACACCAGACAAGATCGGCCAGTGGCCACCCAAAATCACAGTGGTCCCACCACGTCCACACACGTGTCGTCCAACCGGTGGTTGCCGTTAATACTGCCCCAACGGAAAACCGATTAATGAGAAATAAAAGTCGTCCAAATATGTTAAGATTAATATACTGGATACGTTCATTAAAAAGATTAACGCATACGATCGCTGATCGTTTGTCGTGTCGTCCAACATGTTGATGTGGTGTAATGATCTCAGTATTTCCCATGTTACTAAAGCACATATTGCCTCGATTCAATCAATTAGATAAAAAAGATCGCTTACGAATTTAAAACTAATAGGTCCATACAAGACTTCTTGTTGAAAAACATAAATTTCTCATATTCAATGTTCTTAAAACCAGTGCATATTTAGAATTAAATAAAGATTTTGTGAGCAATATATAGTTTTTATTCACAATCGTTGTAGCATAACGACAGATTTTTATTGAGTTAAAAGGGATCATTTTTCATGTTTTTTACGTCATTATCCCTTATAAAATTTCAACTTTAAAGAAGAGCGTCTGGCGAACTCGACACTTTTTGACCAAAAGGTGAATTGAAATGTCTTTTGAGGTTTTAAGACATCGAAGGTGGAATACCCAGTACTAACGACTCATGGCCTCAACAACTGCAACACTTACCTGCCAGCAATTTTTTTGAGGTAGTTGCACTTCCCCCGTTGGTTGTGGAAAACCAAAAACACTCCCTTCTTTTGCAATCACAGTGAGGGCTTGACATGTTTGCCTCAGGTTGGAACTTGGAAAGGATGCAATTGATTGGTTGGTGATCATAATTTGGGATTGGAATCATCATATTCCACTAACAAAAACAAAAAGTCAAAACGGTTCCTCAGAAATCAATTAACATGGACAAAATATAGTCCCGATTAAAGAATAGTATGCTCATGCCATTTTTTCAGGACAATCTTTAAAAGAGCAACCAATTTGAGAGAAAAATCCGAATGAAGTGCGCTATTCGGTATTCATGTGAAGAGTGACTTAGAACGACCAAAATTGAGGTCCTAATTGAACCTAAACTTCCACCTAAGACCTCCATCTGAGCAAATGGTTTTGGTGGACCAGAAAACGGTCGACTCACGGGGGCAGGACGGTAAATTAGACAAGAAAGGTCGGACGGTTGGTGCGTGATGTAATGTGTTCCAAACGAACCTACTGTAACCACTTATTCACCAGGACGCTGTCCGAGTCTTGACCTCATATTAATACGATGATGGACTCAGAACCCATCAATGTTTTCTCCACAACACTGTCTTCTCATTGCAAATTCTCTCTCACTCTCTCCCTCGCTGGTTTCAAGTTCCCCTTTGCGCTTAGAGAAAACAGGGAAGGAAAAAGTTCAAAGCTTGTCCGACAATGAAGAAGTCAGGATTGTTTGCCGTCTCGGCTGCTGCTGCTTCTGCTACTGTCATCTCTTCTTCTTCTTCTTCTTCTTCAAACTTCTCGTGCACTTCCAAGATTCAGTTTTCAAACCAGGTATGGAGTTTGTTTGACGGCCGAGAAAGCGGGGGTGCTTGGTTCTTGAAAATAGCTGCAATTGCTTAACTGTCTAGTGATGTTACGCCGTAAGGGGCGAAATTTCTTCATTCTCAGATGGTCGGAATGAATTTTGCCCATCGAAGTTTGGTCTTCTGGTTTCGGTCAAGATTGATCTTGGTCATCTGGTTGATTGATTTTTACCACTTTACTTGCAGGAACATGTCTCCAGCACCGAAAAAGCTGCTTCTTGTTCGCAAAATTCGGGCTCGACAGATAAGTTTGCGCCAAGGTTCGATGGCCTGCGTTTCATTGAAACGCTGGTTACAGCTCACAGATGAATGAACTAATTCACATCCTTCGACTTTGATCTGTAGATATTCACCCAAATTCTTGTGAAACTGCAGCTTTTAATTGCGTTTCTCATTTTGAAAGTCAAGGAAAGTTGTAGTCCTTGGTTTTTAGCCTATTAGGTGTTCAAAGTAATCTTCTTGTAAGGACAACTTCTTGATGGTATGATTCCAAGTTCTCATTGTCATGAGCTCATGATCTCCCAGAATATATTTCTCACCCTGTCAAATTCTGCTACTGTAACATAATGGTATAACCACCGTTTCTCGGAGAGAAGACGGTTCTAACCAATTATGGATGAATCTCGCGGCCAATGCTGTGACAATCGGAGCGTACCATTTCATCTTCAAGAACTTTGAATTTGGCTTCGCCTTCTTCACTGGACTTTGAATAGAATTCCGTCTCGATTGTTTAGAATTAATCATCAATGCGGTAAGCAGTATAACGCCGGACAAAGGGGTCCTCTCAATTAGCACGTGCATCCCTCGCGGGTAAATAATGTTTAGTTAGAAGAAAAAAACACTGTGTTCCCACAATCAAGTGCAGACCAATCACGTGAGAACTTCTTCGTGTCGGCTCTTGGTTATGCGCCAGACATGTTACTCCGATTTCCTTGCTCCTGCCACAGTTCGCAGTCTCAATGACAATGCGGTTTCAATTGAGTTCGTGGGCGGGCGTGTGAGAGGAATGACATGACCCGATGCGAGTCCGATTTGAGAATCCCTGCCGAGGTCCACGCCAGTAGCTTTAATTCACGTTAGAACTAAGTCGGAGCTCTCATGATCAATCCAAGCAACCGACCTGCCAGCTTCCACGCTTTGTGGGATCGTGAGCTTTCACCAACCATTCTTCATTTCTTTATTTGTTTGTACTTTTCCCATTCCCTCCTGCGCAGGCATCTTGAGCTCAGATCGTTACCACTACAGCTCAGCAAGCGGTGGACCAGCAAATAGCTCCAATAATGAGAGCAAATAACACTTTCTGTGACGATGACAAACTCAAGAACTTGGTAGGCAGCTTTCGTGCAAGACAGATGGATCTTCCATTTCCACCTTCAATTGTTTACTCTATAAAACGCGACCCAGTCCATCAGGAGCAACAACTCTGCTCATAAAGATACTAAACCCCGTGGAGGAACAATTCAAATTGAAGTGTCTCTCTTCAACTTTTGTCCTAAGCTTTATCCATATGTGGCAACCGGTGTTGAAGTCATGAGACAAGCCAGTTTTGCACATGATTCTTGCCCACAAGAAATTGGGTGTTTTAATTATTTTACGTCCATCTAATAACTGGACTACAATAGGACAAAAGGTTCCTTTGGTTGCAAAGCATTGCCTTGACTTGGCCAAGCATTTCCGTATTTGCTGAGGAAGAAAGACGGTCTGTAGAGAGATGTTCTGTTTATTCAACAGAACCGTCACAAGAATATTTTGTTTTCCCCGAAAACAGCCCGGAAATAGGCCACTAGGCCATCACAAGACAACCGTCAAATGCAGACAAATTTCTCAACGAGTAGGAACGATTAGATTCATCATCTCATGGGACATGTTCATCCGTATGACTCCAATCATCACAAACAATGAAACTGTTTCAGGAGGCACCTATACGTACAACGAAGGTCACGTGCGACGTGAATTTGAAATAACAAGGTACTTGACAACAAAATATTTTGATTTACAAGCAAAAAGAGGAAAACAAAGCATCTGCAATCATCCCTGTGAAACAGTGGAACTACAATCTTCAGAGACTATGCAGAGTCACATGATCTAGCCATAATTTAAGACGTCTTTAATAAAAGAATAGCAGCTCTCTATGACATTGGGGAGGAAAGGTCACAACATCTGAACAAAGTATATAAGCCCCCAGGACAATACCTTCACGTTTACTTTACAAAGGAAATTTACTTTAGATAAACTGAAGCAGAAGCATCAAGAACCCACCCAAGAACATCAGCGATAAAGAGTGTTTTGCCACTACCTTGCCTCCATTCGCATTGACAGAGTCCTTAAGAGCTGGAGCTGCTTGTGGCACCGTGCTACAGTCGAGACCTTCTTTCCCTTCTTTGCATTCATTAGCAAAGAGTCCTGGTGGGTATTTTCCATAGAGGTTAATGTAGCTGAACATGGTCGAAGCACAATCAGTTGTGAGGTCATTTATTTGATCCGTGAAGGGACACGCAAATTCTTTGAAAGCTCCACAGCAGAGCTTGGCTGGGTATTGGGGTCCCTTGCACTGGCTTGTGAGGATTGTGTAGTTCTGGTTCTCAAAGTCTACAGAGCAACCTTGAAGCAAAAAAAGAAAAAAGAAAAGAAAAGGATATTGAGGTTTAAAAATACCACCCATTCACTGAAAACCCATATAAGCTGCCATTTGTCAGCTAGCTATAAAACACAAGTTCCATCAACTATCAAGTACAAGGAGGGCAATGTACCACATACAAAACTTTGACACATCTCCTCAACTCAAACACGCAGAATAGAATCTAGGAATGGATGGAAGGCAATGAGATTCTCCAACGCAACAAATCATAAACTGAGGCATGGATTGCACGAATGATGTTTCACATACTCCTCTCTATTCATGATTCCCTTCCTCCTCCTTTTAACTGTATCTGTATACCTGCCTGATTTAATCAGGTAATGACATATAGTACTTTGTAAATTGAGCGAGATCGTTTCAGGTTCTAGTTAAATGGTCAGTGCAATAAACAACCAAACTTTTAATAAAGATGAGCTTGAGATCACAGATTTTTACAGGAAAGCTGGCCACCAGGATGTTGGGGGACATGATAAATAGTTTCCTTAACTCTAAGAAATAGCCAGGTTGTTTTCTTACTCTGACTATGAAATTATGATTCCTTCAGAATTCAGTACCAGTGTGATCCACCATAAATTAGATGTCTATCAATTACCATAATATGCAGTATTCGCCACAGTAAACAACTGATGTTAACCTATCCTGGAACTGTCAAATAATTCATTCTGGCTTAGAAAAGTAGTGTTGAAAATGTCAAATCAAGAAGAGGATTACTAATTGCAAGCTCATTGATAAATCTAAATGGACTATATTCCACTGAAACTTTTGTGCTTTTCGTCTTTCCTGAGAAGAATGCTTAAGCTATTGATGACCATCATGAGAATAATGACTCCATTCAACCTTATTTATTGGTGTGGAACTCAGCCCTAACTAACACCCGGTTCAACTCCCTATTAGCTTCTTCTCAGGAGCCAAAACCAAGTAATGCCAAAGTTGTTTAACGCCTGCTCTCTGAAAAGTCTTGTTTGTTTCAGGCTATACTACTTCTGTGTCACTTACACGTGCAACTTCTCATGTTTAACACAGAACATTGAAACGTTGGCTGAAAATGTCTAGGACTCGGGAAAACTTGATGGTGACATGGTAATGTTGCAGACAATCATACAACAAGAAGTAAAGAGAACTTACTTCTGAAAAGGCATAAGGAGAAAACTCACCGATACGATGAAACAAAATAAATTCACCTCACGACCAACTTACACGAAATTATGGTGTTGAAAAAGGAGTTTGCTTCGTTAAGACATCACCCGATTCCCTCTTCCTAAGATTGAAATCGGCATCAAATGTGCTCAGCCACCAGAAGACAATTGGTATTTGTGGGCTCGTAAGGGAGAAGGAGATGGATATACCGGGTAAGATACTGACTCAATTGCTTTTGTCCGGTAGCACTCCCTTGCTGCTTAGCTTCATAATATAATTACTAAACACAGCCAACCTCAATTTGGAAAAATGTAGTTGCAATGCAAGGTCTATGTCCAGTACCACTAATGAGCACACCTATGACCTTAACAGATGTTGATGTTCCTAAACATCCCAGAAACTACAGACCTCCTGATTTTGATCAGACGAGACAACAAGCAATTAACAATTCGGAGGAACACAAAAACTCAACGGAAGGAACAGATCAAGCAATTCGCAAATCAAGAAATTAAAGAAAAAGATACTACAATGAGAACGTAGAAAATCTTTACTTTTTTTGGCCTGAAGAAGGCTACGGCCAGCAGCTTCCCGAGATTCAAAAATGCCATCTGAAAAAGAAAGGCAAGGAACGTCAAGAAAGCCAATGAAACGAGCGATCCAATGGGGGGCCGAAGACAAACAACGAAAAGGCCAAAAATTTCTCGTACGGGAGAATTACCATGAAGGAAAGAGGAAGATGCCACGCCGACGAACAGGAAAAGCAGAAGGCAACCGCAGTAAAACGGATCGGGGGCCATTCCAGAACTCTCTTCTCTGTTTCTTTGCCGGGACTCGAAGGAGATCAATCTTGAATGGGGTTGATCGATCTCCAAGAACAAATGGGTCCTCTCCTTCCTGTCTACGGTTTTGCACTTTTTCTAGAAACAAGCTCGTTTCGAACAGGGCATTGCTAAATTTAGCTCAGAGAGCAGAGACAGCTAGCGAGAGAGAGAGAGAGGACGCGTTTCGTAAGGCTGTCAAAAATGATGAGGTAGATGGTCGTTGACTCGTTGGACGTGTCTGCGCGTCCAAGTCGAGGGTAGTTTCGACATTGCTCCTTCAGACCGTAACTTCAGACATATCTGAGTGAATAGATTCTTTCTTCCTCGTCTACTTCTTTTTTTAATTGGTCACTTTTAATTTTTTTAGTCCAAAACCTCGAGAATTTCAGAAGCAATAGTCGTGCAGATAACTTTAAAATTTTTTACTTAACATATAATGTGATCTCTAAACTTTAAATTTGTTCATTGTAACCCTAACCCCTGACCTAATATATAGTATTGTCTCTTAACTTTTAATTAATTAAAATTTGTATATGTTCAACTGAGCAAATCTAATATTATCAATTTATTAATTCAAGTTTAGAGATAATTATGGAGACTAAATTAAACATGTACATATAGGAACCACATTACATATTGTATCAGAGTTCAAAAATCACATTGAGCAAATTTAAAATTTAGAGGTCATTTTACATAATGAATCAAAGTTCATCGATTATTTGTGTCATTTGCCATCTTCCTAATAGATAAATACTGATGATTTTCAATTGTCAACACCGAAGTGTCCTGTCTTAACTATTTCTCTGCTCATTGGCCAAGTGACTCTCCGTCGGTTGACTCAGTCCCCATCTAACAAAATGACACTGAATCCACTCATCTGCCGACTGCCCAGACTTTCTTCCTCTTTGGAATCATTCAGACTGGTTACCCCAGTTATACTCTGGACAAATTATTGTTTTCGTGATGCACAATTGCTCAAATTTTAGAAAAAGATGGAACGTGAAAGAAAGTCAGTGCAGTTAGACATTGGCGAACACTTTCTTAGACATGACAAATATACTCGATTTTCTCGACAGTGTAGTTACCCTACCAGAAGCCACGAATGTAGTCATTCAGCTGGGGGCAGTTGATGAAGGACGGAGGAGTGATAAACTGAGAAGGACGGAGGAGTGATAAACTGAGGGAGGCGCTGGATCACCCACCCCATCAAGATTATAAAAGCAACATCCAATCTCTATCACTTCGTAACGTGTTTCACCTATTAGATCTTCATCCGCCAAATGGGGAACGATGCGAAGAAAAACCCATTTGCCAAACTTTATAATCAAGCAACTCTTAGGAGGCGAATGAGTACGCTAGGAAACAGTCAAGATAAGATTCTTTAAGGAACAAAAGAATGACGTCGTTCTGTTTATCTTTGGGTATTGTATAACCATCTTCTGAATATAACTTGGTCAGTGCAGCATCAGTTTTACCACAAAGATCGGCTAACAGAAAACGAGTCTGTTTCTCGTCTCTCTCAATGATGGAGCTCAAAGCAGTTCTGGAGAATTGAGCATTAGTGCCAATGTGTCTCCAGAATGATCTCTAAGGATGCTAGGAGGCTGCCAGCCAGCAAAAGTTTGGCTACTTGATGATGTGAGGAAGCGAATCAAGTTAAATTTTGAACTTGCAGCCACAGCGGTACTCCTGGTGTCGGCACTGTTTTTTGTCTGATGGCATAAGCTGAGGCATTGTAAGACAAATGTAAGAATACTAAGACTGATTTCCAAAATTAATTTACAAAGTGAAGTTAGACTATTCTTGAATATGAACCACTTGTTTAAAATGCCACTTGTGGTATGATACGTCACTTAGTATATTAATTCCATAAACCAGTTTAGTAATTCTACCATTTCTCTCATTGTGATAAAAATGATGAAAGCATGGGAAGGCAACAAAGAATTAAAATAGAGGTGTACCACAGCTTCAATTGGATGGCAAACAAATACAAGCTCTTCAGGCCTTTTAGGCCATCATGACAACAGGAAAGGTGACTTTAAGCACGACAACCACGAGACTATCCAGAGGATAAATCGAAAGAGAGAACCGGAAAAATACTCAAGACAACATCTTAACACCAAAATTGACGTGCCTTTCTAGAAAATCCCTGTTTAGTATGTTTGATAAGATTTATGATTTTTAATGTTGGCCCTGGCATAACTTGGACTAGAACATTATTATAGCATGCTGATACAAGTTGTCAGCCTATGCATACACAATCAGCAACAGAAGAAAGTTTCATTCCATGCAAAAGAAATGTTCAATCTATGTTCCTTGCCTTTAAGTTATCAAACATGAGTTGAACATCAGATTACCTCATGAGTTTGAAGCTTCTCCCATATTCCACAATTACTCGTTAGTTGGATACTAGCAGATATTAACGGCGTGCCTCACTTTACGGTTGATGGATCTGCCCATTCGAAGGCGTCGAGCTGTGAGTGCTTCTAATAACACATGCAAGGCATCTTCCACTGCTTCAGCCTGCCTATCCAAACCGCAGGAGCTAAACTCTGGAACAGCTTGTAGCTCGGACATGAGGCCAATGGCTGCAGCAGCTGTGCAGGTACGATCCCATGAAGGCTGTGGCCTAAACTCAGACAGGAGTTAGTGAGCTGAACAGTGGTTTTTAGGTGCTCCAAGATGAGAACGAGAAAGTTGAAGGTTTCTATGGAGGACTCTTATAATTGCAGGAAACAGTAGAAAGAATAGAGAAAAGGGAAGTTCTGGCTGTCCATATCACCTGAGCTTGTGCATTGGAGATGCGCCAGTAGCGAGAGAAATACAAGGAAGATCGTCTTCCCCCCAAGCAATCTTTGCTTGCTCCTTCAGGTTAGTAAATACAAGTTCATGTCAGTATAAGCTCATTATTTGTGACCAAGCATCGACAGCTAGTTGTCTCAATAATGCGATATTGGAAATTCTGTTCACAGGGTCAAAGCCAACAGCACTGACTACACAAAGCTGACAAAAATAATTTACTACACGAAGAAAAGTATGCTTTGTTCAGTGTTAACCATAAATCAGAGAAGATAAAAAGAATCTGACACCCAGTATTACCTTTAAACGCCGGAACATAGCAGCAGAATTACTCCATGTACCATCAATCAGAACAAAATTCCAAATTTTATTTTCATCTATCTCAGTAATGGAAGCCTGGAGAAGATAGAAAAGAGGAATTAACTTCTCAAGCTATTGTAATCAGGAGAAAAGGCAGCGAGAAAGAATTAGAGATTCATATATTGCTATTAGCACAAGACAGTCCCGTCAATTTCGAAGAAGCACTACCCTCTCTGACTGGAATTGTGCCCTGCTGAATGTATCCTGTACAGATTCAGTCAGTGCACTCTTATTAGGATAGAGGCACCAAACCTTGCTCTTCCCTGATATTAACAAGATTGCATGTCAGGTCACAAGGATACAATAAAATGTAATATGACTTAATGATCTCTAATATCTAAATGTAAAGCAATAGCAATGGCTCATCTCTATCAGTTTTAACCTCTAATGTCCAAATAAGGAATAGAATACCCAGCTACCACAGCCAATTTGACTCCCTCCCAATAAATAAAGCTTCTCTCAAAATGAAATTCAGTTTATCTCACCCAAAAAGCCAAACACAAAAGGTCGAAGGGCGGCTCAGATTGTAAAATGGAAGTGCATTCCAAGATATGAACTTGACTCCGATCAACTCGACAGAATTATTAAACTAGCAAATTTCCAAATATTTTCAGGTTGCTGGAATATTGCACTAAGAATCCTGTGAAGTGAAAAGTCACAAGAGACAGAAATTGATGGAACCTGCGAGTTTGAAAGTATTCCACATGATCTCTTCGTCTTCAGCAATTCCAAAAAGGCACAAAGTTGCTGCTTGGACTCCAAACAATTGCCATAGCAGCTTCCCAGTGTTGTTTTGTCTCAAAAAGTCCTGTAAAAAGACTAGTCACACTAACAGAGGCTGAAGCATCAATGTATATGTACAATATACCATAAATGACGAAGTATAAATACCTTGGGATGCATATACACCCAGAAACGCATACCATGCCACAGAGAACAGGGAAGTACTTTTGAACACATACAATCTTCCACAGGAAGCCAGCACTGCAAAACAATGAGACAACCAATTGTAACATATCTCAAAATGGAGTACATTTTGAAGCATTGGCAGTGGCAGTGGCAAAAAAAAAATAAAAAATTGATACGTGGAGAAGAACTATCCTTGCAAAGTAGCCAAATACCTTTTGGCAAAGATAATTCCTGCTTCCAAGCAAACGGCATGCTATTTGTCGAGCAGCAAAGAATTGAAGTTTCTTCTCTGAGTCCCCTAATGCCTGATATTTTGCTCTGTGCTTCTTGTCCTCTTCCACTTTAAACTCGCCCTGAAGAACAAGTAACATTGAGGAACCGCATGCATCCATAGCAATTAGAGACACTGATTCCCAATCCAAATTATTAAATTAGCAAAATTTCATGCTTTAATTTATAGAAACCATCACATTGGAGCTCTCACACGTGATTTCATTATAACTGTTCATTTTTTTTTCAAGTCTTGAAGAGCAACGGTCTCAATAAGATTTTAAGGGCATCCCCAACAAGTGTAGACATCAATGGAGACCGATTTTCCTATGCAGTTCCAGAAGTCCTCAGCTTCGCCATAAGTCTAAAATTTCCCCTAGTCATTTCTTGCACCAGACATTAAAAATCTATTCTAGGTAAAGGCACAACGCAAAACCAATCGCATCCTCTTCTTGTAAAGCTGAGCGGCCAGCCTTCCCATAAACACAAGCATTAGAACGACAGCAACATCCGTGAGACTGTTCCAAAGAAGAAGACTTGCACAAAAATTTCCTACTTTCTAATTGCTTATCCTCAGAAACCACAGGCGGATGTCAAAGTCAGCCCAGTCTGCCCAAACAGAAAAAGAGGGAAAAACAAGTACAAGAAGACCAATGAACACCCAATTACTTAATCAATCAACAAATCACGAAAGAATCCGTCAACAGTATACCTGGAGTTTACCACCATTGCCCCCAAAACTCATGGGGGCATCCATGTCTTCCTCCAAGAGCTTCAGGTCCTCGATAACCCCGGTGACCATGTTGGGCACTGGGGACACGCATCCCCACCCCCGCCATTCTTGCAGCGAGATGGGACCGTCCTTCACAGCATCATCGCTCGAGTGGACTTGCCTCGGAGGCGTGCGAGCGGCAGAGGTCAAAAGGGTATTGGCATCGTTGGATACGGTTCTGGGTTTAGCGTCCATGCGGCTCTCGACGAAGCAGAAGAACGTGAAATGCGCCGCCGCAGAGGATGAGCATCTGGTTGGAAAAATTCTCGGAGAAAGAAGCATTTTTTTTCTTTTCTTTTCAGGTCTGCCCCCCGGCATATTTTATCTTGGAGGTCGGTTCTTTCATTTTTAGTGGGCGTCTTCTTCGATACTCTATAGTTTTGCAACTCTTCGATACTCTGCCGAGTGCTGAGCTGAATCACATTGGCCTGTGTTGCTGTTCACCATCGAATTTCAGAGGAAAAAGAAGAACAAGGATTTGAATATGCTTTTTATTTAGAAAAAAATAAATTTCAGTAAGTTTTTCTAGATATAAAAAGGGATTTTTGTTTTATTGATTAATGAGATATTGAGGAGAGAATTTTCTATGAATTTTCCCAACGAATTGGCGCAATGGTCAAATAATGTCATTAGTTAACCGATCGATGAATCTACTTTAATGCCTTAAAATCCAATCAAGGAATTTGATTTCGATTAGGAATGGGTCGATTACGGAAGAAAAACTTTGCATGGTGCTTATGATGAGTATTCCTTAAATTTGAGAAGGCAAAATTTGATGATACGGTGAGGAGCTTTTGAATTGGCTTGAGCGTGTAGATTATGTCTTTTTATCACATGGACATCCTAGAGCATACAAAAGTTAAAAGCTAGGAAAGCATAAAATGAAAGATAGAGTGTTATGGTGGCAGCAAAGATTGAAGGAGGATCGACATTATGTTTCTCAAGTTCAAGTTGAAGATGTTTGAAGAAGAATTTCTCATAAAGATGTTTTATGTGATGATGGAGAGAAGATTTCATAAGATAACTCTGAAATTTAAATTATTATAAAATTTGATGTAAATGCTCTAATTTTATCGAAAGCAATCAATCAGTTCTCGGGATATTTGAAAATACAAATAAGGAAAAAAACGGGAGTTGTTCGAAAACGACACGTAGAATTTTGACATAACGATATATTTTTCAGGAGATGTCAATTATCTAATCAATAATTTCACTTTGGAGGCTTTTCATTCATTTTGACGAGGATGCAATTGAATTATAATTGTCTGAACTTCTCGGGGCCAGATTTCTTGAAATCCAATAGATTATTGGTACCGCCCGATTCAAAGGTCACTTTGCCGAGACCGAACGATCATCAATGATTCGACTCGGGGACCAATTCGGACTTAAGCCAAATTTGCAAATTACACTGTCAAGTTCATTCTCCGGCCGTTCTTCGGTGGAAGATCGGTTTGAACCGCGCCGAACCGGTCCGGTTTTCGGACAACCCGTGGGATCTTCAACACCTAAAAACGACTGGTTACGTGGTGCGGTGTCGATGTTTGCTTCTCCTCGTTAATGTCCGAATCATGGAGTGAAGGAGAAGGACGAGCGACGGCGATGGCAACGTCCGTCCAGTCCAGTACAGTCCATCTAACTTTCCTTGTTTTCGTCAACCCCCCTACGCTTCACTGTCCTGTCTTTCTTCTTCTTCTTCTTCTTCTTCTCCGCCGCCTTCCATCTTCAGGTCTCCACCGAAACCTTCTCTTCTCCATCTCCCTCATCAGCCTTTCCTTCAGCAGCTTATCTAACTTTCTCGTATCCATCGTTCCTTCGTCGCGCGCCCCCCTAATATATACTCGCGCTTCCTCGTAAGAATAATCTCTGGGTGAAACCATCATTGTCATGTCTTCGATGGCGGCTATGCACGGGTCGGTGGCTCTCTCCTCGCCCAACGTTCGCCCTTCCTTCAGCCCGGCGGCGATGGCCTCGTCTCCCGCGGCGATTTCACTTCCCTCGCGGCGGAAAGTAGGCGCCTTCTCGGGATTCGTGGGGTTGAAGATTCAGTCGCGATCGGCCGCTTCGTCGAATTCCAAGAGCTCGAGAGCTTCTCGCTGCCCTCCTAATGGACAGATTGTGTGCGAAGCTCAGGACACTGCTCTCGACCGTGAGTCTTTTTTTCTTTTTCTTTTTTTGGCTCTTCCCTCTCTTGTATATGGTTGATCGTGGAATTTGGCTAGGGGCTTTACCGAAATGGTTGCCCATGCACTCGCGAATTCAAAACTACGAAATGACGTGGTTCAGATTGAGCTGATTGATAGGGACTTTTGATTTTCCTTCATACTTGATATCGAAGTGCAGTTGTGAGAGAGAGGAAGAGAGATAATGCAGTTAAGTCCAGATAACAAAGAATTGACAAGCGATACAAATGTCGTATGTTCTATAGTTTCTTCATTAAAATTTAACTGTTCTAAGTGGCATTTGAGTGGTAGACTTGAGAAAAAACCAAAAAAAACTTGTGTCTATACTAATATCCTGCACTAAGGTTCGTGGGGAATGTAAGAAAATTTAATTATACGAATCCTGGTGTAAATGGACTCTTCCTCATTGTCTACCTGTCGTTCAACTCGCTACTTTTTTACCTAGCTCTGAATTTTCGTGGAACGTGTCAGAATTGCATATGTATGGTTTAGGGATTATACTTGACCATCACTATCATTTAGTTTGGATCTGATGTAAGTGAGATAGACCGATTTCTTGGATTTGTATACTTCTTTATAGAGGCTATAGCTGAGTTCGCATCCACATAGATATACAGCTGTGTTTATAGGAATCGATGGTACAAGCAGCTTAATCTCTTCTTTTCTCCTTGAAAGTGTCCTTGCCGCCAGCCAGAGAAACTCCAGTAGTGGTGCTATGGCTTATTTTGATTGCGTTGAAATATCAGCTTATTGCTGACATATGCTAATTACGATGTTTTGCTTGGGTAGAACATTGAAAAAAGTAATTTGGTGCTCAAATCTTAGAGGAGAATTTGGATTAATCAGCACCTTTGTCCAAGAATTCATTTACTTTGCTCCCAAAACCTCAAATTACATTAAGGTCTCCTATAGATGCACTTTTTTTTAATCTCAAACTTTCCCAGATTCTTCACAATGGAAAGATGATTAGAGTATCAACTATGGGATGCATTTGCTTTGATACTAATCACTCATATGTTTGCCATTATAACGAAACGATGCTATCTTCTTTTTTTGAGTGCATGACCACAGAATTCTGTATATATCTAATGCATGGATACTCATCTTCATGACTTAGATCAATTAATACGCTAGCAGACTGGCTAATGCTTGTCGGGAGGGAAGAATGTCCCTGTACACTCGGAACACCTTTTACCTGCTCGAGCAGTGAATTTTAACTGTTCATCAGCTAGATGTTTCTGCATGTGATTGTCCAATCCTATTGGATGCCGACTTTAATAGTCCATTGAAAGATTGTTCCTTTTCTTCTGTTCCATCGATGGAAGGTGTGCATCTCGAGATCATTTATCCTGAACTTGCCTCTACAAGCACTTGTTATCGATGCGAATGAGGAGGATTGGTGACAATGGACGAGTCATTGATACTCCTTCAAACTTTCTCCCGACCTTTTTTGGTTTACTATACAATAACTATGTTTCATACCGCAAGCATCCTGCTTGCTGAGTCTGATTGATTAGTCCCAAAGTGTTTTTAAAGTCTGCACCCCATCTTTATCTCAAAGCACATGATAGTCTTCTTTGTTCTAGATTAAGTTTTCTAATTGCTAGACAGAAGATAAGCAAGATCCCCTTCGTATTCAGAACTGGTATAGGTAACCACTTTTTCTTTACATGGTCGGAATGAGCTCTTTCCAGTCCCTCCAGTTAATTTTAAAAGCAAATTCACATTCCATACTTTTTTAGTTAATGGAGGAAGTAATTGAATTAAGAGAGATCGAATTCCTATCTGATCATTTTGTGAGCCTAAGCCCCTAGAGTTATTTGGCTGCTCTTAAGTCCCTTTTTTTTAGCTGCAGTCATAGGACTGAAAGTTTATTCCCTGAAAACATGTGTCCACTTGTGGATCCATCCTCCTTTTACTTTCTCTGGATCATGCTTTCTTCATTCAAGCATATTCCAATAATTCTTGTCTTTGTTTTGGATGGAAGTGACTGATAAACTCTTAGTTTTTTTGTCTCGTCCTTTTACTGATGCATAGAGGAAAACTTTAGATCGAGTGATCTAGATGAATACAAAGCTTCAGCATCAGAGAGTTGAAATAATCTGTAACTTCTTTGCCTGAGTCATCTCCAAGGGAGAAAATGACATGTGGTCGTGAGGTCCTCCACTCTTCATGTATGTTAGTTTCGGTTGCTCTACTGTTTAAGGTTTGTGCGTCAGAATAGATCCTTTTTATTGGCATTCATCTTTAAAACCTTTTCCAAAAGTATGCTCTTCAGCTAGATTATTTTCAAGTTTTGGCCTATATTTGTTGGAAATGCCAGAAGGAGTCCTCAGGTTTCTTGGACTATTTGAACAATAAACTGTCCTTCAACCTGGTACTTCCTTAAGTCACATACTTGTAGTCAAGTAGATTTTGATGCCTGAGCCAGCAATTTGTATGGCGATCCTTATCCATGTTCAACTTATTAATCTAATGCTATTGCAGTGCTGCAATCATAGACCGCATTTTTTTTAAAACTTTCCGATATGTCAAAGATGCTCCATCTCTTTAGGCCTGTGGCTGCTCTGAGGACGGTACCGGGTAGTGGATAGTTCTATGAATGTGGAGTTGTGGACTAAGATATATGAATACATAAGTTCGCGGTGGATGCCACTTTAAGTTATGTGCTGAAAGTAATTGCTCACTGACTGGTATTTTCCGCCCTTCCACTCCTATCACACAGTTTGTATGATGTCTCTTTTTGAGGAGCGACTCTAAATTCTTGTCCAAGTGTGTGTTTAAACAGCAGCTTCGTCTGTAGCCTAATTCAGGCCTTACAGTCTTCTGCAGGATTTAGAATTTTTTTGTTAAACTTTGGTCCAAGATTACGTTGAAATGATTAGAATTGATCTTCAAAATTTATAGTCTGCAAAACACAGTAGTATGACAGCAATTAGACATAGAATTATATGCTGTAAACGACCATCTTTTATATTTTGCCTTCCTCTTCAAGTAATGGGGAATGGTTTGTTGTATTGCCTGCATTTGGACTTGGATAATAGCTCGAAGTAACTTGAAAGAACCAAGAAATCAAGTGGAGATAGCAGTGGGTTTGTACTTACCTGAAAAAATAGAAGGTGGATTGTTAAGTTGCTTGTTTTTTTTTTTTTTGGTAAGGAACATAATTGTTAAGTTGCTTGTTTCACTTCATTATCACCTGAAAACTTGGTGGTGCTGTTAAGATTCTCAAGACTGAAGCATGGTGTTGTCATTAATAATTAAGTGAATTGTGCTATCTTAACATCATCCTAATCTAGAAGTCATGTTCATGTTTGATTCATGGACGAAGAAGATACTATCAAAATCATGCAGCTGATGCACATGCAGCATGAAACCTCATGCAAGTGGCCCTGGAATCGATTCTTGATGTAGAATATCGAAGGGCACAAAAGATGGTTAATGGAAGATTAATATATCAGAAGCGGACACTTCATCCCATCTGCATATTCCTTCAAGTTCAAGATACTCTTCTATATAACCACTTGTGAATGATGTTGGAAAATAATGTGCCATGCGTAGATCAACAACTCCTGTGGTGTGTATTGACGTAATTAGTGTGTCACTTAGGATGCTCTGATTTTTGTTGGACCACTTAAGCATGGAAAGAAGAATATGAAGGGAGTAAAAGGAAATATTTGAAATGAGAGAGGTTCTGTGATGGAGAGGAAATCTGATCATTTTCCATGTACTTGATGGAAAGCGAATTATAGGATTTGTCATGGGGATTTAGTTCTGCTTCAGTTGGTTTCTTGATCTGTATACTTTGCTCCTCCTGTTTTCTAATGCTTCTAGAATTCTATGATTGAGTCTACATATTGGCGGGATCCTTGCTGAAAGGTCAAAGCACTTTATGGTGATGGGCCTTATGTTTAGAATTTAGTCCAAAGCGTCTGTTACAGCCATATCTTTGAATTGTCAAGGACCTTTAAGTTATATTGTAGAAAGAATGGGTCCTCGAAAGGGGACCAAAGTTTGCTCTATTGTAGTTTAATACAATTTGTCATATTTATACATCAAATTTCTTGGGATTTAGACTCTAGGACACCGTTTTCTAGCTGTTGGCCCCACATATTGACTCCTTGGTAATGCAAGCACATGCACAGGTAAAGATGGATCTTGTTTCTTGCAATAGGTGCTCATTTTTTATTTCTACTTTTATACTAGCAAGTGACAAATTTGACTCCTATATTAGTTGATGTGTACTTTAAAATTTTCAAGTTGCCATTTCTTCAGATGACTATCTAAGCTTATTCGGGTTCCTCTTTTTTGGCCAATCCTGCATCTGTGCTCAACTTATTCTCACGGAGGTTTAATTTCTTTGCTTTATGATTCAAAAAAGTAATGCCCCGAGAGACTGTAGTTGTCTGAACTTATTAATCTAGCTGCCAGCACTTCTGGTGCTCCCCAGTACTTCAGTACATGCAAGATGTGAATTTTAAAAGAGTATGAGTGACTTTTCCCCTAGACTCTTGTATTCCCATTTTGTCTGGTAAAGTTCATGATCCTTGTGAGAATAAGATAGTTGTTTTTCTTATCTGTATGATGTTATTTGATATAGAAATTTTTGAGCTGCTTAAACCGTTTTCTTCTTTTTCAAAAGAAGTTTGCTTCTTTGCTTAAATTGGTCTGTTGGGCTCTGATCAGAATTAATTTTTATTCTCAGTCAGTAACTCGTTTGTTTGGCTTCCTGCAGTTCCGCCGGTGACAGATACTACATGGAAGTCGCTAATTCTGAACGCTGATGGGCCTGTACTGGTCGAATTTTGGGCCCCATGGTGCGGGCCCTGCCGAATGCTCCATCCGGTGGTCGGAGAACTAGCGGATGAATACGCTGGGAAGCTCAAGTGCTTCAAACTGAATACTGATGAGAGCCCTTCCATCGCGACTCAATATGGAGTCCGGAGCGTGCCCACAATCATGATCTTCAGCAATGGCGAGAAGAAAGACGCAGTCCTTGGTGCAGTGCCCAAAACTACCCTATCAACCTGCATAGAGAAGTTCTTGTGAATGCAAATACTAGTGATGTGTAAAAGGTGAATTGGCTTCTTTATATTATTTTGGAGAGTTTCGTCTGTCTATGTTAGTGTTTACCTAGAATTCAATGATGTTATTCTGTCTGGTGTAAGAAACAACAAAGAGCCAAGAATTATAAGAAATTTGATATGATACCAATAGCTTGGTGGAGGATACTTTTCAACTGTTCTGGGCATGAGCAAAATATCCTTGCCCTTTTGTCAATGTATCAGTTTGAAATATGCAATTCGGCATTGACTTTTCCTGGCCCATCGTGCCCAGCTCCTATAGGACTTTGCTTTTTAATTTTCCCCCTATCTACAAGTTTAGATCTGACCAGGCTCTTCTTTAGATCCGATCCCCCGCAGCCATTTAGGTTGAGTTGAATTGAAGACCACTATCTCGAATTGGACTTTGTAGCTGAAGACACCGAGGAACAGGAAGTCAGTCTGTGATCCTCGCACATCCTCCAACATCCTCCCAAATGCACAATTCTAAGAGATCTTGTATATTAAGCACAACCATCATCAGGAAAACTACTACTTTCCATAAATCTAGACGAGGTGCGATGGAATCACTGGGACTTAGTAAAGGGAAGAAAATCTTCCGACCGAGTTCATGAACTTCTCCCGGAACAGTAATCGTGTGAGATGCCAAATGGCACATGGGCAACTTTGAAATCTCCAAGAAAATGAGATGAAACAAAACAAGGTGGAGGCAGCATCAAAGCCTCATCAGCTCATTCCTGAAAGAGTGATCTTATCCCAAAAGCGTTGATGCGTGGGGGCAAAACGCGCAACGACACGACACTGTCTACGTCCTTGGATTGATTGGGTGAAGAAGACAGCAGAGAAAAATCTTCTGACTTTTTTAGTGAACCTTGGTAATGCTCGTTCACGGGGACAAAACCTTATCCCAAAATGGATGGTGGTTCCATGTTTTGCCAGCTTGGATCTTATCTTCTTATACCAAAAACAAACATCCGCTTATTTCATCAAGATCCATCGTCTTCTCTCGTCTATCACGCAACATAATCATGGAAAGCATCAATCCTTTGGCCTTCTCTCAGAAAATTGGACGGAGAGTTTTAATGTTCTAGCTGACCTCAATGTATGCATATAAAATTTTTGTAGCTTTATCACATAACTGAGGAGGTTGACCTTGAATTGATCAGATGTGGGAATGCATGTAAACAATTTATCTTCCATGCCCGGTGTACCCTCATCAGTATTATAAAGCTTATCACATGACATCGATGAGGACAATAATTACTCGTTAATTATTTTTCTTAATGGTCGGCCATGTAATATGCACCTACTCAAGTTAATAATACCCAACTATTGCTGAAAATCATCAAGCTCCTAGTCCTAGGATGCATAAATGCCGCCTAGAACTACGTATCATTTATCATATCATAACATCACCTATGACAATGAAGTTTAATCCACTCGTTCTCTTCCCATAGCCCATCAGAGAACAATGAATTGATGAGAACAAAGACTGATCACCAAAGACAGCAATGCCCTCGATTTTTTTAGTTCAACTCATCCGATTAAAAAGCGATCGCATGCTAACCGGTCTTCTACAATATAATCATTTCGAGGCCCTCTTCAAGCCATCAAAGAACGGACGCCGCGCTTCCCGATCCGCCTGATCCCCAACCGTCTCTCTTGGCGAACCTCATCGGTATCCGACTCAATATTATTCTTTGGGAGGCAATCGTTCTATAGTCTCTTTTCCCGGGTCAAACTCGCTGATTCAGTCAAGGGACGGCAAGTGCCGACGGATGGCCGCCGAAGCAAAGTTGAACGACGGCCTTTGGCTCGAGTCAGCGGATCACCCAATCGGTACTCACGCAAGAGCACGGGCTTCTCTTAAAGTAAACTATATTACATTTGTGTACAGCAAAAGGGTGATGAACGTATAATATTCATCCGGGCCTTTTCCCTAGTCCACATATCCAAGATAAGCGCTTTGTCAGCACATATTTCAGGGGGGAAAAAGGAGAGAGATAGAGAGGAATAAATTATATGTTTAGCTATCAAAATAATTATTGTGAACAAGTGGAAAGAGCAAAGAAGAGGAGCTTCCACCATGCAAACCTAATTGCCCATTTGCCAATTGGTCTCCTTTGGGGGTGGGCCTTACTTTTATCCCATGTTTGTTTAGACATTATGATTTTGGCTCTCGGTCGTACCCAAGTTGTGTGATAACCTCTCCTCCCTATGACCCCAAAGCCACCCCCATCGAAAGGCTAAGACAAAGAGAAAAAAACTAAACAGAAAAGAAAAAGCTCATGAATCGAATCATCAAAATACCAAAGCATGGCCCATTTTGATCCTATGATCCTCTTACTTCGAGACCCGGGTGGCTTGGTCTGTAGTTAGTTCCGCACGGTTTGGAGTAAGTTCGGAAGTTTAGGATTTGCGAATGATCGATGTGAATGTGTAAAGTGCATCTTTCCGAGGTATGACTTGGAGGATGCGTGAAAAGCTAGTCAACACTCAGGACAAATGCATCGCCAATGCAATGTCCCGAGCGGTGGTCTCCTTCTAGATTCATTTCATGAAAGGTGTCAAATGATATTGGAGGGACGACCCTCTTAGATTACCTAACGATCCTCTTGCCCTAATCCCCATTTCTATATTCAATGGAGGGGGAGGTTGTCGTTGTCTCTAGGGTGTGAACATCCTATGCAAGTCGTGGCGAGCTCTGTGTCCCCATCAACCCCATTATCCCCCCGACAAAACCTTGAGGGGGAGGTGTCAACTTGCTCTTTTCCTTGCGTCCGAATAGACAAAAGGGCACTCGGACTTGCATTGGACGATGAATCTTAAAGAATCGAAACAAAATATAAGGAACCCGACACGAGCATGGGTTCTACTTGTCCTTGAGGGTCGAGGCGCACAATGATTGAGCCTTGTGGAAAAGTTGGCCTACTTTTGGCTTTTGGAAACCAAACGCATCGCAGACGAAGGGCCCCCCTCTCTTCGAGCAGGTGGAAGTCTCAAATTCTCCTATTTCTTTTTTACTTTTCCATCTGAGTAAAAGAAAGAGTCTCCGATGTATATATTATAATAATCCATGAATTGTAAATTAATATGTAATATAGTTTTTGAAATTTTAATTTATTTGATTTGATCTTTGGAATCTTGGTACATGTTCAATTTTGTTCTTGAACTATATAAAAAATCATTTGATGTTGCTTTCATTAATTCAAGGTAAGGGATGGCATTTGAAATTTTCATATAACATACAGGGACTAAATTAAATATATATCAAAAATCCAAAGACAATATCGAACAAATTCAAAATTCAAAATTTACATTACACATTCGGTCAATATACTTGTATTATTCTCTTCGATATAAAATACGTTTCGCGAGGTTGTGAAAACCCTTTTCAGATGATCCGATGGGATTAATTAAGTGATTAAGGAATCGACTCTTAGGTGCGAATCAAGAGCACGATATATGGTTGACTTCCCCACTCTACTAAGAGCAAACAATTCCAAGTTTAGACCCATTCGCTCGGGGTCTGGTGGCTCTCGCGATTTCATCGGAAAAAGGGGGGAAGGAAAAGAAAAAAAAATGCTTTGAGCACGGCTTTCGCGAAATACAAAATTAGGGTTAAGTAAAAACAACAAGGGCTATTGGGGTCCCCATACTTAATTGACCCTCTCTCTCAGTCCTATCATGCACCCAATTCAACTTCAAATGGACCATCATTTCCATATCTGCTTCCTTTCTCAAGAATTCTCATTAATTACTTTGAAAACTACTACTTCCATTCAACAACATTCTAGAAGTAGCTACAAAAATTGACATGTATGGCTCGGGCTTTTCGCTGTCAAAGGGCAAGATTGAAGACAAACCGATGACTCGGCGGAGAAGATTAGCGGGGCGCTAAGGACCGTCCAAACATACCTTTTTTGGCTCCCATCTACCCTCCCAAACGCACCTCGCCTTCTAGAAGTTCTCATCCTCCGACCTTCAAAAAAAAAAGAACCCAACAAAGAAAAGAGCAACATGAAAATCTTAATGCGTCTTTTCTAGAAGGGTCTTGTCTTTGCCCTATGCACGTTCTCTGTCTTTAGTGTAACTCGCCTAATCAGCCTCGTTAGCCCCACCTTAAGCCACGTTCTCCGGTTGTAAACGAATTTAGCTGATCAATTTTCGTCGGCAAATGGACTCCTAAACCCCCCGACTCACGCGTCGGGTCCTAGCGCCCTCTGTCGTGCTCTAGAATGAGATTTAACAAGTCGATCCTACGTGACGGTAGGATATTATCGACGAGTACCTTACGAGCATTGACTGGACATCTGCACAGAGAAATCGTCGTCTCCAAAGCGATTTCTTTTCTTGTTTCATGACACGACGGGAATGAACATCTTTTTCTTGTTTTTTCAGTGCAGTTGATAGATTTAGTGGTAGCACCGAAGATCCATAGTAATTACATTCAACGTTATCGTGTTTCAAAACCCTACCCAGATGACCCGCAGTGCAAGAGCACGAAGCACAAGGGTTCTGAGCACCCGATCGCAGCCACTGCACCCCCCCATCATCCCGGGAGACGGTCTAAGGAATCTCACGAATGAAATCGACAAGGCACGCACGGTAAGGACGTAATTATCATGTCGACCAGCTCCCCCACTTACCGTCCATCGCTCGACTTCGTAATCTTCATACATCCGCATTAGTTTATGGACTTGCTTCTGGATGGAGATCGAGAGGGAGAGAGAGACAGAGACAGAGACAGAGAGATGCTCCGCGAAACCTGAATAATGTCATTTGAATACAACTTGAATCGATATGGTCGGGTTATCGCCTGATTTTCTTCCATATGGTAAGGACATCATGTGTAGAATAGTTTGATCAAACACAAACTGGAATCGGTGTTCTCTCTCGACCGGTCGGCTCTGGAGATTTATCTACGGCATCCCGTCCTTTTCACCTTTGGCTGATGTGACGTGGTGTGATTTCTCTCTACTAATCGCCGGCCGTGGACCAAAGTGATCCGTGACGGAGAAAAGGAGGGAGTCGATGTGGAAAAAGTCTCGTTAAGGAGCATTTGATGAGACTCGTGAAGTCTCGATTTGTCTCGAGATCTCGAGATCATCGAGGTTGAGGATTCCAAGTGAGGAATGTCGCCAATCGCGTATAATTCATGGATGACTAACGTGCGTGCTTAGCGTCATGCGGTTGGCCAACACGAGAGTGATGATTTACCATGAAAGTGGAAGAGGCATTGGCACTGTTGCCCGTGCGATCGACTTCAGTAAATGTTATTTCTAAGAAGAAATAATTATTAGAAAATGTGAGGGCCGCATTGTTTTTATCACCATAAAGAAAATTAATAAGAATCGAAACGGCAAAAACTCACTTAGACCATGAGCAGCCACTCTATGGTAGACAAATTCACATAAAATGATATTTTAGAGGAATCCCTCGTATTTAGAATGGACTTTGTCGTTTTGGTGCATGATTAAGAACAGAACGACAGTTCAATTCCGCTTCTTCAATTTGATGCGTCATATGGCCTTATCTTTTCTCAATTAGAATCCTATCATTCAACATCTAGAAAATCTTGGGGGCTTGCTTCACAAGCAACTGACCCCCGATCGAATACAAAAGTCTCATCTTTTCAGATTAGATGTGCAGTCGCCCCCTTCTATCGATGGCTCGAAAAGAGTTCTAAAACCACAGGATTTGTCTATGGCTCGTGCCAGCAGATTGCCCTAAAATCCAGCAAATTCAGATAATAAAATCCTCACCATGTTTTTGACATGCGATGGAGTTGATCTATCAAACGGTTGAGTGGGTCACAAACGGTCCCATCGGTTTGCTCATGGTTTGTCATCAATTCATGATGCCCTTAAGGGGGAAAGAGAAGAATCATAGTGCGGAAGTATATGGTGAGCAGTCAAAAGATAAGAATAACTTAATCGTGGATCATATTCATTATCTTCCAATACGGCTGTAATGCATATAAAAAAGACTTATCATCTGATATTTATGTCGTGGGACGTGCTCTTATGATATCATTTCATGATCACGCTTTCTGAACTTATGGTGGTTGGTAAAGTAGAGGAGAACTTATCTTTGCAAACGACACATATTAAACACGATGATCATCCCATTCACTCTCCACCTAAAGACTTATCTAATGGTAAAAGTTGGGATGGCTTTCACCTAACTGACCTTAGCTGTCACAGAGTCCTTCGAAACTAAAGCCATTTTAACAACTTGCACGTCAATGTCGACAAATTCGTACAGCATAGTAGATTGTGGGGGAAAAGAAAGAAAGGAAGAGGGGGGAAGTTACGCTTGTTTTTCTAATTGTAATTTGGTACGTGGTAGCTTTGCCAAACCATGGCTAATTTGATGCGTGACCGCTAAGCACGAGAGGAAAAGGAGGATTTCGGCAGTGACGTCCAAGGAAAATTGAGTAGACATTACACCCGTCTATGAATGAAGTCCCCTGTCGATGCCGACAATGTGTTTTGCAACTTCGCATTGCTTGTGCATCTTTTCATGGATGATGATTAAACTCATCGTATGGTCCGGGAGGTTGATCAGTGCCTGTTTAGGAAAGCCTCTTGCTGCCGATCCATTACGATTCAAGCCACAAAACCTGCTAACCGTAATTCGAAATTCCGATCTAAAACGGAGTGTGAAAGTCCACGATTGGGGATGCAAGCAAAAGGGTATTGAAATGTTTGAATCCGTAACCTTCTGCTCCGGCGTGATGCGACAATTTCGAGAATGCCTAAATTAGAGTCCACTGTTCAAAACGTGCACATATTGTGAAAGCACAAATAAGTTGCCGATAGCAAGGTTTAGGGAGAATCCTTCGGCGATGGAGGTCAAATGGGATTTAATTAAGTGCGTCACGAGTGGGAAATCGCTCCGCTAAGCAAGAACCCTAAACCGGCCACTGCCATTAGGGCCACTAAATTATTCCTCCAATTTCGGCCGCATTACAATGTTTTCCCCCTTCCATATAAAAATCTCCGGGAGAAGGAGCCAATCATTAACGCTGCTTAAACTAAAATCTATATAATCTAATAATAATCAACCTAATTAATCAAAGATCCATTAGCCGCGCGACACGTGTGTGGGTGGTGGTGGCCGATCATCCATCCGTTTACGGATCGCCTGATCTGGGCGCGTCGTACGGTGCGGTGCAATTGCGCGCACCTTATAATTTCTCCGCGTTGCTGGATGCGCGTGTGTATATATATATGTAAACCTTCGTTCTCATCTTCTTCATCGTCCGTTACCACGCAGCCTCTCTCTCTCTTTATCTGTCAAAGCTTGCAGGCTTCGACATTGGAATTGAATCTCTCTTCTCTCTCTCTCTCTCCCTCTCTCTTTCTCTAGAAATTTCGAGTAGCGCGGCGGACGGGAAAGATCGCGGTCGCACGGCGACAGCCCGCTCTTGTGTGTGTTTCTTCTCTCGGTACGTGGCTTGCTACCTTCTCTCTCTCTCTCTCTCTTTTCTCCCCTTTCTTTTCGAGAAGGAAACGCGGAAGTTGCGAGTGATTCTGGGTTCGATTTTTATTTTTCTGCTACCCTTTCTTGGGAGTCCCTGGGACGATGCCTGGAGCTGTGTATGTGGGTGTGTGTTTGAAGGACGGGGAAGGAGGTGGCACTGAGCTGAATCTCTAGAATACTCTAGAACTCGAGGAGTTTGTGGTTGACGTTAGGCTTGGGATTCGAGGGGATTAGGGTGAAAGCGTCATGGAATCTCCATATGCAGTTTGGTTTTCGCTCCTTTTTCGTCGAGAGAAAAATGTAGAGGAAGGTGGTCGGGTTGTCCGCTTCCATCTTCCTCTGCGACTGGCCTTGGAACGATGGTAAACCAGATCTTGCGGTTTAACCCGGTTTTAGTAGTTCCTTTTGTTTCAGGCCAAAGTATTGATTTTTGATAATCTCAGTTTCAGTTCCCTTAGCATCTTCAGAATACCTCCGCGGTGATCGATAATTACGTATGACCTTTGTCAATTCACCGTATTTTTTGGGATTACATCCGGGGGCGGTGATCGGGTTCGTCATACATCAGATCTCTGGATAATTTTGCTCGCAGACGTCCCCTTATATGGAAAACTGCCTCTGTTGTAACTGTACGCGAGAATCTCTTCTCTTGCTTTCCGTCAAAATTGATGCTTGAAGAGTGGATGCTATCCACCGTGATGAATGATTGCGAGAGGACATGGCAAACCATCCTGATGATATGATTTTGTGCCATAAGTCTAAAATAAACTAAGATTGCTTTTCTGCAACTTCAGTGTAAATAATAAGTTGGATTTATGAAGTTATCCACCAGAAAGTTCATCTAATTCCCTGCAAAAGACGAACAAACAGAGATGATGAAGGAAAGAATCACTTTGTTGAGCGTACCTTCAGTTGTTATTATAATTTATAGTCGTCTGACCTTATCCTTTGATGCGATGCAGGAAGGCAAGGAATCTTGGTCATAGCACAAGCGAGATGGCCCTGGAGCACTCTTTTGTAGATTCTATGGAATCACAAAACGTTAGTGGAATTCACAAGTCATCTTTAGAGAGCTGGAAGTCCCTCTCGGCGGCTGCTGCTGACTCAGATGATAACCATTCTGGTGGCTTTGAGTGCAATATCTGCCTTGACATGGTGCAGGATCCTGTAGTGACCCTATGTGGTCATCTCTACTGTTGGCCTTGCATCTACAAATGGCTTCAAGTTCAGAGTACTAACATGGAAAACGAAGAACCGCAACAACAGCAGTGTCCAGTGTGTAAGGCAGAAGTTTCAGAGGCCACTCTTGTCCCGCTCTATGGCCGTGGTGGATCTATTAAATCAGCCAAAAGCAAGGCCCGGCAACTCGGCATAGTCATACCAAAGAGACCATTTGGTCCTGCTTGTGGCGTTGATAGCCCAAGATCTCTCAGCGCTTTTTCCAGTCCCCATTCAGTTCAGCGAGTTCACAATCAAGTTTATACACCACAATCACCCTCATACCACTCCCACCTTGGTAACTACCCAGCCTCGCCTATGATTAATCTGGGGGGCGCACCGACGAATATGGTAGACCCGATGATTGGGATGCTCGGTGAGATGGTATACGCGAGGGTGTTTGGGAACTCGATGACAAACTTGTACACATATCCAAACTCGTATCATCTCGCCGGGAGCAGCAGCCCCAGGGTGAGGAGGCATGTGATGCAGGCTGATAAGTCTTTGAGCAGAATATGCTTTTTCCTTTTCTGTTGTATAGTTTTGTGTCTACTTTTGTTTTGAGTGTAGACCATTTTCGACTCTCCTTTGTTACACTTGTAAAAAATTATGAGGTTTTCAAAGGAGGAGTCTAACGCAGCGGTGTGGATTGGAATTTTGGAGTTGTATATCTCCTGCTGCAAAATGATTGATACGGAATTTTACAGTCGAGTGAATTGTCGTTGTCATCAGATGAAAGTATGGTGTCTTATTGCTTGGCACTCTTCAGAGCCTAGATTCTAAGTACGTGTTTATGCTGTTTTTCTCTCTTGAGGTGCCCAACCCACTTCACCGCCCAAGCCACTCTCCCCACACAAAAAGAAACGAAAAACTCTCTTGAAGTGATAGTGACCTTCTGCAAGAAAAACGCTCTTGGAGTGCCTAACAGTCAACTGTGCTACCAAGTCAGACGTAGATCGACTGTTCTCTAATAAAAAATAGGTGCTTGGGCCATTAAAGAAGAAGATCCTTGTTTTACGTGGAAGATCATCTCGGCTATCATTAGCGTTGATCTCCTCTCTTTGGCACGGTTCAACTGAGAAGATGATGGGTGTTTTGTGGATGAATTTCAGAAAAGTGGTCCGTGATGTGAGATCCTATTTCGCTCCTCGAATCGTCGCGTGTTCAAATCCAAAAAGGAGTTTGAAGAATCCCAAGATTTCGGTACTCCAAAGGGTAGTGGTGGGGTTACCAGTACCAATCAAGCCAATCGCCATCGCAAGGCAAAACGTCCCTTTCATGTTCTTTTCTTTTTTTTTCCATCACCCATTACCCTTCTAGATAATCAATCCTATTAAAGGAGGCTTTTTCTCATTCATCGTGTTCAATGCACATGGTTGGCCGCGGGTGGTGGAGTAGCCAGCGGTGGCTGCAGCCAAGGAGCCCCCACTATGGAAGCTTCCTCCACAGAGAGAAGGGTAATTCAACTGTTGCTGACTACCACCACTAGAAAGAAGACATGGGAAGGGGCCAAAGAAATGACACTGCGCTGCTCTTGGCAGTGCAAAGGAAACTTCTCTTTTACTGGCAACTCTTCTTTATTAGAAGAAAGTTGGGACTTTGCCTGTTGGAGTAGTTCTCTGCTTGATCGACCTCTCGTGTACCCTTTTTCCATGTTACCAACCCAACGCAGATCTTCCCAAAGGCCTTGACCCCGCCATGAGTCCGTGCAAACGGAAAGAGCAAAGAAAATGTATGGTACACCATTATCGAACCATTAATGCGATGCCTTGCCTTTCTAGAAGTTCTTTGGGCCGGCCAACGAGAACCACTTCCTTTGATATTGTTTCGAGACTTAAGGCACAGATCTCGAATCTTGGCGAATCGATGGTCGAACAAACATGATTTTACTGAGGTCTCTCACGTTGGAGTGGATGTGACGATGGAGGAAATCGGATGGGACTACGGACGTGTACCGTAGTCCCACAACCGGTGGTCGAGGCCGACCTCTAGAGCCGAGGAGTTTGTGCATATTGGGTTTTCATCTTCTGGTGATTGTCATTCCCATTTCATACTCTCCGTCCATCCTAATTGCTATGAACGTAGGTCACACAAAATCGAAAGGGCACGCCGAGTATAGGCCTTCTAATAAAGGAAATTGCTAGAAGGAGCACAATTATACCTTCTTTCGAATATTACGTGAAGAAGTTAGTGATATTATGTAGAGGGTTTTATTCGATCTAAACTTTAAAATACACTTAACAATTAATCATGCAATTTTTTATTTTATTTTTACGAATTAATGAAAACATTTGAAAGTTTGTTGCGAAGATCATCTAGGCATCAGAACGCTTTCCAGCTAAACAAATCGAAGTCACGATAAATCTTCAGACAACTAAATATGCGAACTACCTGCGAGGTCGTGCTTTTTGAGTGGGGACTAGTGCGAGCCCTCATCTTTCTCGACATGTGATCGATGTAATCTACTGCACCGAGTCTACATGATACCTTCGCAGACGGGGAAGACAATTCATCTGTTGGACTACCAAAACGGGCCTGTCGCATGGTTTCATTTATTCCTCGGGCAACATGCTCATGCCAGTTGTTGCCTCCATCAAGATCCAACACGCCCTCTTGGCTCTAGGCAATGGACCACAATGTAGATCACGCTCATGTCTGACTATGATATGTCCTAAGATAAATCACTTGTCCTAAGGACAGGTGACCTGATTGAGGCCTGATTGAGGAAGCATTGACAGCCGTCCGATCTGAATCGGACGGCTGCGGTCGCAATCAGGTCACCTGTCCTAAGATAGGTGATCAATTTCCTCCAAGGTAAGCGTCGACCTGCTCTATCAGAAAATACTAGGACACGCCAAGTCAATTCACAGCGGCATGATGTAAGTTGTGGAATTATCACGACAGAAGCACGAAAGCTGATAAACCCAAGAATTATCTAACTTCAACATAACTTTTGGTTAACTGAACGATAAAGTTCTATAAATTGATGGTATTATCTAGAGACTTAAAACAAACGGGAACACTCGCCGGAGCGAGGCTATTTGTCTCTTCTCCGAATCAGTAAATAACGACACTACACAAATATGAACCTATAATGCGTTTCAATGAACCTGCGGGGTTCGCAGAAGACAAAAGAGTTTTAAGGCAAAAGCTATAACGGCGTTTCTTTTCGAGGCACATTGGAGCAAATGCGCCATCATCTGATCAGGCTTCAGTTAATGTCTGGACTTGGCCCGGATGGAGGCACGGGCGGGCCCTTTGGAAGCATTGCAGTGAGTGCTCTCAAGCCCACCAGAATCTCCGGCGAACTCCGGCTGCCCGAGATCCGCACCGGCACTTGAGAAAGAGGGCGTGCATCGGTTAAGCATTCAAACGATAGTAGGATCGTTAGAACCATCAGAAAGCACACGACCTTCTTGACTTTGCTAGAGTAATCCATATTCTCTAGCTATAATGTAGAATTCGCACGTCTGTGCAGACATTTATAGTGGGGCACCGCGAAGAAATTGCTGTGCTGGCCGGCTTTGCCAAGTGAGATACTGGTGTTAATATAATTGCAGGTCAACCGCACCTACATTCGAAGTTCTTGCCGGCGAGTCTATCGGTTGGACTGGGTGGACATAAGATATTTGCTGTGGAATGTGCAAATGTTATTTACTTGATGAGTTGTAGAGACGGCCAAAATCTATTAACATCGGTTGAAGCAGAAGGGCGGCTTACCGTTAATTAATAATAGTTCGTCACTTAACGATTAATCTAATCAAGTGAGCAACAATCGCAGATCTGTAGTCGTGTTCGCAAACGAGTTTATTATTGTGGGATAGAGAGACAGCAGGCCGAGACTCCTGTTATACGGATACATCTAATCATATACCTCGTATCATCCCCAACTACTCTTCCCTCGAGTTCGTCGCTAAGAAATGATTCTCTCCGAAGGGACGATGACTTTTCATCCTCACGAAGTAAGGGGGAAATCTTCAAACTGAGTTTAGGTTCAGCAATCTCAATCCTCTGCCCTCCAGCTATTGACAAACACCGCAAAGACAACTCCCATGCATCCATTCGCTCGTCGAAATCATCATGCAATCTTAGTCGAGGCTTACTGGTGTTCTTGGGATGTGGGGAGTAATGTTGCTCGATGCTAATTCCAAGGACACCATGGTCCTCATTGTGCATCTAGAGCACTTGTGATGCCGTTCAGCCATGGCCATCATCATTTCAGCCAAAAATTGATCTTTGACATTTCATTAGAGCAGCTTTTATTTAATATATTCCCATGTCATATGGCAAGCAGATTCTGCACTAGAAGTTCATCCGGGAGCGCAATCTTTAATAGCACAACTCACACTTAGAGAAAGGGCTAACAGAACTGGAGTAGAGAACAAATTAAGTTTCCAAATCAATGTGCCATCACTAATTGTCATTTACGCGTAGAAATGTCAATGGCATTCAGTTACATTATTCCTTTATACAAGTATATACATTGATCGACAAGAGAAGCTACAAGCTCCACTATATTACATCTACCTGAAGGCTGCTATTTTTTATCCTAAAGTGAATGACAAAACTAGCTTTGCTATATGGCAGACAGTAGTAGGGGAAGCTACAAGTCACTTTTAAAGTTCTCAGGGACGCTCTGGACTGCCACAATCAACAGCTCCATAGAAAGGCAGCAACTTCAGGGGCACAACCTTTTCCTGGGACAAGCAATATAGGTGACATTGTAATGAAATTCGATATGATAGAAAGAAAATGAACTTCTATAAACCAAGCATCTGATATACCTCAACCTGCCCTTCTGAATCCTGTGGAAAATGAAACCCTACTGAGCAATTCTGCAACTGTTCAGGGCTTTTCATCCATGCTCTCCGCGCATCGCTCCCTTTAATTTTAAACCTGAACATCTGAAAATTAAAGCTGCATGAGTCATTTCAAAAGGTAAACCCACCAACTCAGACAGGAAAGTTCACATGCGAACCACATCATTGGTTGGGGAAGGCAAGGAGGGGGTGTGGAGGGCTTGTGAGGAACTCATAGTATAAGAAAAAAGTGAAAGACGGTAGAATTAAATACCTCAGACAAAGGGACGGCTGGATTTTCCAGATTGTCTCCCTCAACCATGATACCAGTGCCTTGGCACTCTGGACAGAACACAGAATGGATTTGCGCTGGTGCAGCTTTTTTGTCACCAGCTTCTCTTGATTTAGTGCACTTAGGTCCGCTCTTTCTTCTTGGTTTCTTCTTCACTTTTGGTTCCAACTGACTTGCAGCTATTTCAAACTCACAGAGAAGTACCCAGTGGATAAGGCAAGAAGTATGAAAAACATGATATGCCTGCACGTACAAAAATGACCATTCCTCCTTAATAGTTTAAACGAACGGACTGGTTGAACACATCAAATATATGTTGGAAGAAAACAGAAAAGAGAACCAACCCCATTCAAGTTTCGACTACTGCAAGCCAACTTTCCGGTCTTCCTATTGATGAGTGTGGCCACGTCTTTCCCTGGTAGCATCTTCTGTTGACAGATATCGCACATTCTTTCTGCAGCTATACGTTGATGCCGTCTCAGTTCTCGTCTTACAGCTTTGCTTGACGTAATTCTAGCACGCAGAAGCTGATCATCGTATCTATCCAATAACAATCTCGGAGAAGAAGCATTTGAAGCTGATGAAACTTCTCCAGATGAATCATATTGAATACTTAAAGAGTCACTTATATCCTCTGGATCAGAGAAAGATTGCTTCCTTTTCCTATCGTTGTTACCACCATCCTCCAATGCCAAGAAAGGACTAGAAGAAAGCAAGGTCTTTACATCGCCAAACATCCCTTTCCTACCTAAATCATAATTGTATCCTAAAGTCACAATGGCAAAGTCATGCTTTGGAATCTGTAGCTGATCATTGTTAGCGGGAATCTCATTGCCCAACCATTCACACCATATTCTACTTATACCATTCATTAACTCATCTTTCTCAAGAAATCTCGCGGCAATCCGTCCGACACCCACAAGTTTTGCATGCAAATCACAAATCTCATCTTTGACCAACACGTCTGGAATCAACAGGTAGCCGTCTCCTCCATCACCATCCAAACTCTCTACACAAGAACTAACTTCACCAGCCAAGTGAGCATTATGAAGCCCATTACGTCCATTATTTGTGAGCTTGGAGTTTTCATCGTATCGAACAATGGCAAGATTTTCATTCTTGCTCAACTCCAGCAAACTGTTTTGACCGCCATCTGCAATGTCTATTGGCTTATCCTCCTCGGCCGAACGAGCAAAGAACATAACGCCGTCATTGAAAGGCCATGGATTCGGTCCTAAGAGTGTAACCTTTGCCGTAGCTAATCTCTCCTTGTGGAGATTCCCCTTGAGATGATCAAACAACACTGAATCACCATAACATGGGGACAAACACAAAGTACAGAAGTAGATAAACTTCCTATTATCCTCACGAAGCTCGACATAGGAGTGCCCCTGCAATCTAACGTTGCGAAGAACCGCTCTAGCGGCTTGTTCTCTTAAACTGTGAGCATCAGTTCGAGGAAACGACAAAGCCCTCCTTCCTTCCATCCACGATTGTGCAGTTCAAATGTAAGAACGACAGCTAAACTTGCCCGAAAGTAACTGCCTTCTCTATATAAATCCAAACTCAGTTCCAATGCCTCCCAGACGTCAAAAGAGGAGAGTCTATGCAAGCCATTCTAAAGCCCCGCAAAACCCGAAATCCACAATCTCTACTTCTAGATAAGCCTGAACTTTGGTCCAAAGATCCCTCCTATGTTCGGAAAGGTCTCAAGTAGATCGAGAAACCCTAGGAGTTCCAAATTTTCACCGGCAAGTGACGTGCACATACCAACCTCCACAAAGACAAAGAACCTGCCAACAAACCCGCTGGCTCCCAAATTAAGCAACTTACCAGCCCAAATCCGACGAAACCCTAGGCCTACGACCCCCAATCCCTCGAAAAACCAGGTCCACAGCAAAGGCCAGAGGCAGCGCAGACACGGAAAACGCAGGCAAATCCCTAACTACGGAGACGCCTTAAAAGCACCTGAACGGACATATTCGTAAGCTACCCGGTATCCAGCAACTTTTGGACGTTCGAGGACGCTGGAATTGAGCGGGCACATCGAAGACCACAACGCACGGATCCCGAGCGCGCGAGCCTTCCATGGCCATCTCCATCTGGCGCGACGACAGCCGAAAGACGACTGAGAAGGGCGAAGAGAGAAAAAGAGGGGTGGGGTGAGCGAGCGAGAGAAAATCAGAGGGAAAATGAGAGGGAAAATGGAAAAAGGATTTCAGATTTGGGAGACAATAAAGTGAAGCGAGGAAGGAAACGACTCTTAACCGAATTTTGAGAGAGAGAGAGAGAGAGAGAGAACCGCTAAGGGCTGATTAGTTTATGTGGGCGCACGGCGTTCGTTGCCGTCTGATCAAGTGGCCAGGACCAGGTAATCGCGGTGGACGGTGATCGATCGCGGGACCGTAGATTGTTTGGTCTAGGCGCGGGAGTAGGGGATGAGGAGCAGATTCGGATTTCGGAGCGGATTCGATGCCCTTCGAGATGATTATCCGGTGTGCGGGCATGGATAAGTTTTGGGGGTTGTTATCCGGTGCGATCATGCGGTGGGCAAGCCACGCTCGTCTGCCTGCGCCGCTCGAGATCAACGGACCGTCGTTTGCGCTCACGTTAACCGGGTTACGTGCAGAAATCCTTCGTTGACTCTGCTTGCACGTGCTGAACTAAAATCCAGACCGTCGGATTAACAGGACACGAGATTCACATAGAGTCCACTAAATTTAGTGATCCAAGTTTATATTGCGTAAATGGCCTACTCTCCCAAATTTTTTTGAATAATTGTGGATCAAATATCAATCCTGTTCCAATTTTTTATTTATTAAAGAAAGGACAAACTTTCAATTTAATTTGAAATCCGTCTCCATTAACTCCCCCGTCCAAAAATTATTATCAATCATTTGATAAGATATTTTCATGTCGATAACAAATCCATATCAATAAAGTAAAATACAAAAATTATCTCTGAAAAAAATAATTATTTAGACTCAAAAATATAATTCAAGTTCCAAATAGATTTTGAATTAAATCTAAAATTAAGATTTTTTTTAAGATAAAAAATTCAAGAAAGATATAGACTGAATTAAGCTTCAAGGTTATAATGAATTTAGGTGACATAGCACGCTCATTGAATTCTTACTTTAACACCTCACTTTCCGGACGATGCTTGGCCCGTCAAAATCGAAAAAATATTCTCACTAATGAGGGAGAATTGCACTTCTTATATATATGACTGTCACTGAAGAGTTAGGGTCGATTTCAATTTCAGTCTTCGTGTTTGATTTCTAATCTCCATCTTCTAGGAAATTATTCTAAGAGACGATTATTTCGCTTCTCAATTTATTTTCCTTTCTCTCCCACACATATTCTTTTTTCCGATTTTTCTTTCCATTTATCAGGAGTAAACAAAAACGTTACGACTACAGAAAATTGACATAATTCCCTCTATTAAAAAGAAAAGGCCAAGGGGGAAAAAAACAAAAAGAGCGCACCTGTTTAGTCAACATGTTCAGTTCATTTGGAAGGGGCTGATTGACAAACAACAGGCACTAATTCGTCATTCAAGTCATTCAAACGACAAAACCTTCTTCTGAATTATCACAGAACGCTGTCCTAACATTCTTTGCAAACTTGAGATTTCGACATGAATCTAGACATGTCAAAGAAAGCTCATGGATTTCCGCTCATGCGCCTAGGAGTTAGGAAGCACAGATTGCTCGAGGAAGGAGGTAGAAGACGGACAACCACCACCTCAAAAATCAAACCTCGTAGTTATATCAATAAGCAATTCAACCCAGTTCAAACGTCGGTCACCGAAGAGCTTTCGCCATCTCCTCACCATCCTTAGTTCACATGACGATAAAAAAAAAATCCCAATTGCATCGCACCGACGAAGAGAAACAGGGGGAGCAATATGGCAGAGCAACATCAGCCAACAAAATCGATCGTATCAAAACTTCAACTACAGCACATTAGAGGATCGATCAAGAAATCACTTTCATCAAAAGCACAAGCAGTCTACAGCAGATCTAATCTGATGACCAAAGAGGCCCCCTACAAATCCTACCAGACCCCCCAAAGAAGAAGAACAGCAAGATGAACACGCCTATAAAACAGAAGGAACGAAACAGGGGAACAGAAAGGCTAGATCTTTACATTGCAAAAATCGAAACCCACGACCGGAATTAAAAAGAGAGAAGAAGAAAAACACGGGCAGAGCGAGAGGAGACGAGGCTGCATATGGAAGGTGGGGGGCGCGAGAGAGGAGGGATCAGCGCCGGATGTTCTTGACCTTGGACCAGCCTTTCTTGCAGGAATCCCCCACGATCTTGAATCCCTTCTTGAACAGGACCTTGAGCTCCTTCGCCCTCTCCTTCACCTGCTGCTCGAAGCCCGCCATAGCCGTCTTCCTCCTCCGAGAGCACAAAGAAGATTCTGGAGACAGACAGAAACCCCCGAAAGCAGCAGTACTCTTGATTCCAATGCGAATCTTTAGGGTTGGTTGGTGTTATAGATAGGGGCCTTTTCCCCCGATCGAATCGGACGGCCGAGCGGACGACAGGTCTACGTGACCCCACAAATTCAATGCTCTGCAGTGGAAATTCGAGGTTTCCCATCGTGCGGTCCAGCTCAGATGGACACGTGGAGGGCGTCGATTGGGGAGATGGCGCCTTGGTCGGATGGACACGACACGTTGATTACGGGGCGAGTGAGAGTATCTTCCATTTGTGGGTCCCACGTGGACCCCTAATGTCGCTTTCCTTTTATGGGAACGCAAGAAGTTGCTCCTCGGCTGTACGGAGAGGATCTCATTTTCTCAAAATGTTTTCCCTCCAAAGAAGGGAAATTATGTATTTATCCTAATTACTTAGGTCCATCTTTTCAATTTTCAAAATATTGATTAATTATGAAAAAATAAAATTGATGCGCTCGACAATACAAAATCATCTTAAATGGATAAAATATCTTGCTAGCAATTTTTTTTTGTTTTTAATTTCATGCACATTGAAACTTTTCTTTTTCAAAATTGGATTGTGCACTTATGGTCATATGGTTTGAATTAGTATGTGCATTAAAGGGTTAGATTCAAATGGTGCAAGTTAATTCGGAAATAGAAAAGGAAAATAGAATTCATTTCGACTAATTTCTCAATTCCAATCAAATGCAATTGAATTTAGGATGAGTTAATGATTAGAACATTTATAGATAAAATTTTCAATGGGATCTCAAACAATAAGTAATTTTTGTTGATCTTTTAATCTTCTTTCAGATTCATTTTATTCTATGGGTACGTGTGAGAGTAATTCTTTGTACAAGTGCATATAATAAAGATGCATAGGAAGACAAAAGACCCAAGCTTCTCAAGGACATTTGTCGTGCTTGTGTAAGCTAATGTAAGCATTCTTCCTCTATTCATCGGTGTCAGATTCATTCCTTTGAAATAGATATCTATCTCACAACGAGCTACTAACAAATGATTCATTAGGCATGATTTTGAATTAGCATGTGCTAATAATCCAGCGCGCACTTGCCAGAGCAACGTTTGATACGCATCAAGCGAATATGATCAAAGGTGCATGGCAAAATCTGTCAGATACCCTTTCATCATTTTCCTTTAAATCTAAGGGACGTAGAAAAGCTGGAGGCCCGTATTTGAATTTGAAGCTTCCACGTTGATCAGTCAACATCTCTTCCGTTTAGTTTAAACGCAAATGCTTAGCTGAAAAGAAAGGGCACAAAACCAGCGCTGGCAATGGCAACGTCATGTGACGCTAATCATGATTAGTGAATATTATTATCGATTCCCACCAGCTGGAATTGCTCCTAAACCAGCCATATATGAACATGTAAAAGTCAACAATCCGAGTCGACGAAATCCACATTCAATTTTCAAATGCTTGTCGTTAACTGTCACAGGATTCAATCAACCAAAGCGTATCATCTTCTTCCAGAGGCATGTGTAGGTGGGTGCCTAACTGCCTATGCATGGAGCTTGACATTTTTGGGACAACATCCCATCTGGAATATTCCTCGTGTAGCCTGCAATTCTTGCTGGGACCTTGCTTTAACAGGTACTTTCTCGCCAAAAATTTGAACGACGATCAAATTTCAAAGAGTCGTCAAAACATTATATGTGAATTTACGTGTTAGTATTTGTATTTTGTTAAGAGTTTAGCATTACAGATTCCGCATGTCAAAGAATAAAGTCACTAGAACATAATAGTCAATCCAAATCGATCAGAAATCATTTATGATGTATAAGTTATAACAAGGATCAATGCGTTGTACATGGAATGAATAAGGAAGGGGGTACTCAAGTCTCCGCTCCAACAATAAGAGCAGCCGAGGACGCACCCGATGACAAACAACTGCAGGGAATTTTCACCCGAGAAGTGAACGGCGCTAAAAATAGCGGAACTCAAGAGAATGGCTTGCTGCCACTTCGATGTGGATGAGATAGACGTTAGCAGGAAGCCCCGGTAAACAATTTCTTCCAACAAAGGGGTGATGATGCAGTAGACAAGAACACAAGCCACTCTTGCAATGTCGCTGCTAAGAAGAATCTCCTTGAGAATGAGATTGTTGACCGCCTACAAGCGTATACAAGAGAGAAGAAAGTTACCGTGGAAGGATAAGATCATACCTTAGATAATTAAGACAGAAAGTTTTAACTGTTGTAAATGCTGGAGGCACGTTCTATTTATTATCCCCAGACATGGAAAGAAGAGCAATCCGAGTTGAACGGAAGAAAATCTGCTGAACTACATGCCACAACGAGCCACAAGCTTGAACTTAGACCTTGCTCAAGAGCTTTCGAATATCAGGTTAAGTACATACAAAACAATCTATTTTGCCAGACTTGATTCCCCTGTAGTGATAAAGACTTTGTCAGAGTTGCCAATCATCCTGCTAAATAAGACAACCATGCCTGGGTATAGCTTCTGAATACGCTACATTCTAGTTTAGCAACAGTAGCCAACTTCTTATTGGCTTAGAAGAGAAGACATTGCTGTCTTCACAAGCCAGCTTCGAAATTAAATGGCAGCTAATCCCTGCATAAACCCCAGAATGGACAATCTTACCGCTGGCCAAAATAAATCATGAATGTCAATCAGATAGGAATGGATAAAGCTAGGAGAGGTAGTTCAATTTTATTGTTCCAAAGAAAGAAATGTTGGAGAAATTGAGAGAACTGGTAGCTGCAAAGCATCTGTCTTTCCTTCCAATTTAAGTAGGTCCTCTCTACAAAAGAAATTGATTGGCATAATCCTAGAATGCAATATGTCTATCAAATTAAGATCCCCGCAGTAAGGTTCTTCTATGAAGTCTGCCGACTACATTCCATGGATCAATCGTTAGATCGTAGGCAACAAAAGAAGAAAACAGCAAGAGAGTCTTAATGCTAGCTCGCTTGAGTAAATTTACTTGAAATTGAGAAATAGCAAGTACAATGCTGGTGAGACCAACCTTAGGCCCAACTACTCTATCGGCGAGGAATGACATGAGGAAAACCAAAAGGATAAGAGAGCAGAATCCTACTGCCGAGGCCACCCATGTTTTCATCCCATTTGATAACCTGTTACCTTTGAAGAGGCTTATTAACTTAAATTGGGGCTTGGCAGTGGACTTTAGGAGGCAGACAGTTCCAATGAACTCAAAGACCTGAACTGCAAGTAGTGACAAAGCCTGCAGCATATGCATGAAGGGATCAAGCAAACCATCAATAAAAATAACTGTTCCAATATCATTAGCAAACAGGTTCTGTTGAAATTTGGGCCAAAAAGACTGTCAAAGAACCTTAGCTTGACATGATGATGATTCATGTTGGATTTATGCAAATGAAAATGCTAGACATGACCAATATGCAACAAATTTTAGCAGTAAATTATGAAGCTGTGTTTGTGAGAGAAAAAAAAGAAATGACGTTACAGCTAACATGCTTGGATGAATCCAGAATCGATCTATCACCAAAATACGGTAAGTTGTTCAGGATGCCAAATAGGATAACTATGTCTCACAGAGTTTCACCTCACAACAACACTAAGTAATTAACTTCATATCCCGTGAGGTCAAAAACAGCATCCAAGTCCCAATCAGACCTTCTTTTGAGCGTCACCATTGCTTGCACCGAAAGAAGCGTTTACACTTCATACATGCAAAAACGGATTCACATGGAAGGCACATAATCATAGCAAGTCTTATAGGGGAATACAATTCACTAACTGGTGTATTCGACAGGAAGGGAATATGACAGTCACTGAGTGAGCAAAAGAACTTCCTCCAGTAAAGCATTTAAAATTCTTGATATGCAATACTCAAAATGATACAAGTTGTCGACAATCACTGGTAATTAATCATGCACACAAGTTTTGGAGAATCACACATATTATGCAGAAAGCTTGAAAATGAAGCTTAACCTCTGTCTGTGGATCAAGAACAGGCTGCCGAAGCACATGGGCAACCACGGACAGACCTCCAAAGCTCAGAGGAATATGCAAACTGAGCAAGTAAAACGCAAATGTGCTCCACACACCGTCACTGTCCCAAGGGACATCCGATGCCAGCGCCGGAAAACTCTGCAAAATCGCAGTCAACCACTCCGTTTCAATAACAACCAGCTAAGACACGACAGAAAATAAGCACAGTTCGGTTTCCCTTTTGCCAACAGATGTCGAGCACGCTTACACATAACCAGATAAAGATCATTCCTATGTAAAGAATCCAAAAAACCGATGAACGATCCGGGTCAATTCCATTTCGGAGGAACAAGCTTTTCAGTGCTATGGAAAAAGCAGAGGAAGTAGCAAAAGCGATTGTACCTGAAAAGAAGCTTCATGGGTGTTCTCGTTCTTGGAGCAACTACGTTTTGGAGAAGCTGAGGGCCTCAACTTGGAAGAGAAGAGAAGAGGGCATGGCGACGGAGATGCGGATAGAGATTTACCCAAGTCTCTGCATAAAATGACCGGATTGGGATAAGCAAGGGGTGGATGAACTAGCGTCATCCACCAATTCCGCAAGAGAATTCAAATCAAATCGAAAGGAAGAAAGTTTCGAGTATGGGTTGGTTGTCGATTTGGAGTTTTCTTTTGTCCAGCATTTTGGATCAGTTCATTGGCTTGGAAGTTTGGTCTTTTTCACCTCCCCAGCAGAAAAAGAAAGTGACAATTTTTGGCAGCGGATAAATAACGCCGGATATAATTCTACTCAGAATTTCAAGCCTGATAATGAATAATTCAACAAATTTTATCTTGGATTGCAGTTTTCATGTGAGAAGTTACTAAGCTCAAGCAGTGAATTTTCTAGCGAAGCAGACCAAATTATACGAAACTTGCTCACAAGGCAGAACAATTATTCAATAGAATATAATCAGCAAAGAGAATATGAACCGTCTGTCCACACCCATTTGACGGCTGATGCTAATTGCGCTACTAATTGACGTTCTGGAACTGTTCGTCAAAAAGTAGGAGTGGCCCAAACAAATCTTGGGGGGAACCGCCGTCAATGGCGACGAAAGGGGAGATCTTGGAGCTGAAAAGGAACTCCAACCCCAGCAATAACTGGGGCAAGATAGTGAACGACGTGGTGAAAATAGAGAAGAAATTGTTCCCGAAGCACGAGTCTCTAGCCAGATCACTCGAAGAGGAGCTGAGGAAGAAGAACACCGGCTTGCTGTACTTGGAACTGGACGGAGAAGTCGCGGGCTATGTCATGTACTCTTGGCCTTCATCACTGTGCGCCTCCATCACCAAGCTCGCAGGTTCTACACAAAAACCCTTTCACCTTCTATCATTCTACTGGTCATCCCGCATTGCCCGTCGCCTGTTTGACGGAAGTCTTAAGAGAGTCGGGCACATTCATTTCCCTTTCGTTAGTTTTTTCTTACGTGGGTCTCAATCTTATGGAAATGCGAATGTCACTCATCAGTGAAGGAGAGCTGTCAGAGGCAAGGGCATGGAGGGTCGTTGCTGCGGGCGGCGATTCAGAAGTGCAGAGAGAGGAGAGTGCAGAGAGTCTCGCTTCACGTGGATCCCCTGAGGGCTCCCGCCATGAATCTGTACAAGAAATCGGGGTTCCAGGTCGACAGCTTGATCCGAGGTTACTACTCTTCGGATCGCGATGCCTATCGAATGTTCTTGGAATTTGATGCGGACTGATTCACTGTCCCGGAACCATGTCTTCATCTCAGACTCTTTTGAGTTAACAGAACATTGAGAAAGACTGCGACGACCATCTGGAATGCAAATGCACGATTATTGATCGGGACAAAGACTAATGGTCTGTCGCAAAATGGTCAATGTTTAATACATTCTTTAGTGATCTCTAATGTCACTCTTACACTGAAGAAAACGCTCCTGACTACACTTTCGATGTCCTCTATTTTTCTCTCGTATGTGTTACTGATCTGCACAACACCGTGGTGCTTAGGGAACTCCTTTATGATCATTCTTCTAATTAAACTAAGTTGATATGCAAATTCGCATTTACTTTTTTCGAATTGTTTTCGAAGGGTATTGGGAATGATGGCATGTGGTTGATCTCTTCATTCGTAGTGCGAATTGCGTCTATGTAATTTTTCGGTTTTTGCAATGTTAATCCTTCCGTCAGATGCTTGGACGTGAGGGCTAATGTAGTCAAATGGTTGTTAATTGCCACATCTAGCGTCTTACGTCGCGGTGCTAAGGTGACGGCACCTCAAGCCTCAGTGCATCAATGGGCTAAGCGACGGCAATGCACATCAAACGATAGCCTCGCCATAAGCGGAGGCGCAGGTGCGGAACTGAGGCGAGGGGAGCTTCCTGCTGTTTGTTTCGATAGCGAGAAAGAGCCCGCCCAACGCCATCGAACCTGCTCTTTAACCATTTGAAATTTCAGGTTTGCATTGACAAGGATCCGACATGGATTCATATGAGAAGCCAAGACGCCGGTGGAGTCATCTCAGCAATCGAGTCGCCTCCTGCTCGACGGAGGCTTGAGACTTTTTGCCAGGGGATCGAGCGGTTCAGTTCACTTTCCATGGTACGCCCAGGCCTTTGCTGGACCGGTTACGACTTGTGCTTCACAAGCGCCACGATACTCATCCAATGGTCCTCGTCACCTCCGTGTACAGGCCGGCATGAGGTGGCGATCTCGCCTGCTGCGCACGGCGGCGAGGTCATGCCAGTTCCGCTTTGCGTACGAAGCCCAACTCTGCCCATCTCGCTCTCTCTCTCTCGCTCCCTTCCTCCCTCCCTCCTAATCTTTAAAAAAAAAAAACCAATTTTTTTTGTCGTTTTCTCTGTTCTTTTCCATATGGAGTTCAAATGTGTTGTCGCACACAGAAAAATTCCGTGATGATGCTACAGAAATCGAAAATTTTTACGAACCATCCACGCCATCATTCAAAGCATTATTGTGAAAATTAAGAATTTCAAGCAAAGTTAGAAAATAATACATGAATGGGATAAAATACCGTCTCTTTCCCTCTTGAATCCTTAAAGTTTCTTGTCTTGGCGAGAACGGAAACGGAAGTAACGGAATCCAGCGAATCGCCATGCCGTCGCTCCGGGGCAGTCGGATCGGATTCGTGGTCTCCATCGCGTATGATTGACGCGCCGAAGAAGAAGCCTCCCTCCCGTGTGTCTTATCAGCATCGCAGAGCTGCGCGATCCTCAACCGAGTCGTGTCTCTCCCTCTCTCGGCTCGAAAGATGGGGAGCATGGTGAGGAGTTGCATGCAATCGATTCTGAAGTTGGTGAACTCCGTAATTGGGATGGTCGGGATCGCCATGATTCTGCACTCCGTTTGGATGTTTCGGGTTTGGATGAGGCACATGGCTGATCTCGATCATTCTGCTCAGCCCGCCCCTTGGTCTGTCATTTTTGGGTCTTTCACCTCATCTTCTTCCATTTGGTTCTGCGTAAATGTAACTACTTGTGAACTTGATTGATTGCTGAAACTTTCTTGGGAATGCTTACTTTGGTCAATTTGGTTCGAGAAATGGCTTTCCTTTTGGCTATTTAATTGGGGAGACAGGAGGTTTTCGTTTTGATTTGGGAGCGAGCTCTGCATCCGCAGTTGAAGTCTGGGGTTGCAGCGTCGTGCTGAAGAAGTTGGCTGAGTTTTGGTGGCACACGAGTTTCAAAATAAGAGCGATTTATATATGCCCAACTTTGATGCGGGCCATTCTGCTTTTGCAGGAAAAGCTGAACTTGAGGTCTTGTAGTGTGAGTTCTGAGTGGAGGATTCATGAATTCATGTATAACTTTTCTTTGTACGATTTTCAATTTACTGTTTCTTTGGTGGGCCTTGTGGCAGTATAGTAATTGGGGAGTTTTGTGGTTGGGGGAGGGGGGGAAGGCTGGATACTTGTCAGCTTGTTATCAGATTTGCCCATGTATTCATTTTGTCTGGGTATTTTAATGCTAGCAGGCTAGCTTAGAGGCTTTTTGCTTTGGCTAGGATAGCATATCGGTGTGTGGACAATTGAATCTATGCCGTAAAGGATCTCACTTACAGGGACAAGGCTTAGTTATCGTTGTTTGTTGAAGAGAGCTGAAAGGCACTGTTTGTTTACCTTTTACAGGTGAAAATATTGTGAGTTATATGGAGTTTTGATCCTCCATTTATGCTGGAAATAAATGGTGGCATAGTCGTGGGACTTATAGACATGGCGCATTATACATTGTCCTTTGGAAAATGGAAGAGCGGTGAAATCACTTCCCCATGTGTTCATTTTAGCATTTATGTTTTGATTCTTGCTGGCCAGAAGTTTCAGATCTTCTGCCTTAGAAAGTAGCAACTAAAGTTAGCATTTAACAGATCTAGGCCGTAGTGTGAGGAACGTGTCATACCACATTACTTGCCAGTTTTAGTAATCGCTGTGTCATTTTTTTTCCTTATCTATGAATAGTTCCCTTGCATTTATTGTGATACATGTCTAAGAATTGTCGGGTTATGTCTCTGCAGGTTCATTTATACTTTTCTTGGCCTTGGAGTTACTTTGTGTGTGATCACATGCTCTGGACATGTAGCTGCAGAAACTGCAAATGGCTGTTGCCTTTACCTGGTAACTTTTCTTTCCTGTTATCCTACTTTTTTCTGTCTTTCCTGTTATCCTACTTTGGCACATATATTCCATACCGTTTACAAATTCATCTTTCCTATTTATGCGCGCAGTATATGCTTTTCATCTTTTTGCTTCTCATTCTAGAAGCTGCAGTAACTGTTGACGTCTTTCTGAATCGTGGCTGGGAGGAGGTATGTTAAGAGCTGTTACTGCTTAAGTATTTGGTGAATTATCATCTCAAAGCTTGCCCTGGATGCCTATCAATTTCATGTTCTTAGTAAGATTGAAATTTGACAGGACTTTCCGGAGGATCTAACTGGGAACCTTGATCTCTTGAGAGAATTTGTCAGTTCAAACTTTGACATGTGCAAATGGATAGGCTTGTCAATTGTATCCATCCAGGTAGGTGCGATTGAGAATGTATTTTGCATGGGGCAGTTGCTTGAACTGTTGAACCCTCCTTCCTTTGCCTTTACTTTTCTCGACTCTTTGTTGGAATATGGGTTCAGAGGTTTTCTCTCTCTTTTATTTATCTATTATAACAAAGTGGGCTTCACTTGATAATGTTGTCTAAAGCTGAACCTGGGAGACGGAAGTTGACAATAAACATGTTAATTGTTTACTTTGCTAATAGGACGGCCTTTACATGTCCTGCAATTGTTAGGTTATCAAAATCATTCTCTAGTCTTTTTCCAATTTGTTGCAGAAAAAAAACTCAACTGTTTTAAGCATGTTCCTCAGTTTCATTGTTTCCTTGTTTAGGGCTCCCTGCCAAACTCACATCTCTGAGGCGTTGATTTAAAGGAAAACAAGAGGATTGTATTGCAATATAGTTAATTGCTCTTTGTTGTCCTATTTTTGGCAATTGCACTTTATCTTCATTGATTAGCCTGATAACGTAGTTTCGACACAAACTTGGAAGGGTTACCCTGTTATGTTGAGCTTTCAAATGTTTGCACCGGTATATTCTGATAGTATTTGAATGAAGTAACAGAGAATGTGTGTTCCCTAGACATTTGCTCTTTGCATTATACCTCCCAAGTTCATGAAATTTGTTAAAATCTCATGAACACACTATCATAGAAATTAGAGGTTTACAGTAGTGAAGGTGTTTTTTTTGCCTTTAGTTGAAAGAGCATTCATTCCTGTAGTTGAGTTGAGCGAGGTATATCCCATAGTGGGTTTACAGAAGTCAAGGTTTCGTTGATAGTTTGGTTCAAAAGTGCATTATTTCCAGAAGTCAAGGTTTCATTGATAGTTTGGTTCAAAAGTGCATTATTTCCCATACTTCAGCTGAGTAAAGTGCAGTGAATCATTATGATGGTTCTTTTAGCGCCGTCTTGCGTATTGTGAATATTAGACCTATCATTTGCTATTCTTTTGAAGATGGTGCAAATTTCTTTAATTTTATGTCTACAGATACTCTTTGGTCTTTAAACAATTCTTCAAACAATTTTTTTTAACATGTCATTAACTGAGTGACGATTGACATGAGTGTTGCCAACGCAGTGCCCATCAGAAAATACAACTGAGCAATTCCTTTTTTTCTTTTTGAGCTTTGGATTTTTTTTTTTTTGGCCTCTTTGACTCTGTCATGCTTTTGTTTCAGGGACTATGCATCCTATTGGCAATGGTACTCAAAGCTCTTGGGCCGCATGAAGACTATGACAGTGATGATGACTTTGCCCCTGACAGAGTTCCTTTGTTGAAAAATGCTATGGTCCCACCGCCTTATGTTGTAACAGACCCTGCTTATGGATCCAAAAGTGAGGGGTGGAGTATAAGAATCAATGAAAAGGTACTGATGTTAGCGGTCTTAACCCGTGTTGTATTATCGTATAAGGATTCACCTATTTTAAGTTCTAGCTCGCTGGCTTTGTAAGGTTTGGCTTTGTGGAAACTCGAGGCCTGATTTTGCTTGTGCCTTCACGATTCTATATCCCCATTTTTACCGACTGTTCAAAATTGCAGGTTCACTTGCATTTTTAGGATGCATTGTCATGGGTGATTTACCTATTGAGTTTTAAGGATATCTTATCTTTGTAAATTGGAACTGGCTACTTCTGTTTCTTTTCATTACAATTATCATATCCTCTTCATTGTCCTCAACGATGATTCCTCAGAGATGATTGGGCTAATCACATTTTCCCATTCTATTGTTTCTAGTCAATGTGATTTCTGTCCGACCAGCCTGCACTTTCCGAGGCAGACAAAATGCCTCCAGCGCTATGTTAATATTTGTAAGAGGGGTCATCCTGAAATTGAATTTAGCTGTACCTCTAGACATTTTATGTTGTTCTATGTTATATTTTCTGATTTGAATTAAAAATCTTCATTGGCGTGTTTGCATGAATAAGGTATTGCACATCTTTGTTGCTCATCCCAAAACTCATAACTTGATTGCCTCTCTAGAGAAGAGGAACTTTACAAAAAATATCCTTTACATCACCTTCAAGTTCATGTTCTTGTCACTTCTAATGTAGACGAGGAGATGACCGCAGGAATTCAATGAGGGGCAAACTGTTGACCATTGGATGTGAAGTGTAAGATGCTGCTCTTGTTCATGCCTATTAACATCCAAACTTTCAGAGTTTGTGCGCTTTGTAATGTATACTTGTACAATAATGCAGAAAGTTTTACAAGTGTGCAGCGAAGAAAGAGATATGCTAGAACTTGAGAATTTTTTTATATATTATAATCTTATGGTTGCTATATTCAAATATGTAATTAAACTCCAATTCCCGCTCTTTCAGTGCCTCTGGCTGTCGATGGCACGAGTCAACCTCAGTTTGGTGGTTCTGCAGCATGGAAGCAATGCAGTTCGATGTGCATCGCCATTATGCTGGAGTAGGATTATGGTTGCATCAACTTTTGCTCCGCAAACTTTGGTGTAACTGATGTTTATAAAGTGGTGTTTGATCAAAACACTTGAATCCATTGATGTCAGTCTAGCTAAACGTAGTATCCACTGATCAAGATGGCAATCTTCTTGGTGTGCCTGTTTCGTCGATTCTTATACTTTCGAGTTCTTTATCTGCTAGCTGCTGATGAAGTGGCATCTGACAGGCCAACGCATTACAGTGTCGATCCATTCGTTCACGAGATTAAAGAGAGGCAACATCCTTAAATCAGGAATGTTATATTTGGTGTCCTCTCATGTTGCTTTAGGACCAAAAGGAAAAAAGAAGAAGAAAGCACTATGGATTACCTGTCGACAGATGCAGACTAAAGGGAGCACACAACGTGACTCTTTCAAGGATTCAAAGATATGCTTTAATTAGAATAGTGCGAGTGCTCCTTTCGTGCCATTAGCCGAGTGGATTTGCCAGTTATAATTCTTCAACCGTAGCAACTTTAACTACCAATTCAATCGTACTTTATCAGACAAAATGAATCAAAAGTCTTCCAACGACTTTAAACATGCTTTTGTACAAAAGGTAGCGTGATTCCTCATGTGCATCATAAATTACTCAAGACACGTACTTTTGATCTCCGGATTTCAAGGTAATGGCGCGAAGCAGGATTTAGGGTAGAAGAAATTGCAATTAACAACCGAGGATCACGGTTCAGGAATTTATGTTACAAGATAATTTGTTTTGTAGTCTAATTTCATGATCAAATGTGATTAAATTTGTTGATTGGTCGTGTACAATTTTCTCTTTGGGGTCTGGGGCCCTAAAAGTTCACCCTTTTCCAAGGTACGAGAGGGTAGTTAATGGGTCTGGCGCCAAAGTCTTCAAGAAGATGGTCAAAAGGATGCCTTTGCCATAAAGCTCCAGGCAGATCTTCTTTTCAAGACCGAACCCCCCTTTGTTCTTATGCGTTGTCTTTCAGCTTTAGCGATATCTGGACTCTTCATCGCACGCCCACTACTCTCTTACCTTCTCAATATAGTAATCTGTCATCCCTAGTAATTAAACAGCCTTTTTGCAATTTGAATGAGCCCCAGGACTGACCTCACGACCGTCGGTTACAGAGTCCATATCCCTGGAGATTGTCGTTTAGTATCATCATCGGCGACTCGGATTTTGCAGTGAAATGCTGAAAATGAACTGCAAAAGATGACCATGACCACCATCTACTCTTTACCCAAAAGTGAATTGAAGATTCGAATGCATGTCAATGTGTGAAAACTGAAGGGGGTGTTCTTTTTTTTTTTTTTCCACCTGTGAAGTGAGATCAGATTGACAAGTGAGAATGGGAAAAAGGATCTGTGCCTCTGAATTCTTAGCGAGAGAATAGACAAACAAGGACTGGGTCATTTTCTTTGCCGATTTGTCCGCATGAGTGGATATAACGGTCGGGGCTTGCAGATAAGTCACATGCAGGCAAGAGATTCACATGTGCTCGCGCAGGTTCGGACAAAAGAAGGAAAGAATCAAGTCTCCATTTTTAAAGAAACTTGCAAACTTGTAAGGATCTGCTGCTTTGTTTGTTCTGGCGAAGCTGGGCGTCTGAGCGATGTTCATAGGGATTCCATCGCAGTCAGCGTCCTCCTTCTCTCTCACGATCTTCCAAGGCCGTTAGATCTTGGATGGCCTTACGTGAAAACCGCACAACACAAGGACCCAAAAAGAGAAAAACCACGACTTTGTATTTTACCTTGTTGCTGTGATTATCATGCTGCTTTTTGCTCTCTCCAATGTCTGGTGTTTGCTCAATGTAGAAGCTGTGGATATTCGATAAGTCGCTTGTTCTCAACTTCCACTGTCTACTTAATGCTCCGCCCAACACGTACTGTTTAGGTTTTTCCGTTCCTTGTCTTTTCAAGAGATTGATCTCAAAGACGCGATCGAGGAAGTAATTCCAAGACACAGAGAGAGATGAAAAGAGCATTGACAACTCAGCAATGTCGAAATACTTGATACATGAGGACATCATGTACACAACCCGCCCCGCCCCACGACAGACGTAGCCGCGACATGAAGGCACTCATGCAGTCTCTCGCTTTCTGGATGGTTGATTTCCAGTAGACAGTAACACCCGATAACACTGCAAGTAATTTCGCATCTTCGCGTGACGCGCTCTCGGGCAAATAAATCTAGAACCACCTCCTGGTCATCATGCAAAACCCAAATGATGCAGCTTTTCTAACTGGAACAAAACATCCGACACGAAAGAAGCATAGCCCCCCTCCGGAGCTCTACGTTCAATATCTAGCAAGATTAAGCTCACATGGGTCGGGGGGCGGAAGTCCAAGCGAAAACGCCCGTGTGACCCACCAAGATCGGGCGATCTGGCGTATCAAGTGGGGGCGGTCCACTCCATCGGATGCGGATACGCATCAGATAAGGCGCACAGGTTCAGACAAGCTCTTCCTCTACGGGGCCACACCATAGGCCAAATCATTCCCCTCTCAAAAGTCCTCATTCTCCTCAAAATGCATCGTCTCTCCTGCATTAACTTTGACAGGACCTCGACGCATGCTCACAGTCACAAGGGTACAGCTTTTCTTCTTTCGGCTCAGATCTCACTAAACCACGGTGTGAACTGAATGCCCATCAAGAGGGCCTCGATGAATACGAGAGATTCGGGCGCCATTGAAATTGGCTTCACAAGCTAAGAGGTCAACAAAACCAGCCACGCCCCTTTCACATGTAAATCTATGTTCTTCCGCGGCCAAGACCTTCCATCACCTAACAAGAGACATCGCCCGGCCCGACCATTCAGTCAAGGGGAATAGGAAACGCATCGTTAAATCAAAATAGTTGATTAATTAATTAAAGAGTAAATACTATAAAAAATTCAAAATTTCACTTAATATGGTACAAATATCGTAACTTTTTTTTATATTACCGAAAACTTTAAATTTGCGCCACTATGACATGAATATCTTTGACCTTTTTTATATTACTATAAAAATCCAAACTTAGAAGTGTGTCACTTATATATATATATATATATATTCTCTTTTTTAGTTCTATCTAGAGTATATTAATCAAATAAGTATAATTTTACGATTTTCTATGAAACAAAAAATTAATTTTTATTATTTGGGACATTTGTGTTTAGGCAAATTAGTTTTTAGTGACTAAGAAAAGTTTCGGGATATTTATATCTGAGATTGATTATTTTTTTTGTGATATCAATTCTTAATTAAAATTGAATAATTAATGGAACGAGTTATAATGGGCTCTAACTATATTTCTCCTCCACGTGTCGCCAGGGACATAGACGTTACCGGTCGCGACGCTTTCCCCATCCGTGCTGACCAAAATGCCCCTCGCCGTTCCCGGGCAGTGGGCACGTACGGTCAAAGCGGAATTAACGCCTTAACCGCCGGTGGGGCCCCCCCGCTCGCGGGAGCCGAAGTGGCAAACACCGTAAATAATCTCTCCCCCCGTGTCCACTTTCAATTGAAAAACCAATAAAGGGAACAGGGGGGCCCGCAGCTTTTCCGTTCTTTTATATGTTTCACATTGCACACAGACACCAGCGACTGCAGCTCTACAGAGAATACACAGTAGCAGCTACGCGCTCTCGCTGTGAAAAGTGTCGGCGAGCCCTTTGGAGGCTTCTCTCCCCTTCCTTTGCCCCCGCTCCCCCTCCCCTCGCTTTAACTGCCCCTCGGTTTCTCCGCCGCGAGCCGGTGGCGGAAAAATGCAGCGCCCCCGTGGCCCCTCCCCCTCGCTCCTCGACCGGCTCTGGCTCTTGCTGGTGCTGGGGACGACGGCGTCGTCGCTGCTGCTGTGCGCGTCTGCGCAGGTGAAGAAGCCAGTGGCCTACTCGCGATGGAAGCCCGCCACGGCCACCTGGTACGGCAGCCCCGACGGCGACGGCAGCGACGGTAAGTTGGTCCGTCCCGACCCGAGGTGTAGCTGCATTGCTCGGATCTACTGATAATCCTCGAGAATTCTCAAAGCTTATTTATTGTATGCGAGTCGTCTCTGAGTCATCTAGAGCTAACCGGGCAAATGGAAAAGGTGGTGCATTTCGGGGGATTCGTCTGTTAGGCTCGGTTCGCAATTTGCATGTAGCTAAAAATGTGCCATGAAGACTCGGTGAGTCTGCGGAGTTGAAGCTCCCTCGAGAACTCGCTAATGGGGATGTTCTTGTTGGGACAGACTCTTGAGCCTTTCAGTTGAAAATGTGTGCTATGTAAAGAGGGAAGACCGTGAAAAAGAAAACGTAGACATCTCTCTGTCCCTACCCTTTTTTACATGCAACAATATGTATGACAGCGACGCCCGAAACTCAATTTGACAGTGACTGCTAATACGTATAATTCTAGTAAAATCCTGGTAGTTTACCAAAAGAAAGATGTTCCCCGCAGGGGCTGTAATCATGAAAATCAATTGAATGCATCTAATAAACTCTTCTGGGGCTAAAAATTTGCAGGTGGGGCTTGCGGCTATGGATCGCTGGTGGACGTGAGGCCGCTGAGAGCTCGGGTCGGGGCGGTGAGCCCGGTGCTGTTCAAGGCAGGCGAGGGTTGCGGCGCGTGCTACAAGGTGAAGTGCCTGGACCGGAGCATCTGCTCCCGGAGGGCTGTCACCATCATCGTCACCGACGAGTGCCCCGGAGGCTATTGCTCCGGCGGAAACACCCACTTCGACCTCAGCGGCGCGGCCTTCGGCCGCATGGCCATCACGGGCGAGGCCGGCCCGCTCCGCAACCGAGGCGTCCTCCCCGTCCAGTACCGGAGGTAGGGCAGCTCGCCTGCTTTTCCGGACTCTGCTGGCGCAGAGGCTCGCGCTGTCTCTGCCTTTTACTTTTCAACGGTCTTTGTGGGGATCGAGGGTGCTCTGGTCTTCGGGGAAATTTAACTTTAAAAAAAAGAAAAACGTTCGGGCTCTTTTAGGGCACTTGTTAAAAGACTTCTTACCAATCACTCAGGGAAGCAATTAAAAGCGACAGCGTCTAATGTACTGACCTTTTAACTTTAGCAAATCGGACACCGAGCACGCATGTTTTAGTAAAATACCAGATGGCGTTCTTTTGGCTAAGACTCTGATTAAAATGAGGCTAACCCTAATTCCTCATTTAGAATCTTTATTTGGTCAAACGTGATGTGATGAAGAGATCCTCTCTCTCTCTCTCTGTCTCTGAGTTTTTTTTGGGGTTTTTCAAATGGGTTCACGAGACATGGTTTAATATGGTATTGGGATTGCAGGACGCCGTGTAAGTATCCGGGCAAGAATATAGCGTTCCAAGTGAACGAAGGCTCCACGGACTATTGGCTCTCTCTCTTGGTCGAATTTGAGGATGGAGATGGCGACGTGGGTTCCATGCACATTAGACCCGTAAGTCTCTCTCTCTCTCTCTCTCTCTGCCCTCTTTTTCTTCTGCCTTGGTTCTTCTTTCGGTCCTTCGGAAATTAAAGGGGAAAGCAAGAGAGTAAAAAGACTGTGAAAAGCGCTAAAGTTTGTTTTTTTTAGTCATTCGATCCATTCTTTTCTCTGTCTTTGTTGTTCAATTTCGCCACCACAACTCTTGGGGTCCCATGGAATTCACAAATGGAGCCCCACTTTAGCAATGTGCTCCTGTAAAGAAGTGCCGCACTTCCTCTTTAATTAACCTCAGAAAAGGAACCTAATAAACGTGCAAAAAGATGGGTCACGCCATATAGCACATGATCTACTTCGGTAAAGTCGCACGTTAGTCTAATCTTTCGTCGAAAACGTTAGTACCCTTTTCGGAACCCAACTCCTTTAGTCGCGGCAGACTGTGCCGACATCACATACGCCAATAGTATATCCGAAATGGTGTTGATATCGACGCTTAGAACTTTCTTTCTGTGTTGGTGAATTATGGGCAGGCAAGCTCGAGCGAGTGGATGGAGATGAAGCACTTGTGGGGGGCGAACTGGTGCGTCATCGGGGGTCCTCTGCAAGGCCCCTTCTCGGTGAAGCTGACCACATTGTCAACCTCAAGAACGCTCTCAGCCAGAGGAGTCATCCCGAGGAATTGGTCTCCCAAGGCCACTTACACCTCTCGCCTCAATTTCTTCTAGCTCCCCCATCCATCCATCCCACCGAAATCCCCCCCTCGATTCAACATCCCGTCACAAAGTAGCTTTCGTCGGTGCTTTTTTGGAAGAAAAGTAGCGGGTGGAGGTGCATAGATCGGCATCCCATGCTCTTTCTTTCTTTCTTTCTTTCTTCCTTCTTCTTTTATGTTTCGATTTTTTCTCATTTGGGTTTCTTCGGAGACAAAGTGTGTGGGTTGGGAGTGTCGTGTTGTGTAGGTGATGTAGCCCCTCTCCAAAGGGAGAGAGAGCGTGCATAGGCTTTTGCAATAGCGCATGTGTAGATTGGGGTTTGGTGTGGGGGTTAAGGGGGAGATCGTGGGCCATCGTTCTGCTTTCTGATGGCTTTGGACCGTTTGAATTAGATCTGCTTGTCGATCCATGTGAGGGGGGACAGAGGTCAGCTCTTGTGGGGACGATTTGTGAGTTTGTTTCTTCCGTTGATTCAGTTGATGTTGAAGGTGACTTTTGATTTGCTCGAGCTCCTCGCCGGAGTTCATGGGCCGGTTGACGTCGGGCCCAAAAACTAGGCCTAAACACGAGGCCCAAATCAGGTCTTCACAATATAATTAACCGATAAAGCCCATTCTATCGAATGCAACGACACGTTCGACCAACCATAGGCATGAAAGGAAGACGAAGTCCGAGCTAAGAAGGATTCATTGACCAAGGGATAACCGCAGCTATAAGATCGGGAGCGAACGCACTAGTCGAGAGGCACTTAGCGACTGCAAAATCCTGAAGTAGAGCGCAAGTGGAGAGGCACTTAGAAGTTCTTGTGGATTAAGTTCAAAATGCATAACAAGATCACATATTAAAGATACAGGAGGAGGAATCGGGGGCCAAACATACCCCCACACAAGATATTCAACAAGCTTCTTACCTCCACTTCGTACTTCAGCGATCCCTATCAAAACGTCCGTGTTCAAATTCGAATTCTGTCGTTGAGTGAGCATGGCATCCAATTACTTTAACATCATCCAATCAATTATCGAGTTTGACTAATATCGGACATGCAATAATTGATGAAGAAAAATGAGAATGACCTTGAGAAGAACGTGTTTTAAGCATTCTACTGAGCTTGGACTTCTGGTTATGTGAAAATACGTTCTAGAGTACAAGTTGAGCGAAAAAGACTTTTCAAGAGGGTCTTTTTATTTCGTTTCGTTTATATCTTTTTAATTTTCCCTCAAGGCACTTTGGACAAAACCGCAATGGCACGGGCATGGAATGGGAATCCTATGCTCTACTTTTGCAAGCAGTAATTGCTTTTGGGACACACCCCTTTGCCGAAACTCGCAATAAAATCGAGCAACAACCTTAGTGTGAAAAAACAGTCCCGTGATGAATTGGCCCTCCCAGTCCCATCCACATGAGAACATTTATTGCGATATGATTAAGGGAAAGAGGTTCCAATTTTTCGAGTCCCATCAATTGACTAGTCGAGATGTGCGAAAGTTAATGTGACGATATTTGATTGCTAGGCATTCTCAAAAGTTGATATATATTTATAAAATAGTATTTTCTTAAAATTATATTTCGAAACACTTTTTTTATTATATTTCACAAAATCCTTTTAGGCTAAACATGTTTGCATTTTGCCAATGACTTTCTATGAATGCTGAATCAAACGCACCCTAAATGCTCCAGAAAAAAAATGGTCCAATAAATATGGAAAGGAAGACAATAATAGAAATAGAAAAGAAAAAGAAAGGAAGACAATGAGATTAAAATGCGCAAAATCACAAGCAAGCGATCTTGAACGAGAAATGAACTGGGCCACTGGGCCCTGTCGCCGACAATCTGATCTTCAAGCTCCATCATAAATTTACATGAATGCTAAACCAAACGTACCCTAAATGCTGGATTAGAAAAAAAAGTCCAATAAATATGGAAAGAAGATAAGAAATAGAAAAGAAAGAAAGGAAGGAAGACAGTGAGATAAAAATGCGCAAAATCACGAGCGAGCGATCTTGAATGTGAAATGAACTGGGCCGCTGGGCCCTGTCGCCGACAATCCGATCTTCAAGGCCCATGAGACGAGAAGCGTCTAAAACTCACCGTCCCCCGTCGAGGAAGGTCATCGTCCACGCGTAACGACCTGCAGCATTCTCCGAAGTGGAGAAACTTCCACGCTCGTTGACCACGCCGGTCCCGGCGTCCTGCGCCGTGCGAAGTGAAACCCCCACCCGCCCGCGAGCCGAGAGGGATTCGCCTCGTTGGAGCAACCGAGCTCGACGATCGAAGAAGATGGCGGACAGATTTTTCCCCAACACCATGCCGGACTTCGTCGCGGCGGCGACGTCTCCTCTCGAAGGAGGCGGTGATGGAGAGAGAGTCTCTGCTTCCGGGGGTTCTTCCCTCGCGAAGCTTCTCGCCACGCCTTACCCGGTCCTCTCCGAGAGTTTTAAGCGCACTGCTCTCGACCTCAAGGAAACCGTACGCTTTTCTCTTATTCCTGAGCTCTGAGTTGCGTGGGGGCCACGCTATGTTTTGTGCTTGGTGCCGAAGTTTACCAATTGTTTGTGGAAATGTCGCAGATAGTGGTGGAGACGTGGGGGGTCACGAGGCAACGCGTGCGCGACTTTACTTTGTATTGCGGTTCTCTGGGAACTGCTTTCTTGCTCTTCAGATCATATCAGATCTCGAACAACTCCAATGATCTTGCACTCTGCTCCCAGATTATCAGGGCTTGTGACTCTGCTTCTGCTGGATCCAGGCACTCTTTTTTCTCCCAGTTATTTGTCACGTGAATCTTTCGGGCACGCGCTACGCTAATGCGCGCTGTCAAGTAACTGTGTGCGGGAGGGAAAACAAGCATTACACATAAGGAAGTGGCTGAAGTGTTAAGTAAATGAGTATCTTTTTCATTACTCAGCGCAAGAGCAAGTTTAAAAATTTAAAAGTGAGACAAAACCCACTTTTAGCTTAAATATATGGATTTGAAATTCGTTAGCACTTCTCGGGCACTTGCTGATTAATCAGAACTAAAAGGAGGTTTTGCAATTTTTAGAGCATTACTTTTCTTCTCTAACGTTTCCATACTTGGAAAGCGAAATCTTTTTATAAAGTATACTCATAAGACGTGTCTGGAAGGCTTGTTGCAAGGCCCCTGTTGTATTTACCTTTCGTTCGGAGGAAAAAGAAAGTATAGTTTGTTGGTGGGTCACGCTTGAGGCTGTGCTGTTTCTTCGATTTCCCATTTAGATATCACCTGCAGGGATGTGACGTTTATATGTGGGAGGGCTGGTGTCTGTGCTCTTGGTGCGGTTGTGGCTAAGTATGCGGGCGATACTCGCTCTCTCACTCATTATCTAAACCAGTTTAAAGAGGTAGCTTTTTGAAACTGTTTATTCCTTACTATTCTGGTTTTTAATCTAATTGTTTCCTAAGGCAGCATTTGTCAACCTGCATCTTCGTAACAGATTAAGTTGTCGAGGAGTATTCCGGATGAGTTGTTATATGGGCGAGCTGGATTTCTGTGGGCCTGCTTGTTCTTAAACAAGCATATTGGCGAGAGAGCTGCACCTTCATCGACCATGGTAACATTTTCATTGAATCTTTGATATCTCATGGCTATAATTAATGCTTGTGCAAATTGGCATAATCTGGCTAATGGTATTACATGTAGCGTGCTGTGGCAGATGAAATATTCAAAAATGGGAGAGCGTTGGCTAAGAGAGGAGGAAAGTCCCCACTGATGTTTGAATGGTATGGCACAAAGTACTGGGGTGCTGCACATGGATTGGCTGGCATAATGCATGTTTTAATGCATATGGAATTGAAACCAGACGAGATGGAAGATGTGAAGGGCACTCTTAAATACATGATTAGAAACAGATTCCCTAGTGGAAACTATCCTTCCAGTGAGGAAGATAGAAAAGGGGACATTCTCGTGCATTGGTGTCATGGAGCCCCTGGGATTGCCCTCACATTTGTAAAAGCTGCTGAGGTAAACATAGCCAAGCAGTCTCTGAGCCTTCAAAAGGGTGTTTTTTCATTATTTATCAAACATGATATTGGCGTTTTCTCAAATGTTCCCTACTCATTAAAAGCTTTTATGCTGATCACTTACTCAGAGTATATGCCACATGCCAGGTCTTTCGAGATGACGAATTCTTACGTGCTGCAGTTGATGCTGCGGAGGTAGTGTGGAATAGAGGGCTGTTAAGGAGAGTCGGTATGTGCCATGGGATTAGTGGGAATGCGTATGTGTTTCTCTCGCTCTACCGTATCACAGGCAACACGGAGTTTTTGTACAGGGCAAAGGCATTTGCATGCTTTCTTCTTGATAGGGCTCTTAAGCTTATTTCCACGGGAGAGATGCATGGAGGTGACAACCCCTACTCCCTCTTTGAAGGGATTGGAGGTATGGCTTATCTCTTTCTAGACATGGTAGATCCCTCAGCGGCCAGGTTTCCAGCTTATGAACTTTGAAAAGGGGGAATAGATGGAAAGAGAAGAAGGGTAAGGTGAGCTCAAGCTTGTGGTGGAGTTGATCGAATAAATGTTGATTACAAGTTTTTTCTGTAAGTGACTAGTGTGTGTACAAGAATAGTTAAGCGCATCATTGTCTGCCCTCCACATCCTCTCACGCAGGCTTCTGTAACTTAGAATTCATCTTGATGTACACTGCTTGTTATTATATGATAAATAAGGGCATTTCTCAATATATTCCGAGGCGCATAGTTTAGCTTTAAATTGCCGGTGCTTTAAAATGTGTGCGTTAACTCTGTAATACCAATTGAATAGTGGCTACTTTTTTACAAGAATATTCTCAACCAGGCATTTAACTTCCCAGTTTCTTCCCTAGTTTGGAAGAATTGTTGTTAGCTCTGTTTTCCCAACAGTTACATAGTTTATTATCCCTGTTTTAACAGGGTACGAGTCCGTTGTATTAGTAGTCACTTGTTTGGTCGTTGATCATGAGGACTTCATGCATTAGCATATAGTATCCGTCCGGAGGAATCCTATACATATGCGTCTTATATTCTCTAACAACTAAAACATTACATATTCCTACTTGTCAAGTTCCTCAAATTTGAGAAGTCAGCAAGACGAGAATCACGCCTTCGGCGGTGTGAAGATGAAAGACCTTGTGGCCAAATAAGGAGTTAGAAATGCAGATGAGAGCGAAAGGCGAAAGACATGCGCAAGAGAGTTTATTTCCTCTCATGGTCTCGAACTCCTGTGGAACTCGTTGAGTCCTATTTATGTGGGGTGCTAGTTCAGTAAGTTGAATGGGAAAGTCCACTAGACAGGGGAGTCGCTCATGAACAGGACCGGTTACAGTCTCTGAAGAATCATGCTACAGTTTACCAGCACGAGGAAATAGTGGGGGATTATTCCTCAGTGAAAGAGGAAGCGATTTGTGAATCAATCGTCGAAAACCCAAATCCTGCTAAGTATAAGTCGTTTTCTTATGGCAAACTTAGTGATGACATGATTACACAGATGACCAAATTCCCCTAACATCATGAAGATTACAGCCGGTCCCTGCTTCCCGCAGGCCATGCATAGTTCTGTCATCGGTATTTCCAAAACATGCGACCGTCTGACCCTCTAGCAAATTACTATCTATTTGGGATACTGAACCTCGAAAGTTTAGAGCTTTTATCAAAAACGCACTTGGCAGTTCTAACACTCGAACGGCGCTGAAGAAGCCACACCTCTCGAGTTCCATGCTCCACTTCTCTCTCTTCTCCTCCCCCACTTTCTTCTTTACTCGTCTCGTAGATGTGTGTAATCATTGGAATTTCAAGCTAAATGAGAGATCGGAGGGAGAAAGAAGGTGAAGCATGAAGAGTTGGCGGTGGTCAGCAATGTCTACCGCTATGAATTGATTCCTAGATATTTTTGTCTTTACATAGTCTACGGCAGGTTCGAGATACGAATAGTCTCCGTTGGCGTATGAAGCATGAAAAGGCAAAATGCAAGATTACATAGGAAGAGCTAGGCAATGAGAATGTCTCTTCTCGTCATGAAAAGCTGCAGACATCCACTTTTAAAGCCGATGAAACATGAAAGTTCATTATAGGTGATATTCAAATAGAAGGCCTCATCATTGCAAAGTAGGAAGTTAAGAATGTTTAATGATCCCAGATACTGAGCATCGAATGAGTCTATATTCTCACCCTGACCAAGTTGTGCCGTAATCGGGCCCTCATTATCAGATATTTAGCTTGTTCAGGAACTCAACTATGAAACCATTCACTTTCTCCGGAAATTGCTCATGGACGAAATGGCTCCCTTCCGGCATGAAGGTGATGTCTAAGTTAGGGACAAAATGCTTCACTTGCCCAGTCCTTATGTAGTCCTCCATGCCTGGAAAGTTCAGGACATAGTCTTTCTCTCCCATGATCAGCAGTGCTGGAGCCATAACTTTTGGATCCGCTATGGCATATTCTTTCCCCAAAGACCTAGACGAAAAATGCGAGCAAGATGACATATAGACCTTAATTAGCGGTTGCTGATTAATTGGTTTTTAGCTAGAATCTTTTAATTGTCTAAAATCAGATTTCTCTTATATTGTTTCCCTCGAGTCGATGATTGCTATGGTTACCTGTATGGAACCTGCAGGGCAAACCGGAACCCTGACTTCTCATACAAGGATGCATAGGCTGCGAGATCCTCCTCGGAGAACCATGGAGGTAGCGGGGTCGACTCATCGACCAAGTCCATGATCTCCTGTTCATCACTGGCGACAGGGAGCTCGCTCCTTGAGAAGAGGATGTAGATGTTTCTTATGACCGTCTTGACAGCTAGCCTACTGAAGTCAGCTTCTGCTCGCCCAGGTTCCTGAAATATATTGAGGAATTAGTAGAAGTGGCAGATGGGCGCATATATATATATATATATATATATATATATATATATATATAGAGAGAGAGAGAGAGAGAGAGAGAGAGAGAGAGAGAGAGAGAGAGATTTACCTGCCACCTGAGAATGTAAAAGCCCTTGGGAAAGAGATGGAATGGGAGGGCCGAGGGTCCTGGTAGCATGAAGGGGATGCCCAGTGTGATGACTCCACAAACCCTCTCTGGCTTGACCGCCGCCACTAGGTATGCTGGCAGAGCTCCAAAGTCCTTCCCCACAAGGAAGGCCTGGATTCAACACTTCATATCATCAATGGACTTTTCTTTTCAACTCACATAATCATCCTACGATTTGTTTATTTTATATCCGTTTTCTGTTCTCATGACGGTTGATTCTGTAGTATCGTCCTCTTCTGTATTGCTAGATTATCATCTTATTCATGCTCTCTGTAAAATGCTATGCTTGGCTCGGTAATAAAAAAGCAAGCAAGTTACCATCAATTGACAGAAACAAATTGTTGATCATTCACAATGGAGATCCTTTTCTAACTTGTAGATCTCAAGTTCGGTGAAGGAGGACGTGCATCGCACGGTTGACCTTATTAGTAAGTCTAAAATGTTCTCGGTTTTTATGACCCCTGCTCCTTCTTGAGATTCATTAGTTCTTGATTAAAACTTACCTACCTCAGAAGAGGGGCAGGGGACAGAGAGAGATGAAGAAATTGTCCGAAGAGACGATACTATTTTGGACCTCAAGCATATGCACTTCATTTAACTAATGGTCATGTGAATATATATAGAAAAGAGGAATTCCTCTAGATTGATGGTTCAATGACGATTGCATCGTATTATGGTTGGTGTCGGGACTAGATTCCATTTTATAACAGACAGACATGGACTGACTGAAATATCAAAATTCGCAATTGGCCAAAAACAAGCAGCGAACATGCATGAATAGCAGCAGTTTTCTGGAACTAACCGAGGAGAAGGGAAAGGATGATGAATATAAGAAAGATTCTCAAGGCTCAACTCTCAAAAGCAAAAAGTTTTCCATAGTTAAAGTCCCTAAGAGCAATAATTGTCTTCTCAATTATATAAAGGTCGCGCAGATCAAGGTTAGTATTTCTGAAAGGTAAAAAAATAGCATTTAAGTGTGACAGATTAATAAGGTGGTACCTTTGCAATGCCCAGAGCATCGAGGAGGGCAACGACATCTTCAACAAGATCAGCAAAGCTACCCTTCTCAGGGTCAAGAGGCTGATCGGAGAGCCCATAGCCTCTGAAATCGAAGGCGATGGCACGGTGCCCTGCATCGGCGACGCTAATCATTTGGTGCCTCCACGTGTACCATATCTCTGGAAACCCATGCAAGAACACCACCACCTTTGGACCTGCAGAGTGCACACAACAAATCTCTGAAATGGGTTATTTTTCGTATGACGTATGCGTGCGTTTCTCCACGTTTCCCTTTGATACGTACCTTCTCCAATTTCAGCAACATGAAGCTTCACATCTCTCACTGCTACATGGCTGTGCTTGATTTTCTCCATCTTTCCTAAAACACACACACAAAAACACAGAGAGAGAGAGAGAGAGAGAGGGGTAAGTAGGTGAGGAGGAGCTATGAGGATGACATTATAGTTGCCCTCTGTTGGAATTAATTGGTTTGCACGAAAATGCCGACAAGGCAGATATAACCTCCCACCAAATAAGACAAACAAGTATTTCAACGCAAAGGTGTAGATTCTCAAGACCATCCTTGGGTTGGGTAATCTGCTAATAACAGTTGCGCACAGGAGTCCAAACGGTTCCTTCTTATCAGAAAAAAACAATTGTGAGGGTTCCCCGATTCCAAGTTCCAATGCTTCTTACACTTTTTTCCTGTTTAATTGGCAAGTTCATTAAGTTGATGCTTCGACAATTCATGTCGTGAAAAGCGGAAAATTTATAGTGTTCAAAGAATAACATGCCAGACAGTCCGCTGAAATGATAAGAACCCGATTGACCAGAGATGGAATCATAAGAAATCGTGTGCCAACGAAACTATCAGAGAACCCAATCATAGGGTTGAAGAATGGTCTTTCCGATCGTGCTTTTCTTTATATCATATAGACAGTATCTGTGGAACAGTGATACCACCATCTGCTTTCTTCATTTTTAGCTGCAAAAAAAAGAAAAGAAAAGAAAAATATTATGCCCTGCCCAATCAATGTCAAATAATAATATCCCCAGGATATGTTTGACTTTTTTCTTCGTCCTACTTGTGGAAGCATTCGAATGATTTTGTGATGGCATAAGCCTGTCTAAACAGTGAAGATCAATTTTGATGTGCCAAGGCTTAGTACAGCTCATCCATGAACTATATCATCCCAAATCTAATTAGCCCATTTATCAATATCTGGATCTTGCTGGATCAGAGTTAAAACCAATACTGCTGCTTCTACAGTTCTATTCTTTGTATAATAAAGATTAATTCTTATCTCCATTCGGCTAGTCCTAGGTAATTTGGACGAAACAGACATGAGATTTGCAGGCAAATACTACGTCTTGCCTCATTCCATTTCATCTAATGTCTGGCTGGCAATTGATCACATGACCAACTCTTCCATCATCAGGACTGATTCATCCATCGTTCACCTTCTGTGCGAGGTCGAACGTGACCTGACACGAAATGTGGCAAAGAATTGGTTAGGAGTGTAATATAGTTGTCCTCTGGCAAGTCTAATATATGCAAGCAACCTTAATGCGTATTAAGTTTTGCTCCTAACAGTTATCGACAGGAGAGTCTGCTAGAGCAAGCAAGAGGTCATGTGGTTGGTCACTGTGTAGCATTGCTCTGACAAGTATTCAATTTAATCTCTAAGACATCATTTCAACAAGTTCACATGCCCCACAGTTTTTTCTTATTATAATCTAGGGATTCCCATCCGATTGATATTGACGAAAGAAAAAAAGATTCATGATAATGCTGACCAAGCAGTGAAGTTCCTGTTTACTGGCTTGTCTAAGCTAATCCGGCAAGTTTCTCACTGATCTCCCGCAGCCTACGTGCCTTCTCGGCATCACTGGCTTCTTTCAAGAGTTGATTTCGAAGGAAGATGAGTTCTTGCTCCAGGTCCAGTAGACTCCCGATTTCTCCAAGGTAGGGTGGCTCACCACCTGAACAACAGAGGGTGTGTAATGACGCCACACACCCTCTCTGGCTTGACCGCTACCAGAAGGTATGCCGGCAGAGCTCTGAAGTCCTTCCCCACAAGGAAGGCCTTAATCGACTCACCATATCATCATCAATTTTTACTCACATAATCATCCTATGATTTCTTGATTTTGCCTCTGCTTCTGTTCCCATGACAGATGGTTTTTAGCAGCTTCCTCTTCTTTATTGCTAGATTATCAATTTATCATCGTGTTCATGCTCCTTGTAAAGTACCATTGCTTGGCTAGAGAATGTCCTCACTAAGGACAAAAAGTAAGCTAGTTACCATTAGTTTGACAGAAACAAATTGCTTATTGGTCACAGTGGAGATCTTTTTCTAACTTGTAGATCTCAAGCTCGGTGATGGAGGACGTGCGCATCACGCGTGTGACCTTGTTAAAAGTATAAAATGTTCTCGGTTTTTGTAGCACGGATCCTTCTTGAGATTTATCAATTCATGACTAAAACGTACCTATCATAGAAAATAGTAGAGGACATAGAGATATGAGGAAAATGTCTGAAAGGACGATAACATATTAAACCTCAAGCATATGCACTTTTATTTAATTAATGGACGTGTGAATATATATAGAAACAAAAGAATTTACATCCACATCAAGAAGCTCAACCTCTCTACACTGATGGTTCAATGGTGACTGCATTTTATTATCGTTGGAGTCATAACAAGAATCTGTTTAATAAGAGATGGACATGGACTGACTGAAATATCAAAATTAGCAATTGGCCAAAAGCAAGCCGAGAGCATGCATGAATAGCAGCATTCTTCTGGAACTAATCGAGGAAAAGGAAAAGGATGATGAATGAGTGATATGAAAGATTCTCTAGGCTCAACTCTCAAAAAAGCAAAAAAATTGCCTAAGTTATAAGTCTCAACAGCAATAATTGTCTGATCATCCCAATAAACGGTTGCGCAGATCATTGTTAGTATTTCTGGAAGGGAATTTAAGCGTGACAGGTTAATGTGGTGGTACCTTTGCAATGCCCAGAGCATCAAGCAGGGCAACAACAATGTCAACAAGATCAGCAAAAGAACCCTTCTCGGTGTGAAGAATTGTGTTTGAGTAAGAGAAAGAAGAAAAAGATGAAGATGAAGGAGACACAGAGTATTCAAGAAGATGAAGATGAAGATGAAGAAGACGAAGAGAATTCTTGAGAGACTCTCCTCTCTTTGATGTATTTCAACTAAGAGCATACCAAATGAATTGGCTCTTCTCTATACTCGTAGGACAAGCGTAGAGACTTGTTACAGAGTTAACAAACTAACGGTTCAACTAACAAGTGCAAAACAGAAAGCCGTTCTTGAAGTTCATCCTTTTCCTTCTACCGCTATGGAATTATTGATATAAGAGTCAAGCTTTCGTTCACAATGATCAAGCTCTCGTGCTCTGCTTCCTCTGTTCTCAGCATCACTTCTTTCTCTGTTCCCAGCTTCATCTCTCATTCTTGAATTCACAACTGGATGTATATTAGTAGTCTTCATCATATGGTCCTCAACGCTCGGGGTCAAGAGGCTGATTGGCGAGCCCATAGCCTCTGCAATCCAAGGCGATGGTGCAGTACCCTGCATCGGGACACCAATCATTTGGTGCCTCCACATGTACCATATCTCTGGGAATCCATGCAAGAACACCACCGCCTCTGGACCTGCAGAGTGCACACATCAAATTTGTAAAATGCGTTAATTTCTCAGCAGCACATGTGAGTGAATGTCACTGAACAAATCATGTGTGTGTGTGTCTCTCTCTCTACACTTCCCCGCATTATGTACCTTCCCCAATGTCGGCAATATAAAGCTTCACATCTATCAATGCCACATGGCTGTACTCGATTTTCTCCATCTTTCCTGGAACAGGCACACGCTCGCACACGCATAGAGAGAGAGAGAGAGAGAGAGAGAGAGAGAGAGAGAGAGAGAGAGAGAGAGAGAGGTAAGTAGGTAAGGTGGAGTTATAAGCATGACAGTGCAGACGGCCTTTGTTGTAATAAATCATTGGTTTCTACGAAAATGCCGGCAAGGCAGATATTACTTACCCACAACTACGACAAAAAAGTATTTTTTAACGCAAAGTTGTAGATTCTCGAGAGCATATCCTTGGCTTAGACTATTCTGCTAATTACAGCCGTGCACATGGCTCCAAACGATTCGTTCCTACAAGAAAGATTAGTTGTGAGGATTCGGCAATTTCCTTATTAAATAGATTGTCATGGATCCCGTGCATGCTCATGACTTGAAGCTGATATAATCAACTCCACCCTCTCTCCAAGTTCCAATGCTTGTTACCCCTTTTCCGTTAAATTGGTAAGTTTATGAAGTTGGTGCTTTGCCAGTTGATGTCGTCTGAAAATTTCAAGTGTCTAGAGAACACGATCTGCTGAAAGGATGAGATTCAAATCGAAGAAACCAGCAAAAGTATCAAGAAGTCCAAGCTCAGGGTTAAAGAATGGTCTTTTCCATCGTGCTTTTTATTTTTATTTTTGTTTCCTAGTTATCTGGACGGCTAGTAACCGAGGAACAGCGAAACCACCATCTGCATTTTTCATTTTTAGATGCCAAAAAAGGAAATAAAAATATCATGCTATGCCCAGTCGATATTATATTAGAAAAATCTTGCAGGATCTGTTTGACTTTTTTCTTTGTCCTACTTCTTTTTTCTTTGTCCTACTTGTGGGAAGCATTCAAATGATTTCGTGATGGTATATTTCTGCCTAAACCGCTTAGAGCAATTTTCAAGAATTACTAAGGCTCAGTACCGCTCATGCCTGAACTATATCATCCAAAATCTAATTAACTCATTTAATCAATGCCTGAGATCCTGCTGAATCAGAGTTAACACCAATGCTGCTGCTTCTGCAAGTTCTCTTCTTTGTATAATAGAGATTAATTCTTATCTCCATTGGCTCAGCCCTAGATAATTCAGATGCAATAGCCATGAGATCTTACAGGCAACTGTCATACCTTGCTTTATTCCAATTAATCTGATGTCTCTGTTGGGACCGGATCACATGACTAACCCTTCCATCATCAGGACTGTTTCATCCAGCTTTTGCCTTTTGTGCGAGGTCAAACACGACACAACGCGATACAAGGCATAGAATCAATTAAAAATACAATGTGCTCGTGCACTAGCAAGTCTAATCTATGCAAACACCCCTGAGGCGTATATAATTTTGCTCCCAAGTTTATCGACAGTAGAGAGACCAGAGTGAGCAGAAGCTCTGGTGGTCGGTCACTAGGTAACATTGCTCTGGCGAGCGTTCCATTTGATCTCTGAGACACAGTTCCAACATGTTTATACAAAATCTTTTTCTACATTTATACAGGGGTTTCCATCCAATTGAAATTGATTTGAGAAAGAAGATTTGTGGTAATGCTGACTAAGCAGTGAAGTTCCTATTTTCTCGCTTGTCTAAGCTAATCCGACAAGTTTCTCACTGATCTCCCATAGCTTACGTGCCTTCTCGGCATCACTAGCTTCTTTGGAGAGTTGATTCTCAAAGGAAGATGAGTTCTTGTTCCAGCTCCAGTAAACTCCTGATTTCTCCAAACTGGGGTCACTTGCCACCTGAAAATAGACATTTGCTTCGCAACATAAGCACCATTGCAACTTTGAATTAATTTGGGCCTCATAGACAGACATTCTGTGGTTTTCTAAAACAGCATGAGTTTCCATTACACTTGTTATGACACAAAGGATCCTATATTTCAAATTATAATGCTTATTCTGAACTAATATTCTTAACACCAAACCCTTGGATTTCAACATGCTCAAGTACCCCTGCCCCAGCATTGCATTTCAACACATTGCTGAAGAGTCTCTATGACCAACAAAAAATACGCTTTATAATTATAAGCATACAGGGTGTATGTGCATTTTCAGCAAATTAAAGAATGTATCATTCAAGCGATGTCCTAAAATATAGCTGACCTGTGCTAGTCTTTTTCCAGCCTCCTCTTCAGAGACATATCCTTTGGTGATGTATTTCTGGAAGGGAGGGAATAGGAGTCTGAACAAGGGAATGTGCTCTCTGAACAATCCAGTAGTGGCAATGCAACCCGGATACAAAGAAGCAAATGTGATTCCGGTTTCTTCGTGGTAGCGCCGGTGGAACTCCTGCATGGTGAGCATGTTGCAAACTTTGCTGTCTTTGTAGGCCTTGGCACCATCAAACTCACCACCGTCTATCATAGGCGAGCTGCTCAACCCATTCAATCCTCCTGCTAAGCCCCTCAGATCCCCTAAGTTGGCCTTTGGTGGTACATTTCCAGCTAATGTGTTGGTGTTGCCTAAAAAACGAAAAGAAAATGACCCTGATTATAAGTAGTTTCTACCTTATTACAACTATAGCTAATGGCAGGATTTGAGGATTCATATAAAGCAATATAGGTGCCTACTTAGATTCTATCATCAGATATAGGTCTTCTGTGCAGATATAGATTAGACTTCAATTTACACATAACAAGCCCAGAAATCATGGAGCTAGTTTAAATCCTCTAAACACTATGTATTTCGAACTTATCTTATTTTTGCAGAATCAATTTGGTTGTACAAAATATCACAATCAATGTGCATGCTCAACATTCTAGCGACCAAAATGATTTTTCCACTTCATGAAGAAGGTTGCTGGTACATGTCAAATGAGTGACCTAGTGTTATTAACACAGCTGTTTAATACATTTTAAACATGGAAAACATTTTCGAATTTGAGTAACTAGTTAATTATGAGCAAACCATTGTAGGTAAACACATATGTCCCCAAACTTTTCTGCCATAAATTCTTAAACAGAACTAGCAATCTCCTAGGCAGTGTTTGGAAACAAATGCATTTTGCAAGCTTCAAATTTGGACGAGGATTTAGATTTTGAACCTTCTATTCTAAAGCAATCTTCTTTTTAAAGGAATAAAATGAACAGGCCCAATTCACATGGTCTATACAGCTAGCTAGCTATGTGTGGAGGAATACCGGTAATGGAACCGACAATGATGAGGCGCTTCAGGGGGTAATCTGATTGCTTCAAGTCATCAAGCAACAATCTTGCAAGAAGGAAATGACCCAGATGATTAGTCCCGACACTGAGCTCGAACCCTTCGGCCGTGAATGATGGCTCTTTTGCGGTGGGCTGATAGACAGCAGCATTACAAACCAGTACATCCAACGGCCTTCCTGAACGGCGGAAGTTGTCGACAAACTGTCTCACACTCTCAAGAGACGCAAGGTCCAGGTGCATCACAGTGTAGTTCTCTTTTGGAATGGCAACCGATTTAGCTGCTTTCTCGGCTTTGAGAAAGTTTCGACACGCCATTGTGACATGCCAATTCCCTGATTCGGCCAGTGCCTTCGCCGTGGCCAGTCCTAGCCCGGACGAGGCTCCTGTGATCACTACGTTGAACTGTCTTTCCGTCTTCTTTTGTTCTGGTTGCAAATCTTTGATTATTGGCGCCGTGGTCGCTGTCTGGGCTCTAACTACGAAAAAGGGCACATCCCTGTTCTTGAAATCCTGCATTTGAAGGGCCTCTGTGTTAAATTCTCCCAACTTATTAGTCCCAGCGTGCCCTTCGTTTCTTGCAACAAAGACACATTTGGGAAATAAACTGAACTCATCCAAATGTTTCACTGCATACGCAAATTCCTATCATCTTTCGTACTTAATAGAATGAACAGATGAAAAATTCCGATTTTACCTTATTGAAGGTGGTGGGGAGGAGCAAATCATCCCTGAGATGGTCTCTCAGCGAAATTCCTGCAAGACCGGTGTCTTTGATGTGAGCTCCTGTGTACTTCCCCTGCAGAGACGGGATCAAGTCAATCACTAATCACACTAGAGCTTGAAGAAAATTGTGATGAAAAGAAAGTTGCCCGAAATCGAAGGAAGAAAGGAGAGGACAGGAGACGGTGAGCGAAACAGTCGCGGAGAAGGGTTTGAAGGACAATCATACGTCGTTGCGGGTGGAAATTGCAGAGGGAAGTGAGAATGCTGCTTGGAGTGCCATGGCCTTGATGTGTTGATGAAGTTCTCACTTCTTCTTCTTAGCAGTATTACATTGATGAGAATGTGTGCTTCCGATAAGCTGGTCGTGGTTGGGGGATGTTGACTGACTTAGCCACGTGGAGCCGGAGACATCCAATCATTGCCTTAGCTCCGGATTCTTCTCGATATAGCATGTGCCTATGTGGCATCCATGCACCCTGTGACGTGGCTTGGAGATAAAAGGTGTGGTAGCCAATTGGCCCAACATTACGCACCACATTTTTCTCTCTTGGATGAAATATCGCATGACGAGTCCATCAATTGGATATCAATCGACTCTTAGGCTAATTTTACGAAAAACTAATATTTTTCAAGTGATTATTCATAATATTTTAAACAATTAATTAATAGAAATTATTATCTTCTTTAAATAATAATTTATGATTAAAAATATTTTCACGTGTTATGAAAATTAACCTTCGTTTTTTTAAATATTTTAATAAGCAACACATGTAATCGTTTTCCGAAAAATATTTTTCAAATCGTTTATGTTTTTTTTCTCGAAATAAATGAAGGTCGGGTGTATTACTCTACTCAGACAACTTTCATAAATGCAGGGTAATACTCATAGTATTCAATAATTCTTCGTAATTTGTTAATAATTCCAATTTTGAATAAAGCGCTGCAGCCATCCTCAGGGCCTCGAGCTTCTTTGTTGATAAGCCTTCAAACGTTAGGCAGAACCAGATTTTGACTTAGTCCAGAAGATTTTCCAGGTTAAAGTGACCCCACTGCTAATGACTGAAAGACAAACTGAATGAGAGGACCTTTCTTTCAGCATTTGGTTTCTCCATCGATTGGTCGACATATTTTGATGTGGAAATTTAAGAAGTTCGGATTACTAGAAACTGGAAGATGACTAAATGAAGGTACCTGAGGCTCATTGGTTAACTTCTCGAGGTGCTATTTGACGAACTTGTGGAATTTAAGGAGTTCAGACATATCCTTTGTTTGAAAAGCCCCGATGGCTGCTTTTATCTCCTTGATCAAATCAGTGTGCCCTCGAACGTCTTCTTCAATCTGTTGAAAATATGTTGATCTATAGAGCCAAACGAAGCCAGTCCTTGCTTCCCGCCCAAAGACCTTCTGACTGGTGTTCTTTTGCCTTTAGATTAGTTTTGGCTTTTTCTCCACCTTCTACCTTTGCCTTCAAGTTTCTATAGAACTTGCTCACGTTGATAGATCTCTTTAGCTTGGTATTTGCTTTCTTGTCATACAGCACTTTTGCCATACTACCTGGAGGAAGTGGCGGTGGTGCACCTACCCTGGATGGTGGCATAGGCGGCAGTGGAGCTGATGGACACCACATTGGATAGCTCCTTTGCAATGTTAGTCATGTAATGGAGCTTGGAAACACAGTGCTTTTAGTCTAGGGAGCATCTAAAAATTCTCTAGTCGGATGATTTACCAAGTTTATCTGTCCATTCCATCTTCAGCAATATCTCAGTATTTGGTTATCCACTCGTTATATTTCACCCACAACTGACGGATCTTAGAGCACAATATAGATGGATCAGTCTCTATGCGAGTGCCTTTTTGTTAGTTGATGTATTTAATAGATGAAAGTTATAAGTCAGATTCAAATTTTGCTAATTGCCAATGCACCTGGTGTACTGATATTTTTATTCTTACCAAGTTCAAATTGGCTGATACAACTTCAGGATATAACTTGTGCAGATCTTTGATGGTCCCAGTTATCAGCTGAAGCAAGACATGTATCGATTATTAGTCACGGCAAGTAACACAGCTGGGGAACAGAAACTTCACTCTGCCTTTGCCGTTGATCAGATGAAGTACCTGATGAATGGGAACGGAGTGATCACCAGGAGGAAGGTTATTAAAATTTCGGAAGATATATATTTTCCTCTGGAGATTGACCAACAAGATAAGATCTCCTGCCCACCCACGTGAATTTTTTTGCCTTCGTGGCCACCTCTTCTTTTGGTTTTCCGTGTAACTCCTGCAAGTGTGGAACACATGGAATCTGACACATGCTTGAATGATATCTATGCTAACTTTGTCATTAGCAGACCCCTATCGACCTTTGATCTAAATGATTGGAGAAATTTTCTTTTATGCTGCATTCTGAATATATCAATAGTGCAGGTTTCCTATAACCAAAGTCGGCTCACTGCAATTTATAATAGCTGTAAGTTCATATCTGTTGGGGGATCAAACCACACGATCATCAACCTTCATAGCGTATGACTGATAAATGAGAACACAAATCATGCAACTAAGCGTGTTTACTTGAAATTGTTCTGCATTGTCGTGGACTAAGGGTTATGTCTTCCCTGAAAAGCCAGAAGCCATCGCCCATGATTCAATTTCCGTAATTTGCAGCAAATGTCGAACCAGAGGAGGATATAAATGTCAAAAAATGTGATGATCCGTTAGTTCTTCAAATTCTCAGAGCTTGGAAACTGGAAAGCAAAGTTCCACGCAATTATTGAACGAGAAATCGATCAAATGAATGAATAGCTACACTGGAGATTGATGATCAATGGTCCGAAGGTGTGATAAATCTCCAATGGAAAGAAGAATGAAGAGCGAGAGAGCGAGTAAAAAGTTGTCATTGGTGAGGACGCCTGCCTCCTTGAGAAGGGCTAAAACTATGCAGGCGCACCCGTAGTCATGAGCAATCTCCACTCTCTTCGTAGTCGAGCCTATTGACAGGGGAAAAGCTTCTCTCCTTCAATTTAGTTACTGTTGGACTCCAAAGCCTCCAGTTGTCTGGGAGTCTGTTATCGATATCAAAATGGACGTTGAATTCATTCATTCATTCTCTTATATGGCGTTTGTTTAGATCATTGCACTGAAGTTAGAGAGAATCGGGAACAAGATACCCGGCTAATTATAAGGATTACCCTTGTCCATATTTGTGCCATTACTACAGAAGCGGACCAAGCTCAGATAAATTTAGCGCACTGTTGTTCTTTACTCATTGCTTTTCGAACGAAGAAGGACCCAAAAGTTGTATGCAATACAAACGGTCAGAGATTCATTTCTTAGAGAAAGAAAATTTTTTGCTATTTGATTTGCAAGCGCGTACAAAAAGACTTGCAGGACCTCGTTGAGTTACTGAGTCCATCGATAGCTGCCGAGCTTGATACCTGCTCGAACAAAGTTCAATAGTCCAGTGACAACTTCTAGTCTAATAAACCGTAATGTGAATGAAATGACTGGGCTGTAACCTCAGTAAGTTGCCATAACACATGATGGAAAAGACGACCATTGCCAAGATGTATCATCCTTTGCTCATTTTTTTTTTTTTTTTGCAGGCTTGAAAATGAATAATATGTTAATGCCATATCACCATGACCCAACCAAAGTCATTTTGACTGATCATCTTATCGATGCTAATTCTTCTCCAAATCAGAGGCAATGGCTCCTCAGCGGCTGCGGCGCCGATACCCTGATGGCCGATTGGCAATTGCAAGACCTCAGAGAGCCGATCCGCAGGAAAGATAAGACCGAGACCACCATCACCTTCGCCTTCCACACCACCTTCTTGCTGCCAAGACTGCGGGAGTTCAACTCATTGGCTGTCAATCCGTCTGCCGATCCTAACTTGTAGGTCTTGAGGAAAACCTGCCGCTGCTTGGCCCGCGTGCGTCGGTAACTGAAGGAAGGCCTCAGGCTGCCATGGGACTCTCTCCTGTGCCTCGACAAGTTCCTCCATCTAACGGTGGTGTTCCTAGCAAGAGTGTTCATGGCGGTCCGGATATCAGGCACTGGATTTCAGATGATGATGGGATATGATTCTTGGGACGAGCTTCTTATATAACACGAAGCATTATCTAGTTGCACGTCTCAAATTGGTTGGTGTGATGTTGGAGACTTCCCGTGATTATTTTAGGCGTTTTTAGTCCAGTAGTTACTCGTTGACCGTCATCCGTTCTCCTCATTCTTCTTTGGTGGGCGCGCAAGACGACATTAAATGGCATTCAAGAAATTATCAAATGGAAAGTCATGCGTAAATTTAATGAAATGCCAACGTGATTCAATTTGAAAATCTTCTACTCTTTCTTATCTTCGGTTTGTCTGCACTTTGTCAAGGTCCATGATAAGGTCTTAATTTTCTTTTCCCCCCGGTACACATCTAATTTATCTATATCTTATTTACGTAGGACCGCCATGTTCTTAATTTATGTCGCCATAGTCCGCATTTATTCAATTTGCATTGAATTTCTTCAGTTTGTCAATAAGATAATGTGGTGTTCATGTTCTGCCTGAAAGCCAACGAGAGAATTGGCAGGTATGCATTTATTTACCCTTTCGGCGTTGTTGCTAGCTCCTGCTTCTTGCAGCCGTCCTTGGATGTGACGATGATGGTGAGGGATGGTTTGTTTTTGCTGTGAAAGAACCTTCCAGTTGCTCCTGGCTATGTAATTTATATATTAATACTGGATTTTTTTTCATTGAAATATAAAGGTGAAAATTTTATATTCTCTTAGATCTATATTTTGTCCCCCACCGAATCATTCTATTTGAATGCACTTGGTCTCACGTTTGGATCACACGTCTCTTGTTTATAGAGTAATCTTTGGAGCCTGACTCTATAGCTGTGTCATCTCAGGAGAGTCATAATTCATATGCTATAAGATATGCATATGATGCGCAATAAGTTGGCACGTAAGAGTATTAAGTGGGGAGATAAGAAGATGATGCTGATGATGATTGCAGAATGCGGACGGGATTTGCGGAGAACAAGCTGGTGCTTTGGAAGGCAAATGCAAATTGCCAGACCAAAAAAGCCCGAAACTTTCTCATACCCTTCTGTTCCTCCCCTGGGCACCCACAAGCCATGTCCTTCTCTTCCTCTCCTCCTAACCCTTCTTCTTCTTTCTGCATTGGCCCCACCATTTCCTTCTCGTCATGTCCTCCCACACGCCATAGCAGGTGCTTTTTGGATCTCTCTGGCTCTTTCGTGCGCGGCGGTTCTCTGGGACTTGGGGATGTTCTTGTCTTGCTTGAGTATGAAAGTTTTTGCGTATTGCCCATCTCTTTCTGTATTGCCTTAAGATATATATTTTTTTTCTCTTATTTTACTTTTCGATTAGATTAGGGAGATTGTTTGTTACGCAAAAGGTGTGCGAAAAGACCCTTTGATTGCGCTTCTTGATGCATTCCTCTGCTGAAAAGCTTCTTTTGCATTGTACTTCTTTAATTGGAATATGCCTAGTGTGTTCCACAATTATAGCTGTTGACCTTTGAGAGAGAGAGAGAGAGAGAGAGAGAGAGAGTGATGATGATGATGGGAAGTTGAATTGTGGAAGCAAAGCATGGCTTGGGGCAATCATTGGTGACCCAAGACTTCATAACCATTTTTGTTCTTCATTTGCCTTTTGCTTTCGGTTTAAAAAGAGTGGGGGAAGAAAAAAAGAATGCCCATGTTTGATTTGGGCCCCTGATGAGATTAAGAAGGCATAGACAATGCATTCCATCTTGCTCATCCCTCAGCCGAGTATCCCCTATGCCTTTTTCTATCTTGCATGGTCTAGTTACTCATATCAAATCCTTTGGTTCTAATACTAGCCTCTTGAAATGCATTCCGCTATAGTTGTTTGTTTGATTCTGAGTAGTTGGTGATGGAGCTTCATCTATTCTACGTGTATCCTGCATTTTGATTTCCCTCCTTTTATAGTTTGTCCCGATTCAGCATCTAACTGTTAAATAGACTCCTGTCGGTTATGTAGGAGTCATCCTGACTGGTAATCTTGAGAAACTGTGATTGCATTCTATTCCAATGTAGGAAATATTCTTTCCTTCACTTTTAAGGTATTCTATGTCTGCTGCATGGGATGGACTAACAAGTGTTCGTGCAATATCTCTGTCTTTTTTGTCCTGCATTATTTAGATACTAAAGTTGCTCCCAAAACACAACTGTAGGTTGATGAGGATGAGATTTACTGGAGACAGAAAAGGGACAATGAAGAGTTCGAATGGCCACATTATGCAAAATCACAAATAGCTCAATGTTTTAGTGAGTAAACTTTCCTGGCAACATTTCATCTGTGCTATTGTATTTGCATACTGGCTGAAGTGGGACCGATTTCATTCTTCATATTGACTGCTCTCTATACTTTAAATGTGTAAGTTTTGCTTGCTTAAGATATATCTGAGAAAATATCGACCACATAAGCCCTTGTTCCTTTAAATATCTCCATTTTGATGATTCTTGTGTTGGCACCAGGTCCTTTTCAGTTTAGCACAAGTCCTTTCTTTTTTTTTTTTTATCAAATCTTTTATTAGTGGACATCTACTATTAGAAGGAATCTGTTTCCTTTACTCATGTTGCTGTTTTCATTCTACGAGGAGATGACACGGTAGAGTACTTGAGAGGTTAACAAACTGGAGGCCTTTTGATGGATTGTCGGTGTCATTTGTTTGTGGGATAAAATATTTAAATTTGCTCATGTAGTGTCCTAACTTCATTCTACCCAATTTCTTTTTGAGATAATCTCTTCGTTTATCATGTTTTTTTTTTTGGAGGGGATCTTGTTTTATCTTTGAGGAACCCTGAGGTTCATTGATATATGAGCACATTTTATTTCATTCCTCACTACTAATCCTATAATTAGTCAGAGTCTTCAAACTGACTTTGAATAGTCATGCATTACAATTTCCAAAAAGCACTCTACTTTTGCTAATGTGCATTGTTCTTTTAAAAGTAACGCTCAAGTTTCAACTTATTTATAGATTCATGGCTGTTGTAGCTAATGCTATGGTTGGACCACGATCATGGATTGGAGGACTCTTCAACCGCTCCACCAACAGACGTAATGACAAATTTGTTGACTACCCTTTTAATCCTCTCCAGGTAAATGATTAGATCGGCTAGTTGGGGTCTTCATGCATTCACTACTTAGTCTAACTCTTCTAATCCGGTGCTATGTCAGATATCGATATGGTATATTTAAGAATCTCTTATAAAGCCATTTGATGTTGTTGCTTCCAGGACCACATGCCAAAAAGATATCTTTGAGGGATGATAATGAGACAGCATTTTTAAGTGCCTTTTGCCCAACCATCCGTGCCCTGCCCTTTTAATTCTCAAAATGTCTATTCTTACCAGGTGCAACGGCTCCAAAGACTTCAAGAACGTTTACATGTACCGTTTGATGAGACACGCCCAGATCATCAGGTACTCATTCATGCTACCTCATTTTTCCTCTGGCTCTTAGTAATAGGACCACAGTTTCTACTGTCTTAAGAGGAGGTGTACAAGCGCCAGCATTAGTCATCGTGGTTCTAAAGTTGGCCCCCGCAGTAATTCTCTGTGTATTCCTTTTCTGAAATAGAATCTACATCTGTGAGCAAAACTAAGTGATATTTCTTGTTGTCAGGAATCTCTTAGATCATTGTGGTATGCTGCCTTTCCTAATGTCGTCTTGACGGCCTTAATATCGGAGCAATGGAAAGACATGGGCTGGCAAGGTCATAATCCATCAACTGACTTTAGGTACTTTTGCTTCAACCAGTCTTGTAGTAATGCCATACTATAGGCAGAAATTGATCTAAGTTCTTGTGGATAGATATCGGACAGTCCATAGAATACATCATGAAAGTTACCAGTTGTAAAAGCTATTCTCTAGGTTCATCTCATAGAGGAAAAAATCGAACTTGCTCTTTATTATCTGGTGTTTCTTGATCAAGAGATGTGCAATTAATGCTGAATATAAATGATCATTTCCTTACTTAGTTCTGCGGCAGGTCCAGCAATGTATTTTGTTTTGCAATCGAATTATATCGGGTGCTTTCATAAGTTCTAATTGTGAAAAATTCGTGTTGCTTCTTACAGAAATTCTAAATATTTGTGATATTTGTGTTAAATAGAGGAAGTGTTTTTTATGCGGTGATAAATCAATTTGCCTGCAGAGATATCCCTGTCATGCTACTAGGTTTAACCGCAAGCAATTACGCAAGTAGGATGCCAGAATCACATGATCTGCATATGCCATGACGCTATACCTTCTTTTGTCAAGATCTAATTTGAATATCAGTGATTCTCGTCTATGTACTGATGATTAACTGTTCTTTTCAGGGGCTGCGGTTTTGTTTCCCTGGAGAATTTGCTTTTTTTTGCCAGAACTTACCCGGTAAATATTCTCTCTCTCTCTCGCTCTCTCTCGCTCTCGAAATATTGTGCGAGCTTGACTCTTCGCACTCTTCTATGTGGAAGTGCATAATCTCTGTCCATGAAGTTCTTGCTTTCTTTGATGTCTCCATTTTAACTAATTATAGGAATATTCAACATGAAGAAATCTTTTCATAGGTTGTTATTCAAGGAAGGTGGGAAACGAGCAACCTGGGAGTATCCATTCGCTGTTGCTGGCATAAATGTTACTTTTATGTTAATTCAGATGCTAGATTTATACTCAGGTGTGTACAGACTGTCTTTTATCATGTGTTTCTGTCATAAGGACTAGCATCGGTTTCTCTTTCGGACATTGTACTTGTTGGTGCTTTGAGCATTTATGATCATAATCGTTCAATAGAAAGAACCTTGAATTAATATCTTGGGAGTGATGCTCTGAAATTGTCAAACTTGATGCGACTTCTCGTAGGAGATGTTTCATTCATCTTTCTGATTGATTGAGGAGTTTCCTCTATTCTCCCTGAAGTCCACAGTAATTTGTGCGACTCCTCTCAAACCTCAAGTAACTTAATATTTTACTAGTGTTTGACGAAATGATGGATAAATTGTGGGCTCTGTTTTGGAGATGGAAGGGGCAAAATAATGTTTGCTTTGATGTTCTTTACTTATTTGCTGTTGTGGATTATACAGTGCTGTGGGTCGGCTTGATTTGATAGACTTTTTATTGACACAAAGGCTAATGAATTCAAGCTTCCCGTGCAGAACCATATATTAGCATGGCATCTGCATGTAGATATGAATGAAGGTTCTATAAGTTTATCAATCAATCTCGTGTTTATTTTGCAGTCAAACCAAGATGTCTTCCGGGAGTCAATTTTGTCAAATTGTTAGGAGGTACTCTGCCATTTAATACTAAGTCTTGATTGTTTTTGCTTTCAGCGAACTTCAATCTTTCAGACTCAGGTGCACTGCCTTCTGCCTAAGATTTATCTTTTACTGACTATCATCACAATTTGATTGGCAGAAGATGAAGAAGCCTTTGATGTATTATACTGTATAGCTTTCGAAATGATGGATGCGCAGTGGCTCGCCATGCATGCTTCTTACATGGAGTTCAATGTACTCTCTCTCTCTCTCTCTCTCTCTCTCTCTCTCTCTCTCTCTCTTTCTCGTCATTAGCGACAACATCATAGTCTGCCACATCATGCGTGTTTAAGGAACCTGCCCATTTCCCTTTCTTTTTACATACTTGATCGGGTATACTTGTTTCGGTGATACCCATGGCTCGTGCTTTTAGAATATTTCGTGCGGGGTTCTCATTTATGTATGGTCTTTATACCCTTTGGTGGAACTCTCTGGCCATAGAAAGGAAGTGTTAGCCCAGAGCATTGGAAGCATTAAGGTTCTCACTTGCATTTGTATGGAGTGGAAACGACATATCTGCTCTGACACTAGACTATCTGCGCCCTTGTTAGGAGGTTCTTCGGGTAACGAGGACACAGTTGGAACGAGAGCTGTCGTTGGAAGACGTCCACCGAATCCGGGATCTACCAGCCTACAATCTGCTGTACCAATAGAAACATTTACTGCTTCACTTCAGACATAAAACGCTCAAGAATTGTATTCGCACGGTGAAAAGTCAGGAAAACGTCCGAGTTCTGGTCTCGCACTGGCTGACCGCCTGGTGTGCCCTTCCTCTTGAGGATTTGCAGCTACATGTAGCTGAGACGTGTAAACTTTTGGTGGACTCGTTTGAAAAACTTTGGGAAATCAAATCGAAATCCGACTCCTCTGAAATCACGAGTAACATATTTCGGACATCAACGTTTTCCTCGCGTTTGAAACGGGCAGGGTCTTGTGTTCTTATATACCATGTCTTCCCTTGAAGCTCCATATGTGTATTTTAATAAAAAAAACTTAAGCCATCAGGTGGAAGGAGATCAAGAACATGTAGACCTTGTCAGTTTGCAAAATTAGATGCGCAAGTGTGTATTGTGCTCGCTATTCACGGGCAAGGAATAGGGACCAAGAGACAAAGCAAATAATATGTTTTTTTTTTAATTGAGTGAGAAATGGCTAAAAGGCGAGTGTCATGAGTGTGCTTTCTAGCCTGTCCAACCTATGCGGTCTTATGAAACCGATTCCTAAGTTAGCCTTCTCAATTTGGATCGGAAGTTGGTCGAGAAGGGGGGGGGGGTGTGGGAGGGTCTAGTCAATATGCCGATCGATATAAAAGGAGAATGATCTCTTATACACAAAGGTCGACCACTAGGGATAGCCACACATATTTCCTATTCTTAGCCAACCGTTCCTTAAAATTTGGAGCCATGTTCAGGCATAGACCTTAGGTGCTCATTAATAACCCGCCTGTTGCCCTTCTTGTCACCCGACCATTGTACTAATGGAGCGTAGGTAGCATAGGGGTATGTCCCAGGTTTTTGGGACCATCTCTAAGACTGTTAAGGGATTGGGCGTTGGATCATTCCCTAACCAGCGCGAATCATTCCATGGGACTGTTCAAGGATTGGGCTATGGCCCGTTCATGGACCAAGCACAGACTGATCCAAAGACGGGCGCTGGCTCAATCACAAACCAAGTGCGGATCAATCCAAGGATCAGTGCTGATACCATTTGTCACGGGTGTGTTTTATAGCGATCCCAACCCACGCGGTCTTAGGGTATAATGTATATGAGATCTTATTCGATCAAATATGTCAACTGATATAAATGAAGGATGATGGTTAATTATATACAAGAATCAACCACTAGGGATAGCCACATGTTTTCCCTAGTCTTAGTTGATAGTTCCTTCAAATCTGGAGCCCTGTTTGGGCATAGACCTTACGTACCTGTTGCTCACTCGCCCGTTGCCCATCTCATCACTTGGTCGTGCACAATTAGAGCCTAGGTAGCATAGGGGCTTATTTCAGCTTTTTCGGGACCATGTCTAAAGCTGTTGAGGGATCTAGCGCTGGCCCGTTGGACAAAGCACAGATCAATCCAAAGATATGGAAGGATTGAGAGCTGGCTCGTTCATAGACCATGTGCGGACCGATTCAAGGACGAGCGCTAGCTCGTTCACGAACGAGGTGCAAATCGATCCAAGGATGAGTGCTAGGCAAGCGGTTAGAGGGGCGAGCACCCAATCGGTTTAAGTGCTTTAACATGGACCTTTCTCTTACTCCACATTTCAACTACTTGCCTGAGTGATTTTTTAGCACCGCATGACACTATTGCATGCAAGAGACAGCTACTAGATTTTTGTGGGGGAAAACTATTAATAAGGCTTTAAACGTAATACATTGATGCCAATTCATTTATACATTTTTAATTTGACTAATTTAATTTTACACATTTTTTTAGATTGATACCAGTTCATTGATGTGAATATTTGGCGTATTATGTGGCACGAACTATACCGATAAGGACATTTCTTACTAATAGTTTAATAATTTTTTTAATTTCTTTTTTCTTCCCTCTATTGTGGCCGATGATGGCTTGACTAGTGACAGTGTAGGCAAGGGCTTGCTGGGTCTCGCCTAGTGTTCAGCAATCCTCCCCGGCCAACATGAAGGAAAAAAGAAAAAAGAAAAAGAAAAGAAATGAAAACACAAAAAATTTATTAAAACATCAAAAAAATAAAATATCCATGCCAACGCCGGTTATTTCACATGGAATGGTCAGCATCCACTTTAGCAATCTTCTTCTTACATTGGCCAGAGTATCGATAGTAAACAAATCTAGAATTGAATTGATCAAATTTAAAGATTTAGGACTTAGTATGTACCAACACAATAGATTAGGAAATTTTTGGTACTTTCACAGAATTTTATGTTATGTCTTACAAAATGAGTCAACGAATCAGCAGCCTTGTAGTTATTAAACTATGTGAGACATTGAAATTTAGATTACGAAGAAGTAACCAAATTTCCATTATCTGCGAGGTTACTTACATGAACAAAAATGAGAGATTTTATACGATCATTATTAACTGTTCAAAAAATTTAGGTCGTTTAATGAAGATATTTGATGTTACCAAGATATTCTAGAAATTATTGGCGAAGTAGTTAATGTCTTCTTTTGCGACCTCAACTTCATGGTACTACCTATTGGACCCCACAAAAAATCTCCCATATCTATCTTCTATTATAAACATCCCATGCATTTCATGAGTTCTTCCACTAGGTACAAATAAAAATACAAACAGAATAAATAAATGTGCCAATGCAACTACTCCATTTGCCATCACTACAATTAACAACAATTCCATGAGGCGACGTTTCTTGCATTTTCGATTAGTTAATGAATGTCAAAGCAAATTAAGTGAGATCATCTCTTTAAATCTTGGCGTATGAAGGTAAGTAAAATACATGCCCAAGCACACGTTGCTTTCTCCAAATTCAGATGAATGGTTTGTCGAATCTACAGCAGCTACTTGAATCTTTATTAATCTCATCATTTCCTACATCATTGTCTCCAACTATTGTTTGATGGTAAAACTATCCAAAAAATCCTAAATCTTTCATTTTTTACTAATTGAGTCCAATCAGTCAATTTTAACTAGAACTCGCTATCATGAATACTAGCCATCCTATGTGATATAGCCGACGACTTATGCTTATTAGAATAATTTTTATAATATTTTAATTTTTCCATTTCCTTTTATTTTATTTTCTCCTCCTTCCTCCACCAATCGCCCAACTTCGACAATGGTCGGTGACCGGCCAGAGGTTACTACCAATGAGGCCACCCTAGTAGGGATCTAGTGAGGGGCAATCTCAAGTGGGTTTCACCCTCGCTAAAGGCTAGCAAGGGTTGACCTTACTAGGATATGGCAAGGGCAAGCCTCATTGAGGACGGTGAAACCCTGCTTGCTAGTGAAACCTCTAGCTGGCCATCAACCATCATCAAGACTAGGTGATTAGGAGAGGAAGAAAATGTATTTTATAAGATTATTGTCAACTGTTCATAAAATTTAGAAATTTTGTCTTCTTTTGCGACCTCAATTTCATGATACTACATGTTGGATCTTGCGCCACAATATCTCCAATAATCTTGCACAATATCTCCCATACCTATCTTATATCATAAAAATCCCACGCATTTCACGAGTTCTTCCACAAAGTACAAAAACAATACAAAATAAATAAATAAATTTGCCAAAGCAACTACTCCATCTGCCATCATTGCAATTGATAACAATTTCATGAGGTGACGACAACTTGCATTTTCGATTAGTTAATGAATGTCAAATCAAATTAGGTGAGATCACCTCTTTCTATCCTAGTGTATGAGAGTAAGATATATGCCCAAGCACACTTTGCTTTCTCCAAATTCAAACGAATGGTTTGTTGAATCTGCAGGGGCTACTTGGATCTCTATTAATCTTATCATATCCTGCATTCTTGTCTCTAACTATTATTTGATGGTAAAACTATCCAAAAAATTATAGACATTTTTCTTTTGGGATAAATACACAAGAAGTCCTAAAATTTATTATAAAAGTGCAAGTGAGTTATCAAAATTGCAGAAAGTGCAATCAAGTCATTAAACTTGTCAAGTTAATTCAGTCAAGTTCCTCTGTTAGCTCCGTTCAATTAGACTAACGGAAAACGCTGACGTGACATTTTAAATATTTTTTAAGACATGTAAGCGCCACGTTAGAAAAGAGAAACTACATTACATTTTAAGAAAGAAAAATGTTTTAAAAAAAAGATGAAGAGACCCCAAGCCGGAATTCACCACCACCACTGCCGCTATGGAGGGCTGGCGGAGGTCGCATGGCCCTCGCCAGCCCAAGGTGGGGCCTCAGGGGTCCTCGACGAGGGCTTATCGACCCAGATCTAGGGGAAGGTGCGACGAGTCGCACCTTGGGCTAGCGAGGGCCATGCGACCTCTGCCAGCCCTTCCTAGCAGCAACGACGATGGCGTATTCCGGCCAGGGGTCTCTCCATCCTTTTTGTATTTAAACCTTTTTCTTCTTTAAATGAGATTTAGGTTATTTTTTGAAAATTTTCTAATGTGGCGCTTATGTGTCTTAAAAAATAAATTAAAAATGTCACGTCAGCATTTTTCGCTAGTCTAATTGGACGAAACTAACAGAGGGACTTGATTGAATCAACTTAGCAGTTTTTAGGACTCAATTGCATTTTTTGCAAGTTTTATGACTCACTTGCACTTTCGTGACAAGTTTTAGGACTTCTGGTGTATTTATCCCTTTCGCTTTTTGCTAATTGAGTCCAACCGGTCAATATTAACTAGGATTGCTATCATATATCCTGGACGTCCTATGTGATATTCCCAGTGACTGATGCTGATTAGGATTTTTTTTTAATAATAATTTTTGATTTTCTTTTCTTTTCTCCTCCTTCCACCACGAATTCTCCAACTTCGAAATGGTCGGTTAGAGTTTACAACAGATGAGGCCACCCCTATCGAGATCTGGTGGGGGCAACCTTGAGTAGGATTCACCCTCGCCAAAGCTAACAGGGCTCAACCTTGCTAGGATATGGCAAGGGCAAGCCTCACTAAGGCCGATGAGGCCCATCTTGCTTGTTGAAACCTATGGTTGGCCACCAACCATCATCAAAGTTACGTGATCGGTAGAGGAAGGAGGAAAAAAAGGAAAAAAAAAGAGAGAGGAAAATTTTAGAAAAAAATTCAAAAAAAAATCTAGAAGATTAATGAATTTTCTCCACATTAATGCCAACTGTCGAGCCGCGCCACGTAAGACCGCCGGTGTTCATGTCAGTGAACTCCTACCAATATTGGCCGGATGGACTACACTGACAAACTTTTGAAAGTTTAATGTTCAATTAGCAAAATTGAAAGAACTAGAACTAAATTGGCAAAAACACAATAAGTTTAGTACTTTTTGGAAAATTTTACCATTGTCTAACAAGCCTCAATTTCTAGCAATCAATTGGTTCCTCCTCAATTTTTATCTCCCTAATCAATGTACTACATCATGTGCTACCTTACCTAAGAATATGAAAGGCAATCATTCTCGTGTCATATTACCTATACGTCATCAATTAACGCCGATCATTTATATACTTAGTGAGTACACCATCCACCATGCAACCAATTTACTTAATATTAAGGGTGTGTTTGTTTGTGGGGAAAGTGATCTTTGGAAATTAATTTTCTAGACATTCACTCATTTCATTTGTTGAAAATGCCTTGTCAATAAAAAAAAACATTTTCTAGTCAACAAAAACATTCATACACAAAATTAAGAATGTAAATTCTTAAATCTAAAGGAACAAAAACACTTTCTGAAAACAATTGTCTAGAAATTTTCTAACATTTCAATTTTTTTTTTCATTTTTTTCTCCCTTGTCGATAGCCACGGGTGAGAGGGACAGCTCATTAAAGCCCGGCAAGGCTTGAGCCTGCCCGAGGCCATCGAGCTTGACCTCGCCGGCCCTTGCATGTGGCTGCTAACCTGCTGTCGCCAACACGATGACCATTGGAGGGGAGTAAAAAAGGAAAATAATGAAAAAAAAAGAAAGAAAATAAAAAATAATGATGGGAAAAAAAGAAAAAAAAATAAGAAAGTATATTTTTTTTCGTCATTTGATAAAGTCATGATTTTGAGAATGAGATTCAAACATTACAAGACGTAGTTGGTCATATATGACCACATAAACGAAATGCTCGTCTCTATAAATACTAGGCGATAATGCTCGTCTCCATACCATCTTCCACTTCTCTCCTAGGAGGCATAACACGGAGAGAGACGATGGAAGGAGATGCAAATGCAATGCTAAGAGGCCAAGCCCAGATATGGCGTTACATGCTCGGCTTCGCCGACTCGATGGCTCTCAAATGCGCCGTTGAGCTCCGCATAGCCGACATCATCCACTCCCACGGTGGCTGCCCGGTCACCTTGGCCCAGATAGCCCAATCAATCGACGACTCCCCTTCCCCCGACCTCCCCTACCTCTCCCGCGTCATGCGCCTCCTCGTCCACCGCAACATCTTCTCCGTCCATCGCCCTTCCGACGGTGGGGAGCCGCTCTACGGCCTCACCAACTCGTCCTGGTGGCTGATCCGAGACTCTGAGCTGAACCTTGTTCCGATGGTCATCATGGAGAACCACCCGCTCCAGCTCGCGCCATGGCACTGCCTCAGCCAGTGCGTGAGGGAAGGTGGGATCGCGTTCCAGAAGGCGCACGGAGTGGAGATGTGGGAGTTCGCGGGGGAAAACCCCAAGTTCAACATGATGTTCAACGACGCGATGGCGTGCACGGCCAAGATCATAATGAAGGCGGTCCTGGAGGCGTATGGGGACGGGTTCGGCCTCGTGGGGTCTGTGGTGGACGTGGGAGGCGGGACCGGAGGCGTGATCGCCGAGATCGTCAGGGCATATCCTCACATCCGGGGGACCAACTTCGACTTGCCGCACGTTGTGGCCACAGCCCCGGCGTACGACGGGGTGGAGCACGTGGGAGGGAGCATGTTTGAGGCCATTCCCACGGCTGATGCCGTGTTTCTTAAGGTAAACCTTCATTCTCTTTCATCCTCATTCGAGCAAAAGTCGATACAATTTCAAAGGGACTTGACCCCAGGTCAGACAACGGTACCGTCGTTCTGGAAAACAAAGTTTTCGCAGGTTCATGAAACTGAAAGAGCAGGTGACCAGAAGTGGATTTGGCAAAGTATTTTATTCAGTGAAGGTCGAATTCCCCCAAAATTATTCACCAAAAAAAGAAAGTAGTTTGTTGTATGATAATTGATAATATAAGTTAACATAAAAAATGCGGAGAACTGTTACTACACACTTTTAATTTGTTGAAACATCAGATAAAGTGTAGCATATAGTTATATAAATAAATAATTAAATAATACAAAGATTTCTTAACAACAACAAAAAATTAAAATTACAATCAAAATAGAGAGAAGGAATTATGGCCGGCTGACCGCAGTGAGAACGGTGTCGCAATGGTTGACTTACGGTGGTGGTCGCCCTTATCGAATGGTCACCTTACACAACAATTGTTAGTGCAACCCATGATGGTTAAATACATGTACAACATATGTCATAATCACATATTTGAGAGATATGGGATTACATAAACACTCCCCATCGTGGATAAATCCCTCGTGCTTGACTTGGCTCACCTTTATGAAATGGGCACGACTCCATTTTCGTGTGAGCCAATTGGAGTGCTATGATCCGAATTACTGACTCATGCTTTAATACTACATCTGAATATCTAATCCAAAAACCTAAGCTCCGTGCTCGTAGTTATACTAACAATCACAACATAAAGTTGAGAAACTGTATTGAGATCAAGATATGAATCTTGATGTCAACCTACAAAAATAACCACCGTCGAGGGGGTTGCGTGTTGACGGCGACCCCCATTCGCTAAGGCCGTCTATCATCAAGGCAACTACCATTGCGACGGTCACCTATTGAGGGCGCGACCACCACAAGAATGATCCCATCAGCTGTCTGAACAATCGATCATGCTTTTAGGACTATATCCCGAGTTCGTAGAAACAAAACATTTCAAATTACATGCTTAAAAAAATAGGGATTACCAAAATTTATTACCTACCTTAATTGTTTTCAATGTGCAATGTAATTAAATGAGAACAAAGCTTAGGTGCCCAAATTGCACTCTAAGGAAAAATTAAGGTGACTGTGATGTGATTACCCTAAGAAAAACGTCAAACTATTTAATCAAATGATATATGAATATTATAATTATCTCCATACATTTACATATTGCGTATATTTGAACAAGGGGAAAATTAATGGTCGGAAGGACTACATTGAAATATTGTTAAAAGGTTAAATTAGCAAAATTGTAAAGTTTAGGACTGAATTAAAATAGATTTAGGAGCTTTTGGAAATTTATCTCTTAGAACAAGAGATTACCTAAAATGCGAGTAAATCAATATGATTGTCTTCTTTGAATACCCAGTTGCAATTCTCTACGCCTCTGCTAGAGCCCGTGTTCTTATAGAAAGTTCGTGCGCTCAGCATGCATTCAGTAAATAACCTCGATATACATGATGCTTGTGACTACGCCCTCGACACAGTGGGTTTTGCACGACTGGGGAGACGAGGACTGCGTGAAGATATTGAAGAATTGCAGGAAAGCCATAGCATCATCTGATCAGAAACCCGGGAAGCTCATAATCGTCGACCTGGTCCTCCTTGACCGGGACGGCGACGGCCTGTTCAAGGACGTCGGCCTGATGTTCGACCTGCTCATGATGGCGCACCAGTCGGGAGGGAAGGAGAGGACGGAGGCCGAGTGGAAGGAGCTGCTCGCACAGGGCGGCTTCCCCCGCTACAACATCATTCAGATCCAAGCCCTGCCTTTTATTATCGAGGCGTTCCCGCAGTAAGTCGTTTTCTGCTTCTCGATTTAATAATTAGATTGTCGCTATTCCATGCATGTACGTTCCCTTTGAAAGCAGTCATACTTCGTGTTCTTGCATTGTTTCGCGATAGTCTGATGGTTCCATGGTAAATTTCGTATGATTTCACGGTGGCGTGCAATTGGGTGTGGATCAGGTGGTGCACCGACATTAAAAGCGCCCAGCGTAGGTTGGATTACAAATTATGGACATCACTCAAATGCGTCAAACATAAATATAGGCAATGTGCTTGTCCAGATTTTACTTATCAAAATACATTTTTCAACAAAAAAAATTGGAGGAAAACACGACCATTTTGCAAATGGTTAATTTCTTCAATAAATAAAAAAAAATCATTTGCTTTCATCTTACTTTATTTTTCTTTTTCTTTTTTTTTTTGGGTTGGGGGGTGTTTGTGAGCTTCTTAACAAAGCCCATCTTCCCAAGCCCAGATTTAATTGAGCCCAAACCTTTTACACAATGCGACTGTGGTTTTGTTCTCACCCATGCACAGCTCGACATTTTGTGTTTGAGCTTTGCTGTGAGTTGTAGTAGTTAATAGCACGGTTCGGTTTGACACGATTTGGAAGGACAATCGAACTGATTCGAAATCCATCGCTTTAAAAAAGTAAAACCAAACTGGACTAGATAATTATTTTGGACCCTGAATCGATCGAGGCCTCAAGCCAGTAAAATCAAGTGAAAGATTCAAAAGCGAAGTCGTTTTCTAACGTGCTCAAAACATGGACAAGATGATCTTAACGATGTGTTTTAACGAGTTTAGTCGCTACATGGTGTTCACTAGACGGTGTTAATCGAGTACCAACTTTTCATCGCACGTTGTGGCCAATCAGATGAGCATGTAAAGAGAGTTAAGGCAAACATCGTCCTTTAAGTCGAGAGTAAGACATGGGACTACATCGTTCAATCATCTCCACCCTCGAGAAGGAAGAGTCGAAAGCAAGTTTAATGCGCCAAACCATCAGTTTGTCCTCCTTGCTCTTTGACATCAGGGTTGGCGCTCATGTGGAGCGAAGCAATATCCCGACTTATCCGACTTTGCCGTCGAGAAGAGCGGACCAAAAGGGATCGCCGAACGTGGCCATCATTTCGATTCACACTCGTTATAGATCGGGGCCGAGGTCTCTGAGAGGTTGGATCCTAAGGAGATTTTCGGAGTAGACAGAGACGAATAGTTAGGCCTGGGTAGGCCAGACCCTCTGCTAAGTGTCCTTGCCCAAGCTTGTCCACGATTACAAAGACGTGAGAGTTATCTCATACTAGATCGGTCTATTTGGGCGGGTCGAGATGAACGGCTCGGTTCAAAGAAAGAACCGCTTGTCCAGGCAATGCCCTTTTTTTCCCTTTTATGAACTAATTGATAGGCTCGGCCAGTCAGGCCGAAAATGACTTGACTCAAATTGATTTATTTAACTCGTTTCAACTCATTTCTATAGTGACATTCCTTATTTACTTTACATTTCTATCGAATAAAGTTTTAGGCAGCAAATATTGATATTCTTTTGGACCGAGAATCTCTTATCTCTTTATTGTGATTAAGCATGTGTCGCCTATTTAAAGTTACGATTCACGCAATTGGTCCATAAGAAATTTGGAGTCGAGATAAACCAATGTCGAGAAATTTTGGAGTCGAGAAATTGGTCCGTATGATTCATGCGATCGATCTGTTAAAAAAATTGGAGTTGAAATAAAAAAAATTGGTCCGTATGATTACTTTTCTTAAAATAATCATTTAACAATAATTAATAGGTGAGAAATATTTTTATTATCAACAACGATTTAATTCAAAACATTTTCGTGAACGGTAAAAATATATATTTTTGTTTATTCACTTCTATAGGTAATATAAACAATCATTTTTAAGATAATATTTTAATGAATTATTCATTTTTCTCGAAATAAGCGAAACCTTAATTAAGATATTCATATCACTTTGAATTTTGAGGACCGATTGAGAATTCTTTTCACAAAATTTTCAGAGAACAACTTATAATGAGTTAAATCTTAAACTTACTGCAAATAAATTAATTGATCAAATATTGTGAATACAATATGATAAGTTGATACTTCGATTTTCTGCTTCTTCTTTTTCCCATTTTGCTAACATTTACCCTTTTATCTTTGCTCTCCTTTGAACATACGATAACATCGATGATGTAGGCAAATGAAATTTGAGTCGAATTTAGATGCTCAAATAAAATTTTGAAAATAGGACAATATCGACAACTTTATCTTTGCTTCTCCGGTGGTTCGCTACTTGCTATCGAACAGGCATTCTCTGATCTTTCTTCTCCTCTATCTCTCTATTTTTATTTGATTTATGAGGCATCACATCTTGGACAACAAGGTTGCAAGGGCTTTAAATATGCAACATATTTGATTAGGCATGTAAAACCATGATGCTGAATTGAAAATCGTGCTTAATTAATCAATAAGATCGAGCTGCTGTTGGTGGCTCCTGACGCCATGTTTTTGGCGGCCCGAAACTTGATTCGGTCGTTAAAATCAGTTGCCCATATCGTCACTCGACTGTGTGCCATTAGAGCCTAGGTGTCATAGGGGCAATGTTCCAAGTTTTCTTGAATCATGTCTAGGATTGTTGAGGGGTTGGGCGTTAGCCTATTGAATTAGGCGTTGATTGATCCAAAGATATGGAAGGATCGGGCACTTGCTCGTTCATAAATCAGGCATGGACGGATCCAAGGACGGGCACTGGCTTGTCCAAGAACTAGGTGGGAATCGATCCAAGGATCGGTGCTGAGCGAGCAATGGACAAGCGATTGGAGGGCTGAGCACTCGGTTTGTGTCACTAGACTATGGGATTTTAGTGTTCTCTAGTGTTTTGACATGGACCTTTCTCTTACTCCACATTTCAACTAATTTCCTAAGTGATTTTTAAGAAACACCTATTGCATGCAAGAGACAACTACTAGATTTTGTGGGGTAAAACTATTAAAAAAAGCTTTAAACTTAACATATTGGTGTCGAATTAGTTATACACTTTTTAATTTGACTAATTTAATTTTAGAAATTTTTTTAATTGATACCAGTTTAGTTGATCTAGTAAATTTAGGCAAGCGATCGCTGATGTAAACATCTTGCCTCTTACGTGGCACAGACGATATTGATAAGATTCGACTTTAAAAGACCGAATGGTTGGCTTGGTTGATGGAAAAAGTGTCGTAAGTCAAGCTGCTATCGATCATTGAATAAAAGATAGGATGGGACAAATCCTAATCATGCAGTTATTAATAGACATAAAAATCATGGTATATACTTTCGGGTACTAGCTAAAGCATTATGTATGTTTGGTGGAGGCCCTGATACTACCACTTGGATATGGAACCTACATGCTGATGCTCACGAATTCGGTAGCCATACCAATGATTTGGAGGAGATTTCTCAAAAAGAGAAGTGTCTATTCTTAGAAAGCGTCTTTCGCCGTAATTTTCATATAGCCTTCTTTATTGACGAAGACTAAAGCACCGAAAGAAAGAAACTGGTGTGACCATGCATGCATGGAGAAGAAGCTCTAGTGTCTTTCAAGGTGAAAGTCGGTTCTTTCAAAGCTAGCGATTTGTGTTGTCTATTCCTAATTATTCTGAATCTTTCTTCTTCACCCAATACTTCTGCCTTTTCTCTCTATCTCGACCCTCTATCGTCTAGCGGTGGCCAATCTCTCCTCCAGAAAAGCCAGAATCGAGAATGAAATTTTCATTATGTACATGTCAGATCATGAATTAGTAACCACATCCAATCTCAAAAAAATTATAGGACGTAATCCTAGACGTGAAGAATAAAAAAAAGGCCTTTTTCAGAGTTTCCTTCAAGCCGGACAGTCTTTTATGGCCATCCAATGGTTGTCTCTTTCTCTTCTCGAGAATTCATACATCCCTTATCAGTGTATGGACAGCTATCTCTCGAGCATAGGTTTATATTCAGCCTAAAGCTCGAAGGTGGCTATCCCAATAGGCTAGTGGGCGGAACGAGGAGAGGGCATGGCAATCATACGACTGCGGTCGAAAAAGCAAGTTCCCTTCAGTCCAAATATTTGGATTTGGTACATGAAAATATGATCTGATAGATCTATCTTATCTATAGAAATGGATCTTGTGTTTTGGAATTAAAGAAACATATGAACGATGCAATAATCCTTTGAATCCGGTACCAACGGGTATCATCTCCCCTATAACAACGTTCTTTTTTAAGCGGCTGGGAGTCAACCATTCGAGCGAGAGGTTAGACAAATCCCATTCATTCTGGTCCGATCAGAGCGGATCTTGTTCGACACTTTGTTCTCAACTCTTCCCACCTCCTGAGCGAGACAAGCTTCTTAATAATAGTTTAATAATTATATAATTTCTTTGTTTTTCTTTTTTCCCTTATTGTGGTTGGTGATGGCTAGACTGGCGACGGTCTAGGCAAGGGCTTGCTGGCCCTCATGGCCAAGGGCCAAATATTGTGAAGAAGTAACTAAATATTCATCTATCTACAAGGTTACTAATGCGAACAAAGAAAAGAAAAGAGATGTTATAAGATCGTGGTCAACATATTATCAAGATTATCAAGATATTCTAGAAATTATTAGAGAAGTAGTCAGTGTCCTCTTTTGCCATCTCAACTTCGTGGCACTACCCCTTAGACCCCACAAAGTGTCTCCCTTATCTATCTTATGTTATAAAAATCCCACGCATTTCATGAGTGCTTCCACTAGGTATAAATAAAAGTACAAACAAAATTACTAAATTTGGCAAAGCAGCTACTTCATGTGCCATCACTGCAATTAATAACAATTCCACGGGAAAGTTTCTTGTATTTTCGATTAGTTAATGAATGATAAATCAAATTAGGTGAGATCACCTCTTTAATCCTTGCGTATGAAAGTAAGTAAGATACGTGCCCAAGCACACTTTGCTTTCTCCAAATTCAGGCAAATGGTTTGTCGAATCTACTGGAGCTACTTGAATCTCTATTAATCTTATCATTTCCTGCATTACTATCTCTAACTATTGTATGATGGTAAAATTATCCAAAAATCCTAAACATTTTGCTTTTTGCTAATTAAGTCTAACCGGTCAATTTTAACTAAAATTTGCTACCATGAATACCAACCATCTTATGTGGTATCACCGATGACCAATGCTGATAAGGATAATTTTTTTATAAAATTTTTTGTTTCCTTTTGTTTTATTTTCTCCTGCTTCCTCCATCAATCATCCAACTTCAGGTGGACAACCGATGAGGCCACCCTTGTCGAGATCTAGTGAGGGGCAACCTTAGGTGGGGCTCGCCTTCGCCAAAGGCTAGCAAGGCTAAATCTTGCTAGAATATGGCAAGGGCAAGCCTCACTGAGGCCAATGAGGCCGACCTCACTAGTCGATACCTCTAGCTGGCCACCAACCATCATCAAGGCCAAGTGATCATTAGAGGAAGAGAAGGTATTTTATAAGATCGTTGTCAACTGTTCAAAAAATTCAGACCGTTAAGTGAAGGTATTTTATGTTATCAAGATATTCTATAGATTATTGGAGAAGTAGTTAATATCTTCATTTACGACCTCAATTTCGTGGTACTACCCGTTGGACCCTACTGAATATCTCTCATATCTATCTTCTCTTATAAAAATTCCATGCATTTCGCGAGTTCTTCTACTAAGTACAAATATAATAAAATAAAGATACAAACAAAATAAATAAATTTGCTCCACTAGGTACAAATGTAACAAAATAAAAATACAAACAAAATAAATAAATTTGCCAAAGCAGCTACTCCATGTGCCATCAATGCAATTAATAACAATTCCATAAGACGATGGATTCTTGCATTTTCGATAAGTTAATGAATGTCAAATCGAATTAGGTGAGATCACGTCTTTAAATCTTAGCGTATGAAGATAAGTAAGATACATGCCCAAGCACACTTTGCTTTCTCCAAATTCAGACGAATGGCTTGTCGAATCTACAGGAGTTGTTTGAATCTCTATTAATTTTATCATTTCCTGCAGTATCGCTCCAACTATTGTCTGGTGATGAAAGTATTCAAAAAAATCTTAAACCTTTTCCTTTTTGTTAATTGAGTGCAACCGACCAATTTTAACTAGAATTCGCTACCACGAATGTTGGACGTCCTATGTGATACAGCCGACGATCGACGCTGATTAAAGAAGTGAGAGGGACCAGCTTATTAAAGGCAGGCAAGGCTTGAGCTTGCTTGAGGCCAGTGAGCTTGACCTCGTCGGCCCTTGCATGTGGCCCTTAACCCGACGTCATCGACACAACTACCAATGGAAGGGAATAAAAAAGGAAAAGAGGGGAAAAAAGAAAAAGAAAAAAGTATTTAAAAAAATTCTCCATTTTACAAAGTGATGTTATTGAGAATGAGATTTAAACATTACAAGATGTTGTTGGTCATATATGACCACATAAACAAAATGCTCGTCTCTATAAATACTATGCGATAATGCTCGTCTCTATAAATACTAGGCGATAATGCTCGTCTCCATACCATCTTCCACTTCTCTCCTAGGAGGCATAACACGGAGAGAGACGATGGAAGGAGATGCAAATGCAATGCTAAGAGGCCAAGCCCAGATATGGCGTTACATGCTCGGCTTCGCCGACTCGATGGCTCTCAAATGCGCCGTTGAGCTCCGCATAGCCGACATCATCCACTCCCACGGTGGCTGCCCGGTCACCTTGGCCCAGATAGCCCAATCAATCGACGACTCCCCTTCCCCCGACCTCCCCTACCTCTCCCGCGTCATGCGCCTCCTCGTCCACCGCAACATCTTCTCCGTCCATCGCCCTTCCGACGGTGGGGAGCCGCTCTACGGCCTCACCAACTCGTCCTGGTGGCTGATCCGAGACTCTGAGCTGAACCTTGTTCCGATGGTCATCATGGAGAACCACCCGCTCCAGCTCGCGCCATGGCACTGCCTCAGCCAGTGCGTGAGGGAAGGTGGGATCGCGTTCCAGAAGGCGCACGGAGTGGAGATGTGGGAGTTCGCGGGGGAAAACCCCAAGTTCAACATGATGTTCAACGACGCGATGGCGTGCACGGCCAAGATCATAATGAAGGCGGTCCTGGAGGCGTATGGGGACGGGTTCGGCCTCGTGGGGTCTGTGGTGGACGTGGGAGGCGGGACCGGAGGCGTGATCGCCGAGATCGTCAGGGCATATCCTCACATCCGGGGGACCAACTTCGACTTGCCGCACGTTGTGGCCACAGCCCCGGCGTACGACGGGGTGGAGCACGTGGGAGGGAGCATGTTTGAGGCCATTCCCACGGCTGATGCCGTGTTTCTTAAGGTAAACCTTCATTCTCTTTCATCCTCATTCGAGCAAAAGTCGATACAATTTCAAAGGGACTTGACCCCAGGTCAGACAACGGTACCGTCGTTCTGGAAAACAAAGTTTTCGCAGGTTCATGAAACTGAAAGAGCAGGTGACCAGAAGTGGATTTAGCAAAGTATTTTATTCAGTGAAGGTCGAATTCCCCCAAAATTATTCACCAAAAAAAGAAAGTAGTTTGTTGTATGATAATTGATAATATAAGTTAACATAAAAAATGCGGAGAACTGTTACTACACACTTTTAATTTGTTGAAACATCAGATAAAGTGTAGCATATAGTTATATAAATAAATAATTAAATAATACAAAGATTTCTTAACAACAACAAAAAATTAAAATTACAATCAAAATAGAGAGAAGGAATTATGGCCGGCTGACCGCAGTGAGAACGGTGTCGCAATGGTTGACTTACGGTGGTGGTCGCCCTTATCGAATGGTCACCTTACACAACAATTGTTAGTGCAACCCATGATGGTTAAATACATGTACAACATATGTCATAATCACATATTTGAGAGATATGGGATTACATAAACACTCCCCATCATGGATAAATCCCTCGTGCTTGACTTGGCTCACCTTTATGAAATGGGCACGATTCCTATTTCCGGAACAATTGCCAAATGAGTCATAAACATTTTGTTACTTTGCCGATTCAGTCCTAAACCTTTTTTTATGCCAAATAAGTCATAAACCTTTTGTAACTTTGCCAATGAAGTCTTTCTGGCGTATTTTGACTAGAAAATGCCTGCGTGGCGACGACGTAGCGCGACCGGCCGCTGCCGGTGACGACGTGGCGATGATGTGGCAAAAACGACGTCGTTTTGGCTAAAAATTTGTTTCTTCCGATTACTGTTCATCGTCTTCCTCCTTCTCCCATCATGCAAGCATCCACAAACCCTAGCCGTCGCTCGAAGAATTGACAGCTACGGCGGAGGTGGCCAAGCCCTAGCCGCCGCAGCCCTCGCCCATGACGGGCGAGGGCTAGCCCCGCCCAGCCTTGCCCAGATCAGGGAGGGGCTCATGGGCGAGGGAGCTCCCTTGCACAAATCGCTGTGCGAGGGAGCTCCTTCCTCACACAACAGCTCTCTACTGTGCGTGCTCCCTCGCACAGCAGATCCCTCGCACAGCTCTCTGCTGTGCGTGCTCCCTCGCAGCTCCCTTGCATAGATCTGCGAGGGAGCTCGTCCGGCCCTCGCCAGCTACTGGCGAGGGCGGCGACAGCCTCTCCCGCCCTCGCCCACGGTCGACGAGGGCCGAGCCGCCCTCTAGAGTGGCCGGCGAGCTTCGGTGGCAGGCTAATCGCCGGCCACGTAGTTTTTTTTTCGAAAAAGAAGAGAAAAAAAAGAAAAAAAATTAAAATAAAAGTTTGTCGCCACATCATTGCCAGCGACGGCCGGTAACGCCACGTAGGTATTTTCCGACGAAAATCCGCCGGAAGGACTTAATCGGCAAAGTTGCAAAAGGTTTAGGACTTATTTGGCATAAAAAAAAGGTTTAGGACTAAATCGGCAAAGTAGCAAAAGGTTTAAGACTTATTTGGCAATTGTCCCCCTATTTCGTGTGAGTCAATTGGAGTGCTATGATCCGAATTAGTGACTCATGCTTTAATACTATATTTGAATATCTAATCCAAAAACCTAAGCCCCGTGCTCGTAGTTTTACTAACAAACGCAACATAAAGTTGAGAAACTATACTGAGATCAAGATATGAATCTTATTTCAACCTGCACAAGTAACCACTGTTGAGGGGGTTGCATGTTGACGGCGACCCCCATTCGCTAAGGCCGTCTATCATCAAGGAAACTACCATTGCGACGGTCGCCTATTGAGGGCGACCACCACAAGAATGATCCCATCAGCTATTTGAACAATCGATCGTGTTTTAGAACTATATCTCGAGTTCGCAGGAACAAAACATTTCAAATTACTTGCTTAAAAAAAGAAATAGGGATTACCAAAATTTATTACCTACCTCAATTATTTTCAATGTGCAATGTAATTAAATGAAAAAAAAAGCTTAGGTACCCAAATTGCACTCTAAGAAAAAATTATGGTGATTGTGATGCCATTACTCTAAGAAAAATGTCAAACTATTTATTCATATAACATATGAATATTATAATTATCTCCATACGTTTACATATTGCGTATATTTGAAAAGGGGAAAATTAATGGTCGGAAGGACTACATTGAAATATTGTTAAAAGATTAAATTAGCAAAATTGAAAAGTTTAGGACTGAATTAAAATAGATTTAGGAGCTTTTGGAAATTTATCTCTTAGAACAAGAGATTACCTAAAATGCGAGTAAATCAATATGATTGTCTTCTTTGAATACCCAGTTGCAATTCTCTACGCCTCTGCTAGAGCCCGTGTTCTTATAGAAAGTTCGTGCGCTCAGCATGCATTCAGTAAATAACCTCGATATACATGATGCTTGTGACTACGCCCTCGACACAGTGGGTTTTGCACGACTGGGGAGACGAGGACTGCGTGAAGATATTGAAGAATTGCAGGAAAGCCATAGCATCATCTGATCAGAAACCCGGGAAGCTCATAATCGTCGACCTGGTCCTCCTCGACCGGGACGGTGACGGCCTGTTCAAGGACGTCGGCCTGATGTTCGACCTGCTCATGATGGCGCACCAGTCGGGAGGGAAGGAGAGGACGGAGGCCGAGTGGAAGGAGCTGCTCGCACAGGGCGGCTTCCCCCGCTACAACATCATTCAGATCCAAGCCCTGCCTTTTATTATCGAGGCGTTCCCGCAGTAAGTCATTTTCTGCTTCTCGATTTAATAATTAGATTGTCGCTATTCCATGCATGTACGTTCCCTTTGAAATCAGTCATACTTCGTGTTCTTGCATTGTTTATCGATAGTCTTATGGTTCCATGGTAAAGTTAGTATGATTTCACGGTGGCGTGCAATTGGGTGTGGATCGGGTGGTGCACCGACATCAAAAGCGCCACTTGGCTTGCCCGCCTAGGTTGGACAAGCCAAGTTTGGATGACAAATTATGGACATAACTCCAACGCTTCGAAGAAATACAAAACCAAACTGGAATAGATAATCATATTGGACCTTGAATCGATCGAGGCCTCAAGCGAGTAAAATCAAGTGAAAGATTTGAAAACGAAGTCGTTTCCTGATGTGCTCGAAACATGGACAGGACAATCTAAATTATGTGTTTTAACGAGTTTACTCGCTACATGGTGTTCACTAGACAGTGTTAATGGAGTACCAATTTTTCATCGCACGTTGTGGGCTACCACTACAAAAAAACTGTTTTTTAGCTACAGATTTAGCGACGGAAATCTTGCGAAATGTCGTCGCTAAAAGCGTTTTGCGACGACAATAGCTACGGCGACATATTCGTAGCTAATAGGGCGTCGCTAAAATTTGCCACGGGAAAATCGAAAAAGTCGTCGCTAATTAGCTACAACGACACGTCCATCGCCAAATTCATAGCTAAGCGGTTCGTAGCCAATTAGCGACGACTTCAAGTGTCGTCGTAAAAATCGTCGCAAAAGCGTCGTCGCTAATGCCGTAGCTAGTTTGTTACGAGTACTCTCCGTAGCAAATTTTCATGATAAAGTCATCTTCGTCGTGTGGGGTAGTAATTAGCGACGTACCTATCCGTCACAAATTTTGCGACGACCAATTAGCTACGGCGGATCATCCGCCGTGGCCAATTAGCTGTCATGTTATTAGTCACGGACATTTGTATTCCGTTACTAAGTAGCGACGAAACATGGTGTTGCGTAGCTAAGTAGCTACGGACAGGCCGTCACTAATTAGCTACGCCGTTTATCCGTGCCGTCGCGCAGTAGTGACCGCAATTTTAGCGACGGCCATCTCAAGGCCGTGGCTAATTAGCGACGGCCGTCTACAGTCCGTCGCTAATTAACCACGTTTTTAGGCTCTTCACAAGATTGCGACGACCGTTTTCGTTGCCATCGCAAATTAGCTACGGTATTCCATGGGGTCGTCGCAAATTAGCGATGGCCTCGTAAGTATATCCATCGCTAATTTAACCCTGTTTTCTGGCTCAGTCTTGTGGCAAAATTTTATGCCCGCAACCTGATTGACAATATGACATTATACATATTTTGTATCAACAAGAAATCAACAAGCTGAACAACGTTTTATATTTAATTCATGAAGAAAGAAAAAAACAGGACAATAATATAAAATATTGTTCCGGTCTACAAATGAAAAACATTGTTCCCATGCTCATCAACCAATCCTGCCCCACAAACTACACTACTTCTAGTATTCAAACTTACAACCCTTCCCTAACACAGCTCCAGTTGAAAAACCCGATGCCCGGGAACCGCTTCATCCATGCATTCTTCCATCCCTACTTCACATGCTGCCTCATCTCACACGCACGCAATTGCTGTCCAACTGATCATATATACAACAAAAAAAGAAACTATCATTTCATGTCATTATGTATAGCCATATTAATGTAATTGCAACAAAACTATCCACAAATAATGGAAATCTAGAGTGAGATAGTCATATACATGTATGATTCATCTAGGTTGCAGCAAACATGAATTGACAAATGTATTAAATATAACAACATAATCCCATTACATAATTACAGGCTGGAACTTTGATCGCAACATTTAATCTAAATAATCTCATGTAAGGATTATTAGTTACCGATAGCCAAGTTGTTCCTTTACGGTGTCGCATCATCAAGATCAGCATCTTCAGCATCATCATCAGCCATCTCATCATCGCCATGTTCACCTTGACCATGCCCATCATCATCCGCTGGATTCGAAGTAGGTACATCCTCATTCTCATCATCCGACATCTCCAAGCGGCGCAAGATTCGAGCCAATGTACGTTCCAATCCAATTATTTTTGTATCTTTTTCATCAAGTAAAGTTTGCATCCGCCTCATTTGTTGGGCCATGTTTGGATCATGTCGACTGCTCCTTGAAGTAGATGCACCTTGGGATGACGTTTCACCCATCTGTCTAGCAAACTCCCTCGACAATGAGCCTAACCCATATACTTTCCCTTTCTTTATCCCACCCGATGCTTCCACCCATAATGGAGTCTGATCAACTTCTCGATCAGACGTGTCAACACTATCACCACCACTATCCGCCGCTGCCGCCGTCATGCGGAGTTCATCAAATTTTTCCTACATTATTTATATTATCATCAAACTGTACAGAACATTATTTACATTTGCATGAGTTAATGTAAACTTCACAAACCTTAGCCGCTTTTGCTCGACCGCTCGTCCATGTCTTGTCCTTCTTTTGAAATGCCCGTTCAAACGTTTGTATTGCCGTCGGTTCCCTGCCCAATTCCTTGGCCTACAAAATATAAACATTATGCTCATTCTATATATATAATGGATCAGCTGTCATTACAAAGTATGCTAAATGTACTTACCATCCTTGTTTTGTGCTCCCCAATGTTGATAGAGCCCTCGGCATATGTGGCATTCCCACCATCACTAGAACTGCAGGATGCTCGAACTTTTTTATTCCGTTCGCTCGATTGCTTGAAGCTCTCAATTCCCCATATTCGCAGCATCTCCATCCAGTCCTCGGTTTTAATGTACAATGGCCTTCGTTGTTTTGACTTCGCTTTGTTCATCACATTTCTCATGTGATCGCTGACCTTCTTATTGAAAATCCTCCTCATCTCGTTCTCAACTTCAGGTGCCCATCGAAATTGCCTCTGCAATAAATATCAATCCATAAACCTTTAACAGTTGTAATACATCAATTAATTGTTGTCATACATTTATCACCATAATCTTACCTTGAACTCATTCCACCACAAATTCTTCAATTCTTCTGAAGTGCTGCTGTATGTAGTATACGGCCCACTCCAATGATCGTTGACTATTTTATTCAACTCTCTCACAACAGATGACGCGTTTGTGAATCTGAAAAAAATTAACAGCCATCTTTACTTGACAAAAAATGTATAAAACCATGTAAGGTGTTGAACAAACTAAAAAAAAATTTTACTTACGAATCTCCAAATGGTCCTATTAGCCTCCGTCCCTCAGAATCTACTTCCATTTCTTCCTCATCCATTGATGGTTCTGTTGATGAACCAGGTGTTTCTTCATTGTTTTCACCTCGCCTATGGTAAACTTGCCCAGCCATATTACGTGTAGGGTCGGCCGTAAAGCCAACAGCATCAAGATTTTGTAGATCTTGGTCTGGTGAATGTGTTGCTAAAGGTACGAGGGAAGTCCAAAGGGTCGGCGACAATGTCGGTGGCGTCGTCGGGGAAGGGGAATCACGAATCCTAATTCCACCTCCACGACGACGTACAAACACCCCACGACGACCCCCAACTCCGCCACGACGACCTTCAGGTCTCTGCAATCGGCATAATACTAGTTAGCCAAAACCTAATTACATATAAAAAAAACATTATACACTAAATTCCATGTATCCTTATTTTCAACTCACCATTTTAACAGCTTATTTTACCCCTAAGGAATTTTGTAGAGAACCTTCAAAACCTGCACCACATTATGCTAATAATGTAATCCCAAATACCAATAGAAGCACCTATTAGATTAATCGAAATGTGTATACACAACAAAGAATTAACTAAGGGAGAAGATCCAGCATGCTTTATTTGACACAACATAAGTTATTTAGCATGACTACTAGTCCGAATAAATGAAGGCAAGCTTTTGTTTGAGCCTGCTTCCATGGAGAACCACACACTTCTCGGAATGAAAGTATTTAGTCAACAAGCAACCAATACATCCGAAACAAACTCAAGAGAATTGCAACTGAGGAATTTATATAGACGTGATGCTGGTTACATGATTAATTGATCTTTCAAGAAGATATAAATGAGGGGTAAAAAGTAAAAAGTGAATTGTGATTCCAAGCGAGACCAGCTAGAGCTATGAACACATGCCCTAATCAATGAAATGCAAACCTATACATACCTACATATTCCACGTGTGTCTAAACAAATATAGTGGGGATGCATGTAAGAATAACTTTATCCGCAAAATGCTTGGAGAATCAAAGAAAGATATCTTGTTCAAATAACAGTAGGCAAACACCAGCACATGACTAGAGAGAGGTTAACCCTTCGAGACATATAGTGTCGGAGGTTCGTGGAGGATGACTTGTGGAAATAAAGCGGTTGATGAGGACCGGCGAAGGAGAAGCAGTTGACAAAGACCGGTGGAGGAGGAGCGGTTGAGGGTGGAGAAGGATCGGTCGCCGAGCGATCGAGGATGACTAGGGCTCGGTCGCCGAGCGAGACTTCACGAATAAGGCTCGGTCACCGAGCGAGACTTCACAACTAGGGTTCGGTCACCGAACAAAGCAACTCTGATGAGCGGCAGAAGGAAGAGATCGACCACCTACGGCTTGGTCATCGATCCGGCAACGAAGCACGATCGATCTCTCCTAAACCCTAACAGACGGACGTAAGACAGCGCGAGTGATGTTATGAGCGAGTGATCAGTCCACTAGCAACGGAAACTACTAATGAATCGACTGATTTAGCTACAGAACAAACCTAACCGTCGCTAATTAGCGACGGCAAATAAACGAGCCGTAGCTATTAGCGACGACAATAACCAGGCCATAGCTAATTAGCGACGGCCACTAACCAAGCTGTAGCTAATTAATTCTGGAATAAAAAAACCCGTAGACACTTAGCGACGGTCAACATGATTATCCGTCGCTAATTAGCTACGGCTTAAACATATGCCATCGCTAAATACAAATTGAAGATCCATTGTTCGCTAAATAGCGACGGGAAAATGTCTCCGTCGCAAATTTGATACGCCCAGTTTTTGTAGGTTGTAGCTAATTAGGGACGGCACAAGTGCGGCCGTGGCTAATTGGCGACAATAATTTACCGGACGTGGCTAATTTGCCACGGTCTGAGATCAGCCGTGGCTAATTAGCGACGGCATCAACTTGATCGTGGCTATATAGCGACGGAACAGATAAGTCCGTCGCTAATTAGTGACGACCACCTACGGCCGTAGCTAATTAGCGACACAAATTTCCCCCGTAGCTAATTTGTGACGGACATAGCGACAACTCTTCAAGTCTGTAGCAAATTAGTGACGAACGAGATGTTCGTCGCTACGGCCGTCGCTTTATACCGACGACATTTTTGTCCGTAGCAATTTGCGACAGACTGTCGTAGTCGTCGCTGAGTGGCGACGCCTTTGAAATTTTATCGCAAATTAGCGATGGAGAATTTTTCGTACCTATTATTGTGGCAAATTAGCGACGGAAATGTAAAATTGTGGCTGATAGCGACGAAATTTGCGACGGATAAGCATGTCGTCGGTAATTAGCTACGGTATTTGACAGTTCATTGCTGTTGTCGTGGCAAAATGCGACGACAGGTTAGTTGTAGCAACGTAGCGACGAACGATGGGTAGGCGTCGCTAAAGCCGTCGCCTTTAGCGACGGATAGTTGGTCGTGGCTAAAATTTCGTAGCTAAAAAACATTTTTTTTGTAGTGACCAGATGAGGGTGTAAAGAGAATTAAGGCAAACATCGTCCTTTAATTCGAGAGTGAGACATGGGACTACATCGTTCAATCATCTCCACCCTCGAGAAGGAAGAGGCGAAAGCAAGTTTAATGTGCCAAACCATCAGTTTGTCCCCCTTGCTCTTTGACATCAGGGTTGGCGCTCATGTGGAGCGGAGCAATGTCCCGACTTATCCGACTTTGCCGTCGAGAAGAGCGGACCAAAAGGGACCGCCGAACGTGGCCATTCATTTCGATTCACACTCGTTATAGATCGGGGTCGGGGTCTCGGAGAGGTTGGATCCTAAGGAGATTTTCGGGGTAGACACAGACGAATAGTTAGGCCTGGGTAGGCCAGACCCTGTGCTAAGTGTCCTTGCCCAAGCTTGTCCACGATTACAAAGACGTGAGAGTAATCTCTTACTAGATCGGTCTATTTGGGCAGGTCGAGATGAATGGCTTGGTTCAAAGAAAGAACCGCTTGTCCAGACACTGCCCTTTTTTTCCCTTCTCTAGGCTAATTGATAGGCCCGTCGAGGTTGAAAATGACGTGACTCAAATTGATTTATTTAACTCATTTCTATAGTGATATTCCTTATTTACGTTTCAGTTCTATCGAATAAAGTTTTAGGCAGTAGATTGCTATTCTTATGGACTGAGAATCTCTTATCTCTTTATTGTGATTAAAGCTGTGTCGCCTATTTAAAGTTACGATTCACGCAATTGGTCCATAATAAATTTGGAGTCGAGATAAATCAATGTTGAGAAATTTGGAGTGGAGAAATTGGTCCGTATGATTCATGCGATCGATTTGTAAAAAAAGTTGGAGCTGAGATAAATGAAACGTCCAACTCCTAGGTTTTTGAGCAGATTGGACATAATATGGATGTGCAGGGATCTATTCATTCTCTCCCATGCTTAACACCCAGCTAAAGATTAAAACTGTTTTTTTTTTCTGATTACCAACTCTTCTTAAAAGAAGAAAGAAATCGAAGGTCTGCAGCTGATATCCCAGGTAAACCTTTTCCCATCTCTAAAAAAAAAAAACATGGTTGGTTTGGTCAGACTTGCTTTTGTTATTTTTCTTTGGGTTTGGTGAGACTTCCCAATAAAAGTTAACCAGACATTATTGGAAAAAAAAATTCAACCCTTAGTTAAAAAATACTTTTCTTGAAATAACTGTTTAACAATAAGTAATAGACAAGAAATATTTTCTATTATCAACAACGATTTAATTCAAAACATTTTCATGAAAGGTAAAAATATATTTTTTTGTTTATTCACTTCTATGGATAATATAAACAATCATTTTCAAGATAATATTTTTATGAATTATTCATTTTTCTCGAAATAAGCGAAACCTTAATTAAGATATTCATATTACTTCGAATTTTGAGGACCGATTGAGAATTCTTTCCACGAAATTTTCAGAGAACAACTTATAATGAGTTAAATCTTAAACTTACTCAAAACAAATTATTGATCAAATATTGTGAATACAATATGATAAGTTGATGCTTTGATTTTCTGCTTCTTCTTTTTCCCATTTTGCTAACATTTACCCTTTTATCTTTGCTCTCCATGGAACATACGATAACATCGATGATGTGGGCAAATGAAATTTGAGTCGAATTTAGATGCTCAAATAAAATTTTGAGAATAGGACAATATCGACAACTTTATCTTCTCCGGTGGTTCGCTACTTGCTATCGAACAGGCATTCTCTGATCTTTCTTCTCCTCTATTTCTCTACTTTTTTTTTATTATTTTAGTGAGGCATCACATCTTGGACAACAAGGCTGCTAGACCAAACGCGATGGCAAGGGCTTTGAATACGCAACATATTTGATTAGTCTTGTAAAACCATGATGCTGAATTGAACCTCGTGCTTAATTAATCAATAAGATCGAGCCGCTGTTGGTGGCTCCTGACGCCATGTTTCTGGCGGCCCGAAACTTGATTTGGTCGTTAAAATCCGTTGTCCATCTCGTCACTCGACTGTGTACCGTTAGATCCTAGGTTGTCATAGGGGCATGTTCCAGGTTTTCCTAAATCATGTCTAGGATCGTTGAGGGGTCGGGCACAAGCTCGTTCATGGGTCGGGCATGGACCGATCCAAGGACGGGCGCTGGCTCGTCCAAGAACTAGGTGGGAATCGATCCAAGGATCGATGCTGAGCGAGCGATAGACAAGCGGTTGGAGGGGCAAGCACCCGATTTGTGTCACTAGACTAAGGAATTTTTAGTGTTCTCTAGTGTTTTGACATGGACCTTTCTCTTACTCCACATTTCAACTAATTCCCTGAGTGATTTTTATGCACCGCATGACACCTATTGCATGCAAGACACAACTACTAGAATTTTGTGGGGGTAAAACTATTAAAAAAAGCTTTAAACTTAACATATTGGTGTCAATTTAGTTATACACTTTTTAATTTGACTAATTGAATTTTATACATTTTTTAAATTGATACAAGTTTAGTCGATCTAGTAAATTTAGGCAAGCGATCCCTGATGTAAACATCTAGCGTCTTATGTGCCACAGATAATACTGATAATGACGATATTAATAAGATTCAACTTTAAAAGACCTGATGGTTGGCTTGGTTGATGGAAAAAGTGCCATAAGTCGAGCTGCTATCGATCATGGAATAAAAGACAGGTTGGGACAAATCTTGACCATGCAGTTATTGATAGACAGAAAAATCATGGTATACACTTTCGGGTACTAGCTAAAGCATTACGTATGTCTGGTGGAGGACACTGATACTACCACTTGGATCTGGAACCTACATGTTGATGCTCACGCTTTCAATAGCCATACCAATGATTTGGAGGAGATTTCTCGAAAAGAGAAGTGTCTATTCTTAGAAAGCGTCTTTCGCCGTAATTTTCATATAGCCTTCTTTATTGACAAAGACTAAAGCAGCGAAGAAAGAAACTAGTGTTACCATGCATGCACGGGGAAGAAGCTCTAGTGGCTTTTAAGGTGAAAGTCAATTCTTTCAAAGCTAGCTATTTGCATTGTCTATTCCTGATTATTCTAAATCTTTCTTCTTTACCCAATATTTCTGCTTTTCCTCTCTATCTTGACCCTATGTCGTCTAGCGGTGGCCAATCTCTCATCCAGAAAAGCCAGAATCGAGAATGAGGTTTTCATTCTGTACATGACAGATCATGAATTAGTAACCGCATTCAATCTCCAAAAAAATTCGAGGACGTAATCCTGGACGTAAAGAATAATAAAAAAAAGGCCTTTTTCAGAGTTTCCTTCAAGCCGGACAGTCTTTTATGGCTATCCAACGGCTGTCTCTTTCTATTTTCGATAATCCATACATCCCTTATTAGTATATGGACAGCTATCTCTCGAGCACAGGTTAAGGTTCAACCTAAAGCCCGAAGGCAGCTATCCCAATAGGCCAGCAGGTGGAATAAGGAGAGAGCCCGGCAATCATACAACCGCGGACAAAAAAGCATGTTCCCTTTAGTCCAAATATTTGATTTGGTACACGAAGTTATGATCCGATAGATCTATCTTATCTATAGAAATGGATCTTGTGTTCTGAAATTAAAGAAATATATGAACAATGCACTGATCCTTTGAATATGGTACCAACGAGTATCATCCCCCTATAACAACGATCTCTTTAAGGCAGCGGTAGTCAACTATCCGAGCGAGAGGTCAAACCAATCCCATTCATTCTGGTCCGATCAAAACGGATCTTGTTCGCCACTTTGTTCTCAACTCTTCCCACCTCCTGGGCGAGACAAGCTTCTTAATAATAGTTTAATAATTATTTTTTCTTTTTTCTTTTTTCCCCCTATTGTGGTTGGTGATGGCTAGTCTGGCGACAGTCTAGGCAAGGGCTTGCTGGCCCTCATATGGCCAAGGGCCAAATATTGTGAAGAATTAACTAAATATTCATCTATCTACAAGGTTACTACTGCGAACAAATAAAAAAAAGAGATTTTGTAAGATCGTGGTCAACATATTATCAAGATATTCTAGAGATTATTGGAGAAGTAGTTAGTGTCCTCTTGCGCGATCTCAATTTCGAGGCACTACCTCTTAGACCCCACAAAATATCTCCCTTATCTATCTTATATTATAAAAATCCCACGTATTTCATGAGTGCTTCCACTAGGTATAAATAACAATAGAAACAAAACAATTAAATTTTCCAAAGCAACTACTCCACGTGCCATCACTGCAATTAATAACAATTCCATGAGACAGTTTCTTGCATTTTCGATTAATTAATAAAAAATCCCACGCATATCTATCTTATATCATAAAAATTCCACGCATTTGATGAGTGCTTCCACTAGGTATAAATAAAAGTACAAACGAAATTACTAAATTTGGCAAAGCAGCTACTTCATGTGCCATCACTGCAATTAATAACAATTCCATGGGAGAGTTTCTTGCGTTTTCGATTAGTTAATGAATGTTAAATCAAATTAGGTGAGATGACCCCTTTAATCCTAGCGTATGAAAGTAAGCAAGATACGTGCCCAAGCACACTTTGCTTTCTCCAAATTCAGACAAATGAATTTGCTAATTGAATCTAACCGGTCAATTTTAACTAAAATTTGCTACCATGAATACTAGTCATCTTATGTGGTATAGCCGAGGACCAATATTGATAAGGATAATTTTTTTATAATGTTTTTCATTTCCTTTTATTTTATTTTATTTTCTCCTCCTTCCTCCATCAATCGTCCAACTTCAGGTGGACAAACGATGAGGCCACCCTTGTCGAGATCTAATGAGGGGCAACCTCAAGTGGGGCTCGCCTTCGCCACAGGCTAGCAAGGCTAAATCTTGCTAGAATTTGGCAAGGGCAAGCCTCGCTGAGGCTAGTGAGGCCCGCCTCTCTAGTTAAAACCTCTAGCTAGCCACCAACCATCATTAAGGCTAAGTGATCAGTAGAGGAAGAGAAGGTATTATATAAGATTGTTGTCAACTGTTCAAAAAATTCAGACCATTGAATTAAGGTATTTTATGCTATCAAGATATTTTAGAGATTATTGGAGAAGTAGTTACTATTTTCTTTTACGACCTCAATTTCGTGGTACTACCCGTTGGACCCTACAGAATATCTCTCATATCTATCTTCTCTTATAAAAATTCCATGCATTTCCGAGTTCTTCTACTAAGTACAAATATAATAAAATAAAGATACAAACAAAATAAATAAATTTGCTCCACTAGGTACAAATGTAATAAAATAAAATAAATAAATAAATTTGCCAAAGCAGCTACTCCATGTGCCATTACTGAAATTAATAACAATTCCATAAGACGGTGGTTTCTTGCATTTTCGATAAGTTAATGAATGTCAAATCGAATTAGGTGAGATCACGTCTTTAAATCTTAGCGTATGAAGAATTGAAGATAAGTAAGATACATGCCCAAGCACACTTTGCTTTCTCCAAATTCAGACGAATGGCTTGTCGAATCGACATGAGTTGTTGAATCTCTATTAATTTCTGCATTACTGTCTCCAACTATTGTCTGGTGATAAAAATATTCAAAAATTCTTAAACCTTTCCCTTTTTGTTAATTGAGTGCAACCGACCAATTTTAACTAGAATTCGCTACCATGAATATTGAACTTCCTATGTGGTACAGCCAACGACCCACGCTGATTAAAAAGGTGAGAGGGACCAATTCATTAAAGGCCGGCAAGGCTTGAGCTTGCCCGAGGCCAGCGAACTTGACCTTGCCGGCCCTTGCATGTGGCCCTTAACCCACCGTCGTCGACACAATGACCGGTGGAAGGGAATAAAGAAGGAAAAGAGGGGAAAAAAGAAAAAAAAAAGTATTTAAAAAAATTCGCCATTTCATAAATCGATGTTCTTGAGAATGAGATTCAAACATTACAAGATGTTGTTGGTTATACATTACCACATTAACAAAAACTATTCAGTTTTTTGAAAAATAATTTCTCAAAAGGTGTTTTTATTTTTCATGGAGTTTTTTCTGAAACAATGTATCCTAATTTACTAACCAATGGTTTCAAAACAGAAGGACCCATTTGTAATGATGTTTATACCTAAAGATCGAGGTGTGGGAGTGCATCGTCGTTCATTGTGTTTTTTTATCGACAACTTCTGCCGAATCTTGCTGTTCCAGCGGCCATTAATGAACCTCTTTAGACCCAGATGGACCACCAGTAATACCGGAGATAAAAATGCGGAGGCTCCTTCTGAGGGAGACTCTATACATACCACGCCATAATGCTCGTCTCCATCCCATCTTCCACCTCTCTTTTAAGAGGCAAAACACGCAGAGAGACGATGGAAGGAGTGGAGGAAGGAGATGCCAATGCAATGCTCAGAGGCCAAGCCCAGATATTTCGTTACATGCTCGGCTTCACCGAATCGATGGCTCTCAAATGCGCCGTTGAGCTCCGCATAGCCGACATCATCCACTCCCACGGTGGCTGCCCGGTCACCTTGGCCCAGATAGCCCAATCAATCGACGGCTCCCCTTCCCCCGATCTCCCCTACCTCTCCCGCGTCATGCGCCTCCTCGTCCACCGCAACATCTTCTCCCTCCATCGCCCTTCCGACGGTGGGGAGCCGCTCTACGGCCTCACCAACTCATCCCAATGGCTGATCCAAGACTCTGAGCTGAACCTTGCTCCAATGGTTATCATGCAGAACCACCCGCTCCAGTTCGCGCCATGGCACTGCCTCGGCCAGTGCGTGAGGGAAGGTGGGACCGCGTTCCGGAGGGCGAACGGGGTGGAGATGTGGGAGTTCGCTTGAGAAAAGCCCAAGTTCAACAAGATGTTCAACGACGCGATGGCGTGCCCGGCCAAGATCAAAACGAAGGCGGTCCTGGAGGCGTATGGGGACGGGTTCGACCCGGTGGGGTCTGTGGTGGACGTGGGAGGCGAGACCGGAGGCGTGATCGCCGAGATCGTCAAGGCATATCCTCACATCCGGGGGACCAACTTCGACTTGCCGCACGTTGTAGCCACGGCCCCGGCGTACGACGGCGTGGAGCACGTGGGAGGGAACATATTTGAGGCCATTCCCACGGCTGATGCCATGTTTCTCAAGGTAAAGCTTCATTCTTTTGAAGCCATTTACACGCGCTTGACGTGGCTCACTCACTTTTATGAAATGGGCAGGACTCCTATCTTGTGAGCCAATTGGAGTGCTATGATCCGATGAACTCATGCTCCAATACTACATTCAAATTTCTAATCCAAAAACTTAAGCCTCACGCTTGAAGTGATACGAACAACCGCAACATAAAGTTGAGAAACTGTACAGAGATCAAGATCTAAATCTTGATGTCCACCCGCACAAGCAAACCACTGTCAAGGGGGGTTGCATGTTGATGGCGAACACCATTCGCTAAGGCCGTCTATCAACAAGGCAACTACCATCGCGACGGTCGACTATTGAGTACTGCCACCACAAGAATGATCCCATCAGTTGTTTGAACAATCGTTCGTGCTTTAGGACTATGTCCCGGGTTCGTAGAAACAAGACATTTTAAATTATCATGCTTAAAAAAACTAGGGATGATCAGAATTTTATCACCTACCTCAATTGTTTTCAATGGGAAAAAGCTTGGGTACCCAAATTGCACTCTAAAAAAAAATTTAGGTGACCGTGATGTCATTACTCTAAGAAAAATGTCAAATTATTTATTCAAATTATACATATTGCATATATTTGAACAAGGGAAAAATTAATTGGACGGAAGAACTACATTAGAAAATTGTCAAAAGATTTATGATTAATTTAGCAAAATTGAAAAGTTTAGAAATGAATTAAAATAGGTTTAGGAGCTTTTGGAAATTTATCTCCTTGAACAAGAGATTGCCTAAAATGCGAGTAAATCAATACGATTGTCTTCTTTGAATACCCACTTGCAAATCTCTAAACCTTGGTCGGAGCCAATATTCTTGTAGAAAGTTCGTGTAGTCAGTATGCATCCAGTAATCAACCTCGGCATATGTGATTCTCGTGACTATGCACTCGAAACAGTGGGTTCTACACGACTGGGGAGACGAGGACTGCGTGAAGATACTGAAGAACTGCAGGAAAGCCATAGCATCATCGAATCAGAAACCCGGGAAGCTCATAATTGTCGACCTGGTCCTCCTCGATGGGGACGATGACGACAGCCTATTCGAGGATGATCGACCTGCTCATGATGGCACGCCAGTCAGGAGGGAAGGAGAGGACGGAGGCCGAGTGGAAGGAGCTGCTGGCACAGGGCGGTTTCCCCCGCTACAACATCATCCAGCAGATCCAAGCCCTGCCTTCCATTATCGAGGCGTTCCCACAATAGATCATTTTCTTCTTCTCGGTTTAATAATTAGACTGTTGCCACTCCATGCACGTACCTTCCCTGCCAAATCAGTCATACTTTGTGTTCTTGCATTGTTTATTGATAGTCTGATGGTTCCATTGTATAATTAGTATGGATTGGGTGTGGATCGGGTCGTGCACCGACAGCAAAAGCGCCACTTGGTGCGCTTGCCTTGGTTGGACTAAAATGTATGGAAATCACTTAGTTGAGTTCAACATACATATAGACAATGTGTCTATCTAGAATTCACGGATCATAAGCTATTTTTTTCATTTTAAAAAATGGAGGAAACTATGAACCTTTATTTGCATCATTTAAAAATTTAATTTTTTTTATATTATGGAAAATAATTTATATTCAACGTAATTAACTCATTTTTTTGTAAGTTATACGGGCGGTTATCTGACCAAGATGTTTTGCAAAGTGTTGATTTTATTGAAAAACAAAGACATTCATTTGCTTTCATCTTACTTTGGTTTTCGGGGGTTGTGAGTTTCTGTGATGGCCCATTGGGCTTCCTTAACAAAGCCCATTTCCCAAGCCCAGTTTTAATTGAGCCCAAACCTTTTACACAATGAGACTTTGGTTTGTTCTCAACCATGCACAGCTCTACATTTTATTGTTTTTAGTTTTGCTGTGAACAGTAGAAGTTAATAGCACGGTTCAAGTCGACGCCATCTGGAAGGAAAATCGAACAGAATGGAGATTCACTGCTTCGAAGAAATACAAAACCAAACTGAACTAAATAGTTGTATTGGAACGAGGTCTCAAGCCAGTAAAAAACAAGAGCTAAGTAGTTTTCTAACATGTTCGAAACATGGACAGGACGATCTTAACAATGTGTTTTAACGAGTTTACTCGCTAAATAGTGTTCACTAGACGGTGTTAATTGAGTACTGACTTTTTATTGGGTGTTGTGGGCAACCAGATGAGCGTGTAAAGAGAATTAAGGTGAACATCGTCCTTTAATTCGAGAGCGAGACGTGGGACGACATCATTCGATCATCTCCACCCTCAAGAAGGAAGAGTCCAAAGCAAGTTTAATGCGCCAAACCATCGGTTTGCCCCCTCTGCTCATTGACTTTAAGGTCAGCGCCCATGTGGAGCATAGCAATGTCCCGACTTATCCGACGTTGCCGTAAAGAAGAGCAGACCAAGAGGGACCGCCGAACGTGGCCATTTATTTCGATTCACACTCGTCATAGATCGGAGTCGAGGTCTCGGAGAGATTGGATCCTAAGGAGATTTCCGGGATGGACACGACGAGTAGGCCAGACCTTGTGCTAAGTCCTTGCCCAAGCTTGCCCACGATTATGAAGACGTAAGAGTTCTCTTGTACTAGATCGATATGCTTGGACGGGTCGAGATGGATGGCTCGGGTCAATTTGAGGCAAATCAAATTGATTTATTTAACTCATTTCGACTCATTTCGATGTAATATAAATCTAGCGACTCATATTATTGAAATACTTTCATATTTAATCTAATCATGAAAAAATTCGTATGCAAAATGAGGTAAGAGCACTCGGTAAGCGGGTCTAAACAAGTTGTAAATTCTTTTAACACCCACATCATTTTGGGTTTTAATGTTCAAAATCCATTTATGACCCATTATTAGAATATAGTTAACATGTGTATCAACTGAACTCATCAAGGATGGGTTAAGAAATAAGCATGCGGCCCATTTCAATAAGTCTACCTATCGACCCGGGCGAGATCGTCACGCCCTCCGCGCTATCGGCCGATTCCAATTTCGCGAAAGGCGGATCTATCGCAGCCATGCCCACATTAGACATCTTATCCATACGAGATGGGCTCGCGCAACTGCTGTCCGTTTTCCCACATCTATAATCGGGGGAAAGCTCGCTTTCTTCCTCCCCCAGGCCAGAGAAAACGCATTAATGTCCCCGGAGACTTTCCGACGCCATGCTGTGCGCCCGCACCATCACAAACTCGAACGCAGCTCATTGCGTTGTGTGGAAAGAAAGAGGACGAGAAAAAGGAGAAGAACTTTCATGAATATATTTGTTAAGTGGGCGTCGCCACTTTTGGGATGACGTCGTTTGACATTCATGGTATGGATAAGATGAGGGAGGGGGGTTGAGGGTTTCCACCGTCGAAACTTCTTCCAAGTGGATTACATGAATGATTGCACTCCCGGAAGAGGACGTCAAAGTCAATCCCATTGACGTTGATGCTCGTCTTTCAATGCTTCCAAGCGCACCATTTAGGGTAATGCCAATTATACGATATTCTTTTCCTTCCTGAAAAGAATCATCGAAATGTTGTTACCTCAATTTTCACTGATTAGGATGTGGATTGGGACCCAGAGATTCCACCTTCTATTGATATAGGTCGAGATATGTGGTGAAACGGAGTCTGGCCGACATCAAATCCTAGACATAATTGAAGTCCAAATGAATCGGAAAATATCGAAATGTTCTTACTTCAATTTTCACTGATTAGATTGTGGATTGGGACCCGGAAATTCCACCTTCTATTTATATAGGTCGAGATCTGTGGCGAAACAGAGTTCGGCCGACATCGAATCCTAGACATAATTGAAGTCCGAATGAATCGGAAAATATCATACCAAAGCTTTCAATAACATTTTTTTGTCTTAGATTGAGTGGTATTATAATTCGAGTATTATCATCATATTTGTATATCCAATCTATAAAGTCATCCACGGACATATATTAGAGGTGACAAAATGGGTCAAAAACCCATATTTTAACTCGTAATAGATCACATATAAGTTAACTTAAAAAATTAAATTGGTTACTTACTAATCTAATGGGTCTTAAATGGGTTCCAAATGAGTTATAAATGAATTACCTAATTAGTTTTAAATGTCATTAACAAATCACTTTTAAGTTATGAAAATTCTGATATTCTAATTATTTTTAAATAAAAATTTGATTAATTTTATTTTTCCCTTTGAGGCGAGGGACAAGTTCACCAGACTCTAGGGAGGCTAAGACCTTGCCAAATTAGCAAGCTCGGGCCTCATTATGGTCGGTGAGCTCAAGCTCGCCATCAGTCGACAAGGCTCGATCATCGCCTTGGACAAGCTCAAGAGGCTAGGTCTTAAGGCGTGAGATGCCAACTCTATTTTGCTGGATCTGGTGGCAAGGTCGAACTTGCCCAAGGGCGTCGAGCTTGAGACTCGCCAAATTCGGCGAGGTTGAGCTTGCCTAAAGTCGCTGAGGTCGAGAATCGTTGAATTTTGATGAGCTTAACCTTGTCTTGACAAGTCTCAAACATCGTTTGAGGTCAGCAAGGTTGAGCTCATCAAAATCTAGCGAGGTCGAGTTTGTTAAAATCTGGTAAGCTAGAGCCTCATCAACGACTAAAAGAGGAAAAGCAAAAAATTTAAAATAGATTTTTAAAATTTAAAAAAAATGAAAAAAATTAAAACTTATCAATTAAGTAGTATTGCAAAAAATTATTTTAGCAATACATTGAAAAAAATCATGAAGCAAATGTTTCTAGACTTTGTTAATTATGGAAGTGTTTTAACAATATATGTCTGGTATGTGTCGCTAAAATTGTATTGTATAAAGATATGTCGGGTTAAATGCGTCAATATGATCAAATCAATTTTTAGCCGACCCAATCCACTCATTTGACGTCCCTAAGATAAATGAACAAGGGACGACGGATGCTGATGTCAGATGCCCCAATTGTTCAATCGAAGTGCATTAGGTCACTCACTTATTACCGACAACTAGGGAGTTGAACGTCATTTCCAGACGCAGTAGACTCGTCTCGTGAATGTTCAATTGTCAACTCTTTAAGTATTTTAAATTTTTTTTAACAATTGTTCCAAAATAGAAAATTGATAGATAATTATAGATCAAGCCAAACCAACAAATTCGATGGCATTCAATCCGGCATGACAGTTTAGTTCGACCCTTTTTGACCATTGAATGGTTTTGAGTGAATAAATTTCATTGCGTCACGGGTAAGTTGATTCAATTTGTTGGTTTATAACTTCTCTATTTGGTTCCAAACTCATTTTTCATTTGTTTTCTCTATTCAACAGTTTGAAGCAGCTATTCTAACTTTAGTTCAAGTCATCCTGACATCTGCTAAAACTCATGGAGCCCGAAAGCACGACGGTCTCCAGGAATTGTGCTATTGGAGATATAAACAATTTAGCGAGTCTATCCAAGAGAACATGCTTGATCAGATAACGTCAAGCCAGTTTAGTCTGCCCTGATTTTGATTAATGCCACTAATGTAATCAACTTGATTTTTTTTTTCGGAAGACTAGACTCTTCCCTTGGCCGTCAGTATTATTTTTCTATAATCAACCAAGTCCTTATTATCTCCAACGACCGGACTGAGACTGCCTAGTCGGTCACTAAACCGAGTAATGATTATAATTGGCGAACTTTATGTGATGGGAAGGAATCCTCCAGTTTCTTGCTTTTCAACCACAAAAAAACAAATCCCCAACAAAAGCCCATCTTATTTATAGTTAGGAGAAACTCGGGATCGAATTTACCATGATAAATTCGGATATAGATCTAATAATTGAGGATGGGATTGAGTCATACAAATCGATCTATGTAATAAAATGATGAGTCTTGAAAGAAAGGGACAAACATCTTTGTCATGCAGTCACAACCACTATCGCCACCGGAGTCAAGCTTTGTTGTCGTGGCAGCCACCAATCTCAGGTGACGACAACCGCCACGATGGTGGTCGCCCCCTCCTGTGTATGCTTAGTCTAGGACGGCGATTGTCACCACAAAGTTCGTGGTGGTGGTCACCGGTCGCTACACGGTGCTGGCCAAACCATCCCACTTCCTTTCTTTCCAGTCCAAAACCTATTCCGTGAGCACCAAGTAATTGGCTAGACTTGGGATTGGCTTGCGACAACATGAGAAACGGGTCATGCTTTATCTCATCATGACTTATCTGGCAAGACAACACGGGCGACCTCACCAAGCATTAACCCTACAACTATGTCAGCGGACCAGAGCTGCAGACCTTGACTTGTAGCATATCAATATCTAGAAGATGGCTCCTAGAAATGTAAAGCGCAATTCGCAAGACGCCTAGGAACTCAAAACTAGTTTCGAGTACCAATCTTTTGAGAGTATCTCCCACCACGAGAATGATCACTTCGAAATGCACTCAAAAGTTGACTGGAGGTCGCATTCAATCTCTGTACAGATCCAAAGTCATCGTGGGGCATCATTGTCTTTCGCCAGCGATTCCATCACGGGTGCATTGGATCATCCAGAAAGAGAATTGGATGCCCTTCGGACATTTATCAGACACAAGGACCTGAAGATTATCTTGTGAATCGCAAGGGGAAAAAATCATTATCTTGGAAATTGAATCCTTTTTTTATTTATCTAAGAGACGCGAGCGAAACTTGCCCTTATGAAGAAGTCCGATGATTGCGGAAATGTAAAAAGATACGAAGGAGTCGAACAATCTGCACAACTATACTCCGAGTTTCTTTGTTTTCCCCCTTTCTATCTTTACAATATATGCCACTAAGCAACAAACTATGAAAGCTCATAATCCTGTGAGAATCAGAGTCAGATCCATCACAACAGTGCAAAAGAGCTACACAATTCACAAAGTCAAAGATCAAAGTCCTCTTCTTTTCTCCTACCCTTCTCCTATTCTCAGCTCCAAACCCCCTCCGCATTACAGGAATCAAGACTACCAACTACTTAGACACTACACAGTGGTTAGAAACGAAAACCAAACACAGCTCTCAAAACTCAAACAAACATCGCGTTCAAGTCCCACATAGGCTTGAGCAGCTGAATTAGCCTCCTCGAACACGGCTCATCGTGAGATCACAGTTAACCTAACACATCGGATCCCCAAAAAGGGTCTTCTGTTTTATCTGTCTCTTTTACATGGTCATTTTCTACATCTCTCCAGAGTACTTTGATCGGGCAAGTTGGTGCTTTAGCCACGCCGAATCCCCATGAAGTAGTTGAAGTCATGGTGCTGGACCCGGAGCTGCTTTAGCCACGAATCTGCCACGCTCAACAGCGACATCAGCCTCTCCTGGTCCCGGCCACTCTTGCCCGAGACCCACACATTCCCCTGCATCTTGTATGTGGCCAGCCCGAATGGAGGGAGGCCGATGCCTTCCCCTTCCTTTCGCTTCCTCTGAGCACACTCGACGTCGTCCTCAAGGTCCATATCTTATAATTGACATAGACACGCATGGAGGTACATGTGGTAAATTTAGAAAAAAGAATATGACTAGCGAAAAGGATGAAAGGTGAAGAGAATATGAAAGAAAAGTGAAGGAAAAAGAGGGACTACTCGAGTACCTTGAAATGAAGAGGAAAGGGTGTGGTATGTGAGGAAGCACGTGGACAAGTCCTTAATGGTCCTTCCCATGGGAATATGATATATTGGGTACCTGCATAATCACCATTTGAAGTTCCATTCATATCCAAAAGTTGTCGATATAAGCACGTTTTCGTGTGTGCTTGATTAATTTATTCACCAATTATGATAATAAAGTGTCTGGGTAAAGCTTGGATTCAGGCTACATTTATGAAAACATTTGCTATGGTCTATGACTGAAGTAAACTTCATCCCTGACTTCAAGAAATAAAATAAGCATCAAACCCCTCTTCCTGTTTTGACACTTCATCTTGTCTTTTGTATATGAGAGAGAGAGAGAGAGAGAGAGAGAGAGAGGGAGGGAGGGTCTAACCAAGCCACTGACATCCAGCTAGCTGGAGAAAGATCTACACTCCTCAAAGACATCAATCCAGGATACTTCTTGGCGAGTGCATTTATCTGGAGACCAAATAAATGAACAAATCAATATGCTATATATCCAAAAATGTCAAGCTGTCCATGACCGAAATAATTACAGAAGTCATCACATATGTTTGGGTCAAAGTGCAGACATCCAAAAGCTAAAACTATGGGCCGGATTGAGAAAGGCATGAGGCAGTGAAGTCACCTTATCCATCAAAGGGACTCTAGCATAAGGAGCTGATCTTTCAAAGTACTGGAAATAGAGGTAGCCCAATCTGTCATTCAGATGCCATAGCGTATCTTGCTCGAACCCGCCATCTTCAGACGAACATCCGTCCGTCCTTGATAGTTTCTCGCTCTCGCTCTCTTCGCTGCAGGAGTCGCTGAACGAGTCCCTCGTCTCACAATCCCCAGAATCAACCTCCTCTCTGAAGTTACCAATCCCCAATGTTTTCAAACAAGAAGTTTTCGATTAGCGGACATCTCAAATAAACGCTTGAAGCAGTTTTAAAGGCAGAACATAAATGCTAGTCGAGCTACTTCTACAAAATCTGGGAAAAGGAACAGATGCTAATCGAACCAAAACTCCTCTGCCACACTGATCAATACTAAAAATGACCCGAGTTTCTTTTATCAACCTGAAGTTTCGTATCCATCTCAACCACCCCGATATTGGCAGGCGCCAATTAATTTAAATCAACCGAAAGCTATTGCAGAATTCTAAATCTTTCCTGTTTTAAAAAAAGCCACGACTTGACTGCAACAAAAGGATAGAAAGAAAGAGTTGGAAATCACCTGAACCTGTTCACGTAGGAACTGCTGGTGAAGATCTGAATAGCCGAGAGATAGGGCACATAATACTGAACTAAGGTCTCCCCACCGCTCATGACGATCGGAACCCCGGCCCCATAGGCGCTCCATTCATCGTAACAACGCCAGAGATCACCCAATGTGAAATACTCAATCTTTTCCCTCTCCCAAGGGTGCCACAAACGATTCAGGTTCCTAAGCTCAGTCTAACAAACAACCAGTAGTTTCACATCAATCACAGGGTGGTATAAAAATGATGAACACAAAAATAAAAAATAAAAAAAAAACCCCATCAAACTTTAAATGAAAAATGCAGCAAACGGAGAAAGATACCTTGGGTAGGGATTGGGATTGCACGACTGGTGTTATGCATCGGAGGAAGCAATCCAGATTGGATTGCAATTCCTTGTCAACGACCATAATTACAGAGAGAGAGAGACAGAGAGACAGAGAGAGATGGAGGTTTTTCTTGAAATCAGCTTCTCTCTCCAAACCCTGAAAATGGAGAGAAGCAGAGGAAAAACAGAGAGGGAATTTGGGAAGGGGAGAGAGAGATAATCGGGATGCTAACTTTTCCCTCTAAAATCACAAAATGATCGGACCAAAAAGATGGGTTTGAGGAGTAAATACTATTTTTTGACTCGTTCGGACAGCTATTTTTTTGGGAAACTAAGATTCTTCTCTTCTTCGCTGGCAATTCGACGACGAAAAAAAATGGAAAAACGAAGGAAAAACAACCGAAACAACGATCCAACGAATTGCGAAACGCAACCTTGTAATCTCTCTCTCTCTCTCTGCTATTTCACTAATCTTAAAGAAAACTCAAGCGTCCTCCTCTTGATCAACACCGAAGGAACAAGCCCCCTGTTTCTACAGTCGTGACGATTCGACGTCAGACCCTTCACGTTAAATCTAAAACCAAAAACAGAAGGCCCGAAAATCACGCCAGTTGTGAAGAGAAAAGCCGGAGGACGAAAAGGGTCAGAAGATCAGAGAAAGCTTCAAGAGGAACGAGAATATTCTCTCGTGTTTTTCCCCCTCCTTCCGTTTCAACTGAGACCCAGGTATTCTGCAGGAAACACTGGTGGTTTGTTATTTAATGGCGTTCATTCGGATGAAGACAAAGGCTCGAACCGAAAGGAATTGAGAAGGAATCGGCTTCTTTTTCTCTTTTTTGCTATGGAAAGGAAATCTGGAGAGCTGAAACGAAAGAGAAATGGTGGCAAGAATATCCAACGAAAGCACCCGAACAAAAAGCAGAGCCTTTTTGGGTTCCGGAATGAACTGCGATGAGAGAATTGCAGAGAGCGGAAAGATATTCACGAGCCCAACAAAGATCAAGGCACCAAAACAGCAATCTATCTCCTTTTATTTACGGGCACTCATCCGTCGCCCTCATCAATGGTCCGACCTTTGAAAGATACGTAAATGAAAGCTTTCTCTTATTTGAGAGAGAGAGAGAAGAGAAGAGAGGGAGAGAGAGAGAGATTGATGGGACTTGGTCTATGGCTTGAGCAGAAAGGAGCATGTGACGTTTGAAATCTTGTGCGTTTAATTAAAGATGGCGATGATTAAATGAAATCCGAATTTCCGCGTAGCGAATCAGATTTCCTGGCCTTCAATTTTCCTTTGTTTCTTCTGGTTCACCGTCTGTCTCCTCAACCAGCACCCAGAAAAGATCAAAAGATGAATAGCACCGTTTGGCATGGCATGGTCAAAAGCAAAGAGATTCAGAGTTTATACCGTTCTTGCAATTGGTAAGAATCTTTGCAGTCGTTGCTTGAAGGTTGAAACTTTACAGATTTTCTTTTAACCCCAGAGACCTTTGATGGGAAATTGTCCAATCACATGACAGATTATTATAAACATTAGAAAAGTGGGACATTATCGATAACGACTTATCCTGTGATGTGTCAATGATATGAATGGAGTTTGGGGTAGCTAGCAATACTCTCATTTTCCCTTTTGTGATTTACCAACTACAAATTCTTAATTTAATGAGCCGCGGCACTTGCTCAATCGGGTGATAAACTGAAGAACAAGCCGTTCAACTAGAGATAAGGTGCGGACTTGTGCTCTTGCCTTGGTAGAGTTTTCATCCAAGGTCAATTAAAATTGGTGACACTAATTTTCGCCGATAACCGAATTGAAAAGCAAAACTTTTAAATTGACAAATACTTTTTGAGAGACGATAGAATTGAGAAGAACCAGCATGAGGATTTATCTTAGAATCTAATCGTCAAACAGTTCTCAAATAATTTGAAAAAGGGCTTTGACCGTTCTTTTAATTATGATAAGTATCTTGTTAACCAAACTTGATAGAAAAATCTCCTGCTTTCAACTGTCTCGATTACATACTACACAAGATACGAAAAAGACGGGGGTATGATTTTCTTTACCGATTACCTAATGCTCTGTGGTTATTCTTTTGACAGAATTTCTTCATTTTCAGAAGGCTAATTCGTCGAAGACGACAGTGCTCAAGTCTTTTTGCTAACCTCGTTTTGACAAAATCTCACATGCGAGACAGTTTCGTAGATTTTGACAAGTTCCTCGACGCAGTACAGATGCAGAAAGGGTGGGGATCGAGACGACACGTGGAAACACGAAAGGAAAGGGTGGCACCAGATTCCAGAACGTGAGTGGGTGAGAGGGGATGCGCAGAAGAGATCGTGATATCGGAATTTGACTCCAACCGAAGCGAATTTATCAAATTCTAAAATGAAAAAGGGCATGAAAAAGGGAGCAGATTCGAAAAGGAAAAAGAAAGGAAGACAAACAGGGGAAGTATAAAGGGTGGGCCTTCCTTGTTTTGACTATTTAACTCTCTTTGCCACTGGCTTTTGAGACTCCTGGATATTGAGTGGTCATTAGGGTTTTGGGGGCACAAAGATCCCCGGCATCCGATTGTACACTTTGTTGGATTTCATCATACTTTTGGGTTAGAAAAATACCCCTCCAATGCTTTCTTTGGCTAATCAACTTGCTAATTATTTTCTAATCTCTTGTGCTTGAGGCGTCTAGTTTTAAATTTTTGATTTTGGTGGTGCTACTGTGGACCGACTTGTTTCAAAAAAGAAATAAATATAACCTTTAGAAGTATCAAGAAGGCAGTATAGTATCATCACTTATCTGATAGATTTGATATTTGGGTTTGGTGGTAATGCGGCAGAAGTTCAATTCCACTTCATCCTCGTGTGTATGTTAACAGAACTCGCCCTCTCGCCTTAGGTCTTTTATGTTGATCCGCCATTCCTACAGTCACGACCTCTTTTGCCCGATCACTCATGAGATTCCTCCATGAATGTATTCCTCAACAGCGTGAATTTGTGTCAAGGGCTCACCCTATTAATTAGAGCTCAAACATACGCTTACTATACGGTGCAACAAAAGTCTGATATCTCATTTTATGGAGTATCCTAGTTTAAGCTCATTAATATAGCTTGTCGGATTTGCATCTGCTAAAAGAACTTTAGACCGATGTATTGTGAGCCTAGCAAGCGATGGGTCCTATTTCTCTAAGCTCCTCTCACATGCATCCCAGTCATGATTCTGAGTTGCGGGCTGCAATGTTAATCGAAAGTTAGGGCTTGACGCAATATGGAGTTGGGGTAATATGAGAATTCAAATGGGATAACGTGTCTTGTATGACTTGTCTTTGATCAAAAAAGAAGGCATAACTAACTCGATCCGCCACTCGAGACTTTACTAGAAGTAGTGTACATAATAAATTAAAAGGTCACGGCTTACTAAAATAGATACATTGCAAGTCTTCGGCCAAAGAAAAAGTTTTGTGGGACACTGCCTTATCGAGCACAATGCACAATATGGGAAATTCAATAAGAGCCTATCCGGGAAGCATCTTTCTTTCTTAGTCCCTCCTGAACATTGCATTGCATCTTAGTCAAAATCTTTACCAGCATCGATAAGGCAAGACTTGCTCGGCCGGACTTGAGCCACGGAATATTTTTGTGGTGGGATGAGGCCGAAAGTGACGAATGGATTGCCGAAATGCGAATGCTATATCCGTCACATACACGTTCCACGATTTAGTGGCCTCCTGTTTTCATATTCTAGGTTTTATTTCACATCCTTGGTCCCTCAAAACCCACGGCATTATATCCAAAGATTGGATAAAGAAAGAAAACAAATGTTTCATAGAAGACAAGGAAGCCCTCAAGCCATCTAACCCTCCTCCAACCAAACTTCACATACATGGAGGAGGGTCCACCGGCACTTAATGTTTCTCGCATCCCTCTTGTCTTGTTAACACGTCTCGCCAACCTCATGACTGCGATTACTCAGCAGATAATCTCCAAAATCTCATTACCATGCTCAACGAATCAAATGTACAAGAGGGAATATGTAAATGTAAACATCTACGTAGGTCGCCGGCTCGTGTTTTCGACTCTTCTGCATTCGAGTCTTTTGACTCGACTAATGAGATATGCAAATCACGTCGTTCACATACATAATTTCCAGCAGATTTTTATCACACATCACTGTCTCGTTCAGTGGGCGAAGGGTCTTAAGAGAAGTAGTATTAGGATGAAGATGATAAGTGTGAACAGATTGAAAAAGGAGCGATTCTGAAAGTGTTGGAAAAGGGGAGTGAGCGGGAGGTCCCTCTAATCTGCGCATTTAAAGCAGAGGCTCAATCAGTAGGCTCACACAGATAGCAGTTGGTGGATCGGAGGTAGAAGCCAGAAAATGTTCTCTAGCGTCGTCTTCAAAGTTTGACGCGGATGTTCAACTGTTTCAGGATGAAGAGCCAACTCTGATCCGCTCAATACACTTTCACCCAATAAATAAATTTGAGGGAGTAAAGAAGTATGTGGACTAATACTTTTTTGTAATGCTAACCTTGGACAGACGACAGATATGTGATTGTATTTTCAAATGGTCGTAACCGATCCCGTCAATAAAACACGGTCATTTGCTCTAAATATATACTCACAAAAATGATTTAACCTTTCTCGTACTTATGATGACATAGCAGACATGACCGTTTCTCATTTTCTTGACCCATTTGAGGAATCGATTCAAGTTTATGCGGATTGTGTTCATATTGACAGGGTCAATAAGTGAAAGTGAAGGCCCCATTTTGACCTAGCTGGAGCACTCTTCAATGAAATTAAGTGATTGGTTCTCTACCTTTATTGAGGCAGTAAATCCCCTCTGGTTCAATGGCCGAGAAGTTTAGAGCGACTCTTCTTTTGAATTTATACCGGAAGCAAGGTGGAATTCTTTTTTTTTTCCCCCAATGAGGGGTCGTATAGATCTTTTGAGACCCTATATGCTTTTTTGACTTTGCACAAAAACGATGGATCCGGATTGCTAGCCCCTACGGGAAGAGTACGTCTCTGGGAGACTATATGGCATTCCGTCCAGTCTAAAGGCTAAACAAAAGGCGAAACGTGTTGGACTTGAACTTATGTGCGTCAAAGAAAATCACGTCCTATATGAATTGTCATCCTTTGTGTGATATGTACCAGAAAAATGTCATAGAGCTAAAAGACCCTAGACAAGGTTCTTGCCCAAGAAAGAAAAAACAATTGAAAAGGAAAAGGGACCGAATCCAATTGCTTGAGCATGTGAGTTACAATAGTTGTTGGAGTCCGACTTCCAACCGCATACGGTAAGAATGTGTGTACAGTCTTTCTTTATCCTCAAACTTTCAGTTCCTTTCTGCCTTTCCTTATGTTCTTTTAGCTTTTGGGGGCGTTTACTTGTTCGTGTAGGGCATGAAGTGGGACGCGTTCTGCATATGGCATGTGATCTGACCAAGCACAAAGCAATGGAGGGCAAAGTTCAAGAACCAGTCAATTCTTGACTGTAACGTTCACCCACTTTTCGTTGCTTCTCTGGCAGAACCACACCTCGTCGTGTCTCCCTTCTTGACCTTCACTCTGAAGAGTTCTCTTTTTCTTGGGCGCCACCGGAAACAAATCTTGAATTTAGTTGATTATAATTTGGAAAAAATCAAACACACGGCTCAAGTTTATATCACCTAAACACCGCAGTTTTCACGGATATCATTCTCATATTTTCAAGCGAAACCACCGAATTAAAAAGACCAAGTTTTCTCTTTTTTTGCAAAATCATTTTAACATCTTGCTTAATTAGGGCTTTGGTGTTTGTTTTGGATCCGTGCGAAAATTTATGATTTGGGTATGGACATTTTGAATTTTATGTTTTTTTTTTGTGAATGAAGGAATTAGGATAATTGATGTGAATGTGCGAAGTGAATTTCAAAGTTAGAGGCATGTAAGTATTCATGGGGAAATATTTGAGGTATGTATTAAGTCGTTTCCGATTTCAACATCAGAATGTTGAGGTGCTAGTGTAAGTGTGCTATGAAAAAAAATATCTCATAAATTGTTGACTTAAACTTTTGAATTAGATATGTTGACAAGTTTAGATTTGGGTGCTCCCTCTGCGATTTCCCTAGGATGAAAGTATTGGGTTCCTACTATAATTACCACTAAGACATCAAAGCCAATAATGTGGATGGGTCAGGCACAGCGTGTGATCACCGCCTAGTGAATACATTAAGGAAATGAACATGTGGTCTTTTTTTTTTAATCAAGGTAGCAATATTGTGTTCTTCCCAAGCTTGGCATCGAGGCAATCAAGAGGATTCAAGGTAGAAGTTGTGCTCGTGCAGAAGTATGCTCAGCCGATGTAGAGACCTGAGTTGGGATAACACTAGTGTAGAAGGACATTTGGATTAAGAGATAGTAGGCTAATAAACAATCGATACATACCTGAGCCGGTTAACTAACCATGTTTGGCTGTGATAATAGCTAAAGTCTAGAGGTACTAAAACTCCACATTAGTGCCACAGAACGGAGTGAGAGGGGTAGATTTCATGATGGATTAAGAGGGCCGCCAAAGGATAGGCATGAGTAGTTTTCAAGACGGTCCAAGTTCTACTTATTATGTTGGAAACGCTTCCCTGATTTTTGGAACTTAAAACCTATCACGGGTGCCCTTAGACCTTAAACTTACCATGTCAATCAATTCCGGGATTGGTTCAGGGTTTCCCCGAGAACCGTCTATATATTTTTGTTTTTCATTTTTTCTTCTTTTTATCTCATTTTTAGTTAAGAAAAATGATAACAACGAAAATCTTTAATTGTCAATAGCAATGATTTATAAAAGATGAACATGTAAAATAAAAGAAACGATAAAAAAAATTGAAAACACGTCACTGCAGTCCATCGGTTCCCTATTCAATCCTTTCTCATAACCAAGAACAAAATCACACAATATCAGTTATACAAAGACAAACTGAACTTGTTTATATAATCGATTCAGTCAAATTGCCAGTTCGATCTTGAATCTATGCTCACCCCTATTGAGGGCAGTCGCCCCCTTTAGCCAATTGGTTATTGATACGGTATAGTAAGTTCATGTTATGACTTGTAAAGTAATTATTAATCTTTTTATTTTATATTTTTCATGTTCTCTAAATCCCTGAATTAGGGTATTGCAAGATGCTTATCTCCCATACTCTCACCTCCTCTAACAGAAGTTTCTAACCACGTAGATTAAAGCTCCATGCTTTTAATTTTTATTTTCTTAACACGGGAGCACTCCATGTTTTTTCATTACTTCAATTGGGAAACCACTCCTCATGGTGTTGAGCTCTTGGTCTGTGCTTAATCGTTTTAATTTCTTGGTCCCACGCAGGAAAAAAGTTGACACATGGTTGAGTCACTAACATCTTGTCGACAGCAGTTCGATGGTTCTTAGGTGGGTTCTTGACCTTCACTCCTTTTCTGGTGCCATCTGTGATCCACCTTTGGGGAATTTTGGGAGCAATCAATTCGATTCGAAGCATGACACGCGACATCGCTTGGTGGCCCGTGAATCATAGAAGTCGGTGTTCTTTTCCTTCCCTTTTCCACACACCTGAGGATACCATCTCATCCACGGGAGATTCCATTTAACTACGCATCATAATATCTTTCTGTCAAGGAAGAAAAAAAGGCATAAAAAGTATTACAACAAATCTATTCTGAAAACTTTTTATGACACCAAAAGTCTCAAATTATTTCTTGCTCTAACACACCTGCTTTAAACTTTTTCTTATGGTATTAAAAATCCAAAACTTATACTCATACGACACATTTTACCTTCCGTAAAGATTCCTTCAAATGATTGTTCAACCAAAACGACGTTATTCTTATTCCAATTAAGTCATTTTGGCATCATGTCAATCATCTTTTATATGTAGACAAAATTTAACGATGTTCATTGACGGAATCAAGATAAAGGGTAAAAGTATCACACATGTATATGTTTGGGACATATATGTCACTAAAAAAGTTTAGAGCAAATGTGTCACGATAGATTTTGTTTTTACTTCGTAACCACGGTTATTTCCATCATTAGTTAAAATTACTTTTAAAACACTAAGCTGTTTTGAAAAGGAGCTGGACCTTCAGCTATTGTTAACTTTCATTGCACAAAAATCATCGGAGCCTCTTCCTGTTTGGTAATATGTATCAATCTATTTAATCATAGTTGAATTTATTTTTATGAATTTGAAAGCATATTATTTCATAAAAAAATTTCCAAAAAAAAATGTATTATAAAAATAACTAAATGTTTTTTACATTAAGGGTTTATATTAATTTATTTTTTCCTTTTCATTGCCAAAGTGCCGACACAAAAGCTGATGCCTTGCGCACACACTTTGGTCATGCTTAATTACTAGATAATAGATATTTCGACTTTAAATTTCTTAATTTAGTTTTATTATGTTACCATTTGAGTAACGGTAGTCAATTTTACTCAACAGTTGTTACCAGATATAAAGTTTGCTTGCACGTCGATTCATACATCACATCTGTACATAAGGTAGATTCTTTCTTTCTTCGCAAAATCTGTCTCATAGTTTCAAAATATAGGCGAATCACACCGGTCGCGTCATGCTTAACGAAATCGTCCCTTTGACATTAGTACTGGAATTCCAGTTGATTTGCCATGCACCCACCACACACTATGCTCAGCGTAGGCTTAAATTCAACATTGGCAATTCCTTGTGCTAGAAACATGGTGCTCTTCTTCGGAAAAGTCTAAAAAATTTCAATGTCTGCCACTTCCAGTTTAGGTTGACTTGGCTTTACCGTGGAGACAGCCGTGATGTGTTCAAGTTAACTCAAGAGAGATGGCCGGAATCAATGTTCCCTGATGAATCCCGCATTCTGCTCAACTGGCTGTAAATTCCTGAAAGTTGACCTGACTTCTCTTCCACGTCCTCCGAATCTTTTGAAAGCCTTCGTGAAGGACCACTACTCTCCTGTATCGTCTTTTCCTTCCCGCATTCGAAGGGATTTTTGGACAGGCGTGGGGGATACGATGCATGCTTGAAAACGTCGAGAATGAGTGGAAGAAGAAGAAGAAACAAAGAAGAGGGCCAAGGCTGAAGCCGAATTGGATCGAGATGCCAGTCAATCTTTCTACTTGTGATCCATCATTCATTCCTCGACCTTAAAAACAGTTCAGACGACGTTAAATCCCGATTGACCGATCGGAAAGTTGACTTATTCAAGCTTGGGAGTGCCGGGAATCGAGACTATTGTTCTCGTGGTGCCATGATGAAGCGTTTGATTTTTCTCATTTGCTCTTGCCGTGAAACATTGAAATGCGTTGGAAGACTTATCCATTCATAGAAATTTTAGCTCTCGGGAACAATGGAAAGATCCGAAGACAGGCAATGTGATTGAACCGGAATTTCGTTGACACGGTTGGTGGTGGAGCAATAGAAGTCAACTGCCGTTATCTCGTAGATCTAATGTCTGGCGTGGTCTCGTCGGCATGGAAATCCTTAATCCCCTCGAAATAGATTTGTTGATTTTCCTTTTTCCTCCTTCTTTAATGCTTATCACACCATGATTACCGGAGATGAGAAAGAAAGAACTACACGGCATTCCGGACAGCCCCTACATCATGGCCATACTTATCGGGGACACGCACATTCTCAATCAAACGTTTGACGTTCTGATAACTCAAAAACGGAGATTTGTCTAGACTTTAAGACTCCTTTATTAGTCTCCAATTGATGGAGCTCTTTTTCTTTTCTAGGAAACACGGTCAAGCACTGCAATCCTCGTCATGGAGGCTTTATCTATAGAAGGACTTAAGTGCCTGTATGGACACAAAGGTCTTCCAATTGAAAGCCGTCCGAGCCCAACCCGTCCGTCGACAGCATTGCGCCGCATGCTCACGGCCTTCACCTGAGTTGACAAACGTCGCGAAGATAGCAAAAAACTACTTCGCCCACAATGTCCGCGCCATCAATCACACCGGGAAAGGAAAAATCACCGTTCGTCATAGGGATGAGGACAATGCTTATGTATGCGCTACCTCATTTGAGATATGTTAAAACACGATGTTCTTCCCTTGTATTTCCACTGCCATTACCACGAAGTAGAAACTGGATCGGTGAATAACCCCGACCTGCTCAATTCGGATATTGATGCTCCTCAATTACAAGAAGGGATATGGAGGTGCGATCTAAACAAAGCATATGAATTCACTCGAGTTATTAGCCGACTTGGCTGGTAGCAGCAATAGCACAACTTGGAGGGACGTTGCTCAATGGGGCAAAGAAGCAGTATCTCTAGTCCCAAACCTGTGGGATAATATAGTTAACGGGACATTGAATGGATGCACCAAATCAGAACAGAGGAAGCCATCCTCTATTAATCCACCGCCGAACGTCCACCCAACTCTGTCTGCAAACATCAGCTATAAAGGAGCGATCCTCTTCCGGTCCTCATCAACCAAGCACTTTCCCCAATCGTGCCAAACCTCGAAACCGATTTAAGAGCCCTCTTCCTAGTTCTTATGGCTTCTGGAGCTCGTCATTATCTCCTCACTTTCGTTCTAGTTCTCAGCATCCTAATCACAATCCTATCAGGACATGCGGCCGTAGGACGTGAAATCCCAAAAGATCCCAAGGATGCCGATACGAAAAAGCCCGACTGTGTCCTTGGCCCAGATGGAAGTATCACAATTCCGGGCATTGGCATCGGGATGGTTCCCCCGTCATCTCAAGTTGCTAATATTGGTCAATTCGGTGGATCCCCACGCAGTTATATTCCCGGCAGTGACGACACGTTCATTCCCAATCCGGGTTATGAAGTGCCGATTGCTGGCGGAAATTCCGCACATCCTTGAGTTCGTTCAAATATCAAACCTCAAGTTTACTAGCTACAATAAGTAACTTGAGGTAAATTTGGGCATCTTTTCATGCACCCTTTGAATAACATCAGAGCAAGGCCACCTAGTTAGCGGTCACCAAATATGTTCACGTGGTGGAGTGTGGCCATGGTTAGTGCATTGTTTTCCTAGTGCTTGGTAATTGTGTTCTTGTGCTCGAAGAAAATGAGCACTGTAGGCCTATAGCAACAAGTGGTGTTCCTTGCTATTGATTTCAGAAGGGGGAAAAAGAATAAGAAAAAGAAACGAATCTGAGTGTTCCTTTACCCCGTCGGCCCAAGAATTAAAGCGCCTTGCACTGTCTCATCAATGAGCCTCTCCATCCTTGTCTCATCCCGATGGCTTATTCAAATTTTTAAGCACAATCAACAGATTCACTTGACAAAATATCTCTCAAGTGTATGCAGAAGAGGTCAATTCCACTTCATATATCACTAATTAACTTACAGCACCACGTACATGAGAACGACTTTGACAAGACGTTCCAATCATAAAGAGGGAGCAAAGAATTTGGAAAATAGTGTATACGAACAAACAACCTCTGATTATATTGTCAGAAATCCACATACACAACGGTATGATGCAGAGGTCAATCAACTCTTCATCAGATTTCAGGACAAAAGACATTCTAGAACCATGTTTCACTGAGAATAAACCTCAGCAGCTGAACTAAATAAATGCGATTTTGACCAAACAAAACTTAATCGATGAGATGAATGCTGCGGATGACACATGACGGAACCACCACCAGTGAACTTACATAAAAGATATAACGGACGAAAGTAGAGTAATCGGTTATTTTGGGAATCACATGATTCCGATCTGCTCCATCGTGTATTTCCATAGATTTTTACACCTTGTCAACAATGTGAAAACTCTCTATGCCTTTAGTGTGCATGTGCGGATTCCATTGATGCCTTGAAGCATATATCCACATGGTAGAGTTGATGTACAGTGCTTACGAAGTATGTAGGTGATCCAAGATACAACACCCGCAGATCATATGCAGAGGCTCTTGGATTCAACTTCATCCTTGATTCATGTTCTGAAGAATGTTCAAATGTCCTGTGAGGTTCTTGACTTTCCCCAGCCTACTTCCAATTCATTCCTGAGAAAGGTCATTCGAGGCCCAAGCACAAAGTCTACCATGTATAAACTGCAGTATGGCAAAGACATTGCTCTTAGACGATTAGATGAATGACATGATGAATACTACAACCCGCCATTGGATGGCTCAAGTTCATTAATCTCTCCCCCATCTAATTCTACAGAGGTCAAAATTCTCACAGGCTAGGTAGACATCACCGTGTTTCACAGGGATCAAGTTTCTTACAAGACTATGGAGCAACAAAGCTGTGTTTCGCACCTCGAATTAACTGCTTCATGGAGAACCAGAATTTGACTCTGATGTCTCAGATATTCTTGCTTCTGATTTCTCATTTGAGTAACTACATAAAAGAGAGAAGTGTTAGAATTGGCAATAGATAAAATGCATACATAATATAGAAAAAAATACTCCTCAACATCAATAAGACATTGAGTTAATGCTCCCCGGAAATAAGGTCCTTCCAACCAAGAAACATGAGAAGGTCTCTCTCCTTGTGATTTGAAAATGCATTAGAGAGAACAAAAACAGATGACAACTTCAAATCCTTCAGACAAATTCCTCCACTTATTGAGATTGCAACATTGAGAAGATACAATTTTAAAGCCTCAAAGGAACACAACATCACAATGCTTGCTTGACGGCAAAAAGTTTCTCTTAGACGAATTTTAAGTAGTAAACCCATGTTTTTCAACCAAAATTAAGAGAAGGAAAGTTAAGGAAGAAAAGCCTATCGTCAATACTCACTTGGACAGAATGGTGACCCAAATAAGCTCTACACAATCCACCCAAAGAAGTCTTTGTTCAATGGGGATCACGCCATAAGTAATTAAGTGAGCAAATGGCCAGAGCTTCCATCCTGCCTGTCAATCAAACAACAAGAATAAATGGAGCGTGCACACATTCATGAAGAGATTATTGTGAGAGACAAATGTAGAGTACCGTATATATTGCCTAACTATAAAAGAGAGCGATCTGATAGCACCTACTCACAAAGCTAAGCATTTTTCTAAATATAACCCAAACTAATTTTAATAGTTTGTAGTGAATAATTTTAAAACTTCTACGTCTTCACAAGGGCAGCTATTCAGATATAAATTATCATTCTTCTTTTTATATTTTTCTATTGATTAACCATGCTCTCTCTCTCTCCTCCCTAGTATCTGCGAACCAAACGGATGATGAAAATCATTTGAATTGGGTAAAGCTGCATCAGTAAAGCACTCGATTATATCTGAATTCTTCTCTGTTAGTATAACAACTAAGTCCGCCTTACCCAATAACCCGAAACTAACTTATGAGAATATATTCTTACTGTTAGCATTGGCCAAAATGTTGCCTTCAGCTCATTGAGAATATTTGCAGGGGACTCCAGTCGCAGAAGCCCCAACATCACATAATAGATGCTATTCCAAACTGATGCCCAGACTGTTTGATCAAATGCAACTTTTGCAGGGACCACCCACCAATCTTCGAAAGGAAAGAGAGCCTGAAGGCCATGCACACTTTCAGCCAGAGTCATCAATAAAGATGCAATGAACAAAAAGGGAAAGAGGAAAGAAACGAGTGGCAAGGCCGAAAATAGACTGTGGATGAGCCAAAACCATCACCTCGCAAAACTGGTAATAATAATGAGAAAGTGAACCATGGAGAGTGAATCCAACGAGACCTGATCTGAACATGCGCAATGGGTCGAACTCGAAAAGAGGCTTTCCTTCATAGCACTACATAGCAACAGACGGTGAGAGGTGGCATAGAACTACTGACAACCAAGAAAATTCAGCAGTACAGCCAGTCAAAGTATGCATTTACCTGCGCAATCCAATCTCCTAGAGAGTACACCACTCCACTTATTGCCATTTTTGCTAAGACTGGATTCGTTTTGAGAGCTTGCTCGTAAGCAATCCAATTGTGCTCTGGTGCATATCTCAGAACTTCATAGAGGGTCCATCCCTGCGATACATATGAACTTCAGAACATTCGCGTCTACAGCCACTTTACAGTTCCTAATAAATTTAACTCGAACGCATTACATGAACCCTTAGCTTCATATGACACATGCTGAAATCATTAAAAAGTATAACAAGCGCAAAAAATGGAAACGGGCCTGACTTCTAGGCAAGCCCGCATAATGAGATTCAGGATTCAAGGACTGTGCCCCTCCATCTCCTAAAGCAATATTGAGCACTTAGTATCAGTATCATCAGCCCAATCATGATAGACCCCTTTCACAGGACAGAGACAAAGATCGGCTATAAGTTCCCTCGCTTTAAATGGACCACAGAACATAAGCATAAACTCATACAGACTTAAGTAATTTGCCTAAGCAAAAAGCAACACGATTTGGTCACTCACGTGCCAGTAATCATGATCCACGGTGAGAAGCTTGGTGACAGCAAGAGTCCCAAAACCCAGAACGACGGTAGCGTTAATCCCTCTGCTGACCAACCTCTCAAGATCACCGTTCTCGCCCTTTGCCTCGGCATCAGAAGCCCTTAGCTCTGCAGATTCCGAAGAACTGTCCTCAACCCTCGATTCTTCACTCACCAAGGGAACATCAGCCGCTTTCCGGTCTTCGGTGACGGACCCGACGACCCAGCTTCTCGTTGGTTGGGCGGAGAAGAACGAATGCATCGAGGGCCGGGATTTTGAGCGCGCGGGGATGGGATTCAGAAGGGAAGACTGGGGAAGGCGGCAATGTTCGGGTTTAGCGAGGAGAGAGAGGCCGTGAAGAGCGAAGCTGCTGAGCGTCGCCATTGGAGCTTGAGGCTAAAAGCTCTGCAACTGGGTTGTCGCACGTTTCTCCTTCCCCTGCTCCTACGATCGTCGCGCAAGAGATCGTCCACGGGGGTTCCGTCAAGCATCCGTTCGCATATTGGCCACGAGCTCCTTTTTCTGACTTCCCACGAACGGAAACCGACATGATTTTGCCATCTTAAAATAAAAATAAAAAATGAGATGAATGCATAATTAATCGCTGAACTTTGATCAAATGAACAACAACATTATTCATGAATATTAAATTTATTTAGTATAATTTTTAATTTTTTATTTAATTTTAATTTTTTCAATATAATTCATAAAATTTTGATGCGTGTTTAATTTATTTGTTAATTATATAAAAATATTTGATGTTATTGCTAAACTTGATTGATGGAATTCTAACGTTGAATATTTTCACATAATTAAAGAAGTAAATTAAATATATACTAGAAGTCCAAAAATTAAATTAAACAAATTAAATTAAGAGATCACAATATATCCACACAAAGTTCATTGATTTTCCATTCCATTATTCCTTTTAAAATTAAGATAAACACAATAATTTATTATAATATTCATAATTTTTAAGCAACAATGACTTAGATAATCCATAAAATTTGACTAAATACATAATGTGATCCATGATTTTTTTAAAATTTATCCAATGTGGTAATCAATTTATTCAAATATGTAATGCCGTCCCTAAATTTTTAATTTGTTTGATGTAATTTATGATTTTTTTAATGCATGTTCAACTTAATCTCTAATTTATATTAAAAAAATTTAAGTCATCTTTTCATTAATTCAAGTTCTATGATAGCATTGAATATTTTTATATAATGTCGTAACTAGATTAAACATGTATGAAAAGTTTATGAATCGTATTGAACAAAAGTATAACATTACACATTAACTGAAGTTTAAGAACTACATTGAATGGATTAGAAATTTATGGATTGTATTACTTATCGGATCAAAAATCATGGACCATTTATGTCATTTTTTTCTAATTTTAATTACATAACATACTTACCCAATTAAAGTGTGATCAACTCAAAACGATGAGATGAATGAAAAATAGGACGGATGTTAATTCGACGAGCAATTAAGGCAATCAAAAGGAGATTAAAGTATGTGACGAATGCATGGTTATCGCAACATTTTTTAGTAACGAGATGACAATCAAACTTGATCAGCTGGCTAAATATCCGAAGACCATTGCTTATGTCCCATCAATGGTTGGACACGTGCTATATTCATATACAGAGCTCAATAGCTGTGATTGGTACTCACGATATTGTCTGGATTATTACATTGCTATGATAAATAGTAAAAAAGGAATCTCATTATCATTATTTTCCGTTTTTCAAAAATGTTTGAAGGAAAGTTGTGTGAGGGAAAAGATTGAGCTAACTTTACTACGTCGTGGCACGAATGGAGATGGGAAGAAGGAAAAAAGAAAGGTCCCACCGAGATTTGAACTCGGGTTACTGGATTCAGAGTCCAATGTCCTGACCACTAGACCATGGGACCTGTTTGAATACCATCGTCCCAGTATTGTTTATTCTACTGGGTTCTCGCTCCTACAAACTCGTTCCACGTCTAGAGCTCGTCTCCCGTCTACAGTTGCGGAGTGCAACGGCTCGAAAACATTGGCGCTCTCTTGTGTGCCATGAGAAGCCTCCGACTTTCAAACTCTCTCCCTCTCTCTCTCTCTCTCTCTCGGCGCGAGGCTCCTCTCATCGCAAAGCCCGCTCGGGGACGGCGCTTCACGGGCGACAGAACCGGCAAAAGTCGCCTCCGTCTCGACTCGCGGTCCGAGCGACAGGTGGGTCCTCGCCAAATGAGCCCTTCAACGACGTCTCCGATATAGCCTACACCCCGCAGAACCTGACCCCGTCTCCCTGGGCGAGTCACATTCTCAGTCTCTAAGACGGGTCTGCCGACATGGAACTATAGCTGGATGACTCGTCCTGAGTTGTTGATCAAGTTGTCCCTGCATTTCGTGCCTCTTGTATTGCGGTCTGGTCCGGTTAAGGAAATACTAGACGTTGCCGTTAGGTTCTTCAGATGGGCTGCTCGTCAGGATAGGATTCAGTGTTCTGTGTCTTTGATTGACCTTCTCTGGTCATCCGGGGATGTGGATGGAGTGACGAGTGCCTTTCCGGAGTCGAGGAACTTTGAATTCTTGAAGACCAAGCTTAGGCAGTGTTGTGATGGTAGAGGAGTTGATGTGGATGCTAGGTGATTTCATATTACTAAAACCCTTGAAAATCGGAAACAAATCCTTATTACGAATACAGCAGAAGACATGTCCAGTATTTATTGTGTCACCGATCGAAGGTACAATCACGTAAAACTAATTGAACATGTAGTCCACAGATTAGATGCACCTTTACAGTCTAAAAATTCCTTCGAGAATCATCATAGAGAGAAGCGAGAGAGAACGTCTCTTTCTCTCAGAGAGGAACGACAGAAAAGAATATACGTTCGTCGTCTGTTTTCATTCTTGTGATTATAATGTATTTTTAATAATGACTCGTAACCGCCATTTCTGAGTCCATATTGGGCTTGGCTTGGCCCTAGGCACATAGCCCATCTTGGGCGGCCCATAATTCCATCAGTGGGTTTGGGAAAGATGAAGAAGAATGGTATCGAGCCGAGTTTGTATACCTTCGACTTTTTGTTGACTGGTTTGGTGAATTCGGTGTTTATCCAGTCGGCGCAGCGGGCGTTTGTGCTGATGAAGAATGGGAGGATTGGACCTGACACTGTGAGCTAAAATGTAGTGGTTAAATGATTTTTGCAAGGTGGGAAAAACCCCGAAAGCGAAGGAGAAACTAAGGGATGTGGAGACGAAGAGTGTGGAACCGGATAAGATCACATATTTAACTTTGATTCACGCATCTCATGGTGAAGGGGATTTCTAATCTTGTTTGGGACTTTTATCGTGAGATGGAAGAGAAAGGGTTAGAAATCCCACCTAGTTTAATCATGACTGGGCTTTGCAAGGAGGAAAATTGTATGGAAGCATGTGCAGTTTATTTGGGCATGTCTAGAATCATCTAACTTGACAATTCGATGACTTAGGATAAATTAGCGGGAGAGCGGCCCCTCATTATTGGGGAGGTTCTGTCTTTTTAATTGGAGGGCGTGAAAAGGGGAAAATGACCGCCTGCAGTGCCTGCAGTTACTGCAGGCAAACCTTTTCCTTGTCTAGAAATGGTTATAAAAGCCAACGTGGCAATCTACAGAGATTTAATTGATTTATATGCAAAATGCGGGAGATTGAAGGGATTCCTCCGGAGGAGGTCACATTTGAGGCTATCTTTAATGAGCTCTTCGATAGTGGGAGGCTGGACGAAGTATTTGCATACTCTGAGCGCCATCAGAATAGTGGGTTGACAGTTAATGCAATGCTATATTCTAGTATATAGATGGTCTAGGAGGAAAGGAGAGTGGATGAAGCTATAAAAAAAAATTAGGAAATGGCTGATAAGGGATGACCACGGGATTCTTATTGCCAAATGTCCTGATGGACACATTTAGGAAGTGTGGAAAAATGGATGAAACATTGGCTCTCTTCAGGAAAATAGAAGCCGAAGGTTGTGATTAAACAGTTTACCCGTTCACAATACTCATTGCTGACCCTTTTATGGAGCACCAAAATACGGAGCCTTTGAGATTGTGGGATGTGATGATTGACAAAGGTATCACTCCATATGCAGCATCTGTCAGGGGTCTAAGTGCTGGACCTTGTCTCTCTCGGGCAAAGTGGCTAGTACTTGTAAAATCTTGTATGTGTTAGCACCAATGGGTATCATTCCCGAATCAGCTGTCAAAGATATGATAAGGTCTTGTGCAAAGCTAGCTATATTAAGGAAGCTTGAAAATTGGCGGATGGAATTATCGACAGGAGTCATGAAATACCAGGAAAAATACGGACTGTTCTTATCAATGCATTGAGAAGGGCAGGGAACGCAGAGTTAGCCTTGAAGTTGATGGACAGCAAGATTGCTGTTGGCTATGATCGAGTTGGCAGCATAAAAAAAAAGTGAAATTCGGGTCTCTTGTTCGTATTTAAGTCTCAGGAAATTCTCTTGTTGCACTGTATTTGTTGTCAATTCTTCTGTTTGTTAGGCAATAGAGGGGGTAAGATTGTGGAAGGGCTGGAAAACCCTGTCTTCACTCTTACATTCTACCTGTGCCTAGTTGATGGATTTGTGAAATCAGAGTCTGTCAGAAGCCTGGTTCTATTGATTCTGTGCTGGAAATAGAAGTAGAGGAACTTCATTGACTACCTTAAACTTGTTGGTGCATATGATTCTGCCAAGATGTTTCGAGTGTGTCAAAAGCTCCAATTTTAGGTCTCTGCTCTGCCTTATGTTATATCCATTACTTTGAATATATCCATGCCTCTCTTAACTTTGATTACTATCAGACTAGTTGCATATGTGGACAGAAGCAGATGAGTTCGATGGTACTTATTACTTGACGTTGAAGGTTGCTGCATCTGCTGTACAGAAAAGCAACTCTACAAACAGCTTTTGCATTGCCTTAACATAGATTATAAATATTGATATTAGTATCGCATGAATCCTTCTATCAGATTGGTCCGGTGTTACTTTGGATTTTAACATTTCTTCATTATAGATTAAGATCTTCTGCAGAGCAAAAGATTGAACAGCTATTCTGTCATATTATATGGCGTGTTATCCTGATATATATTCATATTTCAAGTTATACTAGTCCAATTTTGATCGGAGCACTGTCTGCTACTTGTTCCATTATGTTATGGAGAAATTGGTGTCTGCTCAAGTAATAGCACTGGTTTCGAGAGATGTTTTTTGAGCTAATTAGGACATGGACCATTTTTAATTTTGTTTCTATTCCTTTGGCCACTTCAAGTTGCAGGTTTTACTTGAGCTAGGTCTGTGTATTTCCATCACAATCGGAGAACTCTAGCAGAAGGAAACCAAAAATGTTTAATATGAGACAAAAGTTTTCCATCTTTTATTTGAAGCTAAAGCAGTTGCAGGAGTTGATTTCATCATTGTCCTCGATCCTGCCAATAATGTTGTAAAGTAGTTATAAAATTTACTCTTCCTCCATCAATTTGGTATGGGATTAAAGTGTTGGACTTAGGCGTCTAATGCTCTTGCATGCTGGAAATTTTGAGCCTTTGAAACCATTATTGTGGAAATGTCGCATCAAATGTTTTCGTTTCCCTGTGTAATGGTGTGATGACATGACAGTAACCTCCGTCTGGCATTGCCTATTAATTGGGCTGAATTTCCTTATTGAGCATTTTTTTCATGTATTTCTTTTGCATATATCAACAGCGTCTCGTATCTCAGTACACGTCCACTGTCCGTCATATTTTGAGTCATTGCATGATATCCTGAGTTGGGAACTTTCAGCTGGAATTGGAGAAAAAACCCGCTCATGGCGAAACAAAGTTTTTCTTTAAGAGACAAAACATCTGTTCCGTTTCAGTAGTCAACACCAAAATCAATGCGCGAGCAGCATCATTTTGTCTTGTGTAAGCCATTTCCTTCCAATTTTCTCTGCACTGCTTTGCTAGAATCTGTGGACAAGGAAATGCTTGTCAGTAAGAATACTTTCCAGCTAATAAATTCTGCAGGAAATTTGCTCACGTTTCATTATTCCAAGATCTAATGAAGGCGTTGAGATTTCTCCAGAAGTAATTCCGGCCATAACTTTTTGATGGCGAAAGCTTCCACTTTAGTTTATTTCCCTATTCCTAGTCAGTAAAGCCATCTGATGCATTCCCGAAAGTTACTTGTTTACGGATTATAAAGCTGTTCTTGCTGACAAGTTTTCCCAGTGCTTATTTTTTAAGGAGTTACCTGAATAATTTAACTTCCTTTTCCAGGTTACTTACCTACCAAGTGGAAGATGAATAATCTCATAGCTTCAAATATGGAGATTCTGGCTGATTCTTTCAAGAGGTTGCCCTAGCTCAAGTGTAAATGCTTGTAACTTGGTTTGTTGCGTTGAAAAGACGGAGATAGAGAGTGAAGCGCAATAGCCATTGAATGGTGAATTTACTTCTTTGACACCAGGACAAAGCTGCCGAACTTGTAGCAAAATTATGAGATGGTCCTAACCTTACGCAGATGAAAATGACCTTTATTGGAGATCTGTCATGAATCTAAATCTAAAGCTTGCAAAGTGACAAAATATGTGCTGCTCCATTGATTTGCTGTTGTTTTCATATCTTAGAAAGAGTAGCTATCTCTTTTTAAGGTGAAACTGACGTAGCTATCTCTTGTTAAGTCAAGTCCTGTCTTATTGTCTACCAGAGATTTGCACAGGGATACCTTGGGAGATATGGTGTTATGGGATCAAAAGGCTGACTGTCGAATTTGCTGTCTGCCATTGTCCATTGAGGTTCATGTCTTGGGCCTATTGCTAAATTAGGACTAGCGGGTTTGAAAGATATCAGTCTTGATGCAGTGGCATTGGTGAAGATGCTAATGAATCCACTTGTTTTGCACTGAAATGACGGGACAAGTATGGTTGTTCCCATGTGGAATCGTCTTCCAAGCACAAAGGACTGTTTTCATTGTTAGCTCTCGGAGTATGTGGAGAAAACTTTCCCATAAGAGTTGGTAAATTGACACAAACTAAAATAGTATGAAAAGTGCAGATCCATGTATCATTGTTTTACCTTGAAGGATTACTTGCCCAGAAACTCGGGTCTCCTTGATGGCTTGTTACCCATTATGTAATTTTTTTGTTTTCTCTTATTTTGCTTATTCATTTATTTTTTTCCCCTTCTTTCCTTTAGTTCCCAACTTATTAGTTTTCGAGTTATATGATATTCTCTAACAGGAACTGTGGGAACTGACCTGCAGACATCTCACCTGTATCTCCTCGTCCTTTAATCATGGATTAGTAAGCCAGACCCGACAGATACTAATGCCTCTGTGCTGCCGCATCGAAGACCAGATTTTCTGGTTTAGGTTGGATAGGATTGGTTGGGGGACCTACTGAAAGAAATAATTCATGACTTTGGTTAGACGTCCTTAATTTGGATACTCAATGAACTTTTGTGGACAGACATGGTTGTCATTGGGCCGCTGTTGTTGAATATGTCATTGGGCCGCTGTTGTTGTGCGATTCATGCTATCAAATGGTGACTACTTCTTGTGGCGTGGCGTTTGCTCTAATTAGATATCTTCAACTTTAATATCTGAGTGGATTGCCGCTAGAGCGGGGTCTACAAACTTTTTTTTGGCATAAGATCTGTCGTTTATTATGATTGATACTGTTTCCTGATATGCTTGCGTATGATTTTGTCTCTTAAAATCTCTTCACTCTGCATTGGAATCCTAATAAAGTCTGCTTGGTTTGCTTTCCAGGATGGTCCCTGGACAGAGTTGTCATTTAGATGGATAGTCATAAGTTTCTCTTTCAAATGGGACCATTGAAAGGTCCAGTGAAGATTGTACCTCTCTCTCTCTCTCTCTCTCTCTCTCTCTCTCTCTCTCTGTGCCTGCTGATCAGAAGGGCTTTTTCGTTTAGAGGTCAAAGATCGGAGGAAGATTTGAGAGAGAGGCCAAAACCGGTGGTGCACAAGAAACATAATGAAATCTTGCTTTGAGCAATTGTCACTTCTCATGAGGATTATACTCTTCGTGAGGTGCGAAATCAACGTCCTTCAAACGGTTCAAATTGGTTGGTGTTGCTGGCTCAGTGGCATCCACCCGTATTCAGAAGCCCGACATGGGTAACTGTTTATTGAGTACCTGATTTTATAGTTTTATAATCATTGATTGACTTCGGTTCTTGCATGATTACATGATGGAGAGCTTCCTCTCTCGTGAAACGTGGTTTGTTCCAGCCTTGAATTTAAAGCTAAGCCTCTTATCTCAGCTACCATTCCTGATATGAACCTACATCTAAACCAGCCTGGGCATGACCTAGGGGAGTTAGCAGCAATGAATATCTACAGATGGCTCACGTCTCTGGTTTCTTGACATACCAATGGTCCATTCATAGCCATCCGTCGCAGTCGCATCCGCTTCATAATGATTTTTATTTAAAGAGCTGTACGATGAAAAGAACTTTAAATGTTTGAACTTGACAGTTGATATTTGTTACTTTAGAAGAACAATTTCTCCACAAACTATAGAAGCACCTAATCGTTTTGGAGCGGTAAGTTTAGAAAGTAATGCGATCTTGTCCTACACAAGTGACACCTACATTCATCTCTTTTCAGATGTATAATGAACGTATGGTTCGGTGAACTTCAGTTTACAATCCATCATGATTGCACTCGAGTTACAAAGAATACGATTCCAGTAAAAAGAGCCATTGTTATTGGGGAAAAGTAACTCACAAGCAACGTGTTTTCGACAAACAATCCTAAATATTTAGCCAATGCAAGAAACCCACTTGAGAGTTGAGAGGGTTTGGACCACATGAGATCTTTGGCGTCACGATTTATTACGTCATTGCTTGGACAAAGCTTGTACGGGTATTTATTATTTATGGCGGTAGAATTCGTATGAAGGACCCTTACATTAAGTAGTCACTGAATTAGAAGACAGAGGAGTGAACATGGGCAATAAGTGATTTGCCCGTGAATATCACTATGGACCTGCAATAAATTTGAGCAGCGATAGCGGGGGGAACCAAGACCAGGATACACCGTGGGGGCCCTGGTTATCACTGCATTTTTTTTTTTGTATTTTTAGTAGAAATTGTTGACACCGGGCTTAAAATCCGGGCGAAAATATAAGAATGCAAATGGCGTCGATCACAAATTTTATGACGATACATTTGATACACGTGACTTTCAGACAAGACGTTTGAAGAGCTTATCTGTCGTGAGTTCTCAATAGATAGTTTTTAAGTGGACGTCAACTATCATGACACGTGGCGATATCCGATAGACTTGAGACATGAAAGGAAATTGACACCTCAATAAAGAAAGAACCCTCGACCAAGAATCTAAAGGATCGAGGCGATTACAAGCCTATCACTAAAGTAGCGTGCAAATCAAGAGATAGAGATTTTAGCGGAGGAAGAATGGGATGCACAACGGGATCTCCCATTAGCGATGGAGGAGGAAAGAAAGATAGGACGCTTTGGACATCGTGAAAACGTACAGACATATCTTTGAAGACAATTCGAATGCTTTTAACAAGAACCGCACAACATCAATCCGGGAGTCCATTTGGTTTTGAAAAGGAGAGTTCGTGTATGATCTTCACTTAAAATTTTGAATCTTGCATTCTATTTAGATTAGATTCCCTACGTTCGCTATTTGTCTTTCAGCATAAATGCTTCTGGTCGACCTCTCGGGTTCTTACCTCTCCTTCAGTATTTTCCATCAAGAAATTCATGTGCAAAATGTGCCATCGAGCAAGCACGGCATCCCAGACACCTATTTTTATTCAATAAAAGTTGTGTACAATTTCCATTTGTCAAATTTTACAAAGCCCTTTAAGCTTAAAAGCATATTAAAGTTCATTTACTGTTGATCTGAAGTCAGATTTGAAAATTAACTATCAATGGATTTCGATCAGGTTTTAATAATGAAAACCATCGAGATCTTTAGCGACCACAACTTGACATTAATAAACGCAATAGAAATTGGAAATTTTGTAATATTTGGAGAACTTTCATAATCAAGAATGACACAGGACATATTTGCGATTTGTAATTGTACCATGTTTGGAGGGTTTTTGTGAATGCCTTTTTCTCTCCACTGATAGTCCACGTGAATCTATGATTCCCGGCACATTGGGATATTAAGCTTTTGTAAAGCTATCTAGTTTACAGACAGATTTGCGGATCCGCATGGAAATGACTCCAAGCTGTGTTTTAGGGTTTTCACAAAGAAAACATTCTTTTCCAAATCATCGAGATTCATCTCGTACTGATACCGTGATCATAAGTTCCATTTGCCTCCGAAGTACTAAATGAGTAATTGCCTAAGTTCGTGTAAGAAAACCATAATTAGACATCTTAAACACGGTACGGCATCGCGCTTCTTGGAGTTAACAAAACCATAAAAGATTTGAGTGCTTCAAATAGACCGAACACCTGAGTGTTGGCCAAAAGTCAGAAAGATACACCAGAAAAACTGTCACTAAAGTGAATTTGCTGTGTCAAGCATGTTCCATTTGATTCATAACTCTGCTGATTACCATAAAGGAGACATCATACGCAGATTCTAACAATGATAGGGAGAAGCTACTAAGAAGGGAAATAAGAAAGATGTCTACGTTTACTTTCTTTGAGAACAGTAGTTAAATGTTGGAATGATTGCTTTTAAATATGGACTGTATGTATTCTTAGAGATTCTGCATTATGGGACGGCTCTCATCCTCCTGTTTATGAAGTTAGCCGTGATGAACTGCAGTGTTTCTTAAAGTTTCAGGAATTTCGCTTAGAACAATCATCTAGAACCTGTGAATCTGTAGGCAAATATGTAGCAGCTTGCATAAATTCTTTGGACTTTTTGATTCAGAGACACTAGCACTATGTTCTCTAGTTATGTTACTTTTTGCTTGAAATTTTCCTCTAATCTACATTGAATATTTTATTTTATCGAAATTCGTCATATCACATGGTGATCGGCCTTTCTATTCATTCCTTTTGCTTATTAGATAGCACCTAGCTTTCCTGCGAAATCTCTCTTAATTGATATGTTACAACACAATGGGGAAGCTTGCAATATAATTAACATGAATTCACCAAAGAAATGAACGATGAATAATAACGAACATCAAACAATTATGTAATTTGGTCTAAACGTCGGTACAATGGATAATTAATTAATTTAATTAAAAACTTATAGATTTACAGTTATTCACATGTTTAAGTATTTCTCAATCCTAAACGACGGCCAATTCACAGTGTTTTCCTTACGCAAGTGCGTAGACAGGGCGGCCATTTTTTCTTCAGGTTAGGGCATGCCCACAGAATGAAGAGCAGTCAATTCTCATTAGCGAGTGAAGCCAAAAAGTCACCAATTCTCTTCTGACTTGTACTGCGCAGCAACGATGCGAAATGAAGGATTGTGTGCCCCAAACGTGGAAATTGGTCAAACCTTCGAGGAAACATCTTTTAGTAACATTTGCAAGGATTTTGGCCGATTGCAACAAGGAAGTTTACATGTTTTTCACTCAATAAAAACAGCAAATTAACTTTCCTAGGTAACATCAGGTCGGGTTTAGAGACACAAATTTGAGACATAAATTTTACAATTCTCCACCTAGCATCAACGATCACCGCTAAGTAATAAAGTTAATCATTCATGCCAACTCTCCCAAAACCTGACGGGCATTCACTCTCTACAAATGCTAATTGAGTCCAAACAGAGCTCGAGCTTTACCAGATGAACAAGCTTTGTCATCATGTATGTTGAGTTTTCCGCTGTCAATATTTTCTTAATAAAATCTTACTCTCCGTGTAGACATCTCGAATGAAATGACTTAATGTCAGCAAACTTTAGTTGCTCATTATAAACTAAATTATAAGCTAAATATATCATAGTTTAATCATCACAATCTATATTAACACTTTTCTACTCCAACTCAAAATCCAAGAGCAAACCTCTTAGCCATATTACCTCATTTACTATTAAAGGTTGGTGTCATATACTTTACCTCAATCAAAGATAACACAACATGATCCTATAAGGATGTCTTCACTACACCACCTACTAGTGTAAACACATGCCCACTAAAGGTCTACACTCATCCAAGTCATTGGCTCGGTTTGGATCCACATACTTTGTGGTCTCTCTATCATAGTCGTCCCTCCGGTATACTATATACATATACATTGTCCCCATCCTAGTATTTGATATTACACTTTATAGCTTTCCAATGTGCTTCATCAAGACATTTCATGTAATGGCTAAAAATTCTCACACTTTATGAAAGGCTAGGCCCAGTGCATATCATGTTGTACATAATATTCCCCACTGTACTAGAGTAAGCAACACAAGACATATGCTCTTCCTCATCTTTAGTCCACGTTGATAACTTATAAAGCTTTAGCTAAAGGTGTATTCATAGATTTCTTCCGAACACATATTTCATTTAGGGTAAACGTAAAGCTCTTTCATACCCATCATGGAATATCTTCATATGTACCTAAATATTTCATCTTAAACTTAACATAGCCTCTTTAACACATTACTAAAAAAACATAATCTTGACTAGTATCACCCTATAATAACATACAAACAAAATATCCATCATTCAATCTTTTAAAGTAAACATAATTATACAACCAACTTTTTAATTAGTCTTAACTAGTCAGCATCAAAACATTTATCTCATTGCCTTAGAGACTAATTAAAACCATACTAAAGATTCATTTGACAAACAAACATGGTCCTCCTTACTAAAAATAGAAAATTTCTTTAGCTACCTCATATAACTATGAAGTCACTTGCTCCAACTCAAGATCTTATATAACAACTAAAACAAGTAATACTCAAATATAAATATAAGTTTATCTTACCATAGGTTAGGACACCTCATTGTTGCTAATGCCCTTGCACTGTGTATACCCTTTTGCAATAAGTATAGCCTTGTAAATTGCTACCTCCACACCGAGAATGCCCTATTTTCGCTCGTAGACCCACTGACTACCCATTGACTTCTAGTAATGCTTTGGCTCATGAGCACTTTAACTAGTTCCATGTCTTATTACGATGGAGTGATGATATTGTCTCACTCATAGCCTTTAGTCATTGGGATGACTTAGCACCGGGCATCACTTCAAAGCAAAACAAAAGCTCGTCTATCTCCACCTTATTACATACAGTTAATTCATAAGCATGTATATTTTAATATATATACATAACATATTGATAGTTTAATTTGGTTTCTCCATCTATCTGCGACTAAAATGCGCTATAGCTCTATTGGTTGTTCTACATCACCAACTTCATGAAATGCGACATTAGTTGCAATCTCAACCTCTATTTCCTCGAAGGCCTCCATCTCATTGCCGACACCAAGATTTGTTTGCTCTGCTAGTTTTGTCTCAACACTACTTTGTCGAAGCACGGTAGTCTTGTTGAAAATCATGCCTCTGCTAATTAGAAAATCGAGTGATCCAAGATAAGTGCACCAGCTAATAATATCTCATGTGCGTAACTCAGAAATATACACTTTTTTGTTCTCGGCTCAAGCTAACCGTGACTCTCTTGAGCATAAGTAGGGCATTCAGATATTAGTACTCTGCATTAATAAATAAATTTCTTTGACCATTCTTCCTCAGGAGTCTTCTAATCCATAGGAGACGATGGGGATCGATTAATCATGTTACAAGTTGTGATCACTACTTTGACTAAGATTTCTTCCCTAATCTTGCATGTGAAAGCATTAGCAGAGTTCAATCAAGTAAAGTTCTATTTTTATGTTTTGCAACCTGCTTTAGTATTCTGACTACTATGTGGTGCTTCACAATCCTTTCTTTCTAGCATAACTCAATAGAATCTTTACCACAGGACTACAAATCATTATCGGTTGTTGGATACTTGATTTGCTTATCTTATTGATTTTCAAATTAATGACTTAAACTTCTTGAACTGATCAAATACACTGGATTTGTATTTTAGAAAATATATCCCTACATTCGTTGAATAGTCACCAATAATATAAATACATGTCGAGCATATCTCTTCGAAAGACCAGAGACAAGCTCTACACCCCTAAATGAATGTAATCAACTAGTTGCTTAGTCAAATGAATTATTGTACTGAATTTAATCCAGCGTTGCTTTTCAAAGATGTAGTACTTACACAAGTCTACTTTCTTGTCTTCTAACCCGTTAGCGACCTTTTCACTCAATATCGCCATACCTACCTCACTCATGGGCGCAATTGCATATTTCATAATTGAGTTAAGCCAGGTTGACTTACCCAATGAAACTGTGGCAAGTTTTATCATGATCTCTCCTCAATAGATGATAATGAGTATTTATCTTCTTCCCCTTCATCATTATCTTAGCACCTCAAGAGATCTTTAACACTCCCCCTTCAGTAATATACTTACACCCAATGTCATTAAGGTCCCTAGAGAAATATATAAAAAAAAATTATTGAGCTTTTGTACATAATGTGCATATTACTGCATCGTGCATCCTAATATGAATTGTCCTTATCCGCACAACCATGCAAGATACATTATTCCTCATCCAAATTCTATCACTATCTATTTTCTGATAAGTAGTAAAGTAATTCATATCACACGTCATATGATAAAAACACCCTAAGTCTAGCACCCATTTGCCTCCTAACAAGCCAATGTTCACACACAAGACAACCTCCGCATCCCTAATGATCTCCTTGACAACTTTCACAATATTACTTGCAAAATTCTACCTATCAATAGCGTTGCTCAATTTCAAACAATCTCTTCTCCCCTTCTCTTGACACCCAAGCACTTCAAATGGCTTTTGGACTTTCTATGTTGTGGCTTTGACTTATTCTTACCTTTGTTGTTACTGGACCCTCAATGTTAATCTCTACCTCAAATCACTAGTCTCCGCAATATATCATGTACTGAACTATCATCTCATAACTATAGCAACGACTCCTTAGACAACATGAATTTTACCGCATTTGAGATTATTCTAATACGCACGTATAACAATAAATTGGTAAAGTGCTCTCGTGACTTTAGTAAAAAAGCTAACAACACCATGCCCTCTTCATCTAAGGCCTCTCCAACATTCTTGAAGTCAATTCTGAGTTTGTTAAACTTGTCTAGGTGGGCTATGATGGAGTGCCTTCAGTATATAAAAGTCGAAATATCTTCAGCATATATAAGGAATTATTCAAACTCTTTTTACATAGAGGGCTTGGAGTTTTTCCCCTGTCATTGCAGCATCCATCTTCTCTACCACCTCTATCAACACTTCATCCAATAAATTCAACATGATTATACTCTTCGCCCTCTTCATCAACTCATCTTGATCGGCATCTTTCATCATTTCTGGTAACTCAATTTTGCCATCTAATACTTTCGCCATTCATTGAATTGTTAGTATCACATAAATCATAACAATTCATCACCCAAAATAATTCCTCAAATTCTCAATTTCTACTTTCGGTCAAAACATGATTGCGACAACGGAATATCTAGATAGCAATCGGACTAGCAAAATCTCCAAATCAAGATTCAAATAATTCTATCATTGGCTCTAATACCGATTGTCGTCATATTGTGCATAGATCAACTAGATTTTGCAATTATATCAATGTGGAAACAACATAGAAATAATTGAGGAACAACCAAGAACACTATCAGTCTGAGAGTAGATACCTACTCCACGAAGAGAGCAAACAGCGAATAATTCATCAAACAATCGAAGCATTAGAGAATTCCAATCGCTTCCCCATCTTCAATTAGACCCAACCCGCAATGGTTCCATCCACGTAATAGCTTGAACGCCGTAGCAACCTTTTCCTTGAAGTCACGGCATGCACACGGGACGAACAGCATACAATTCTCATCAACGACAGAAGCCACAAACTCACGGGTTCTTCCAGAACGAAAACCCAAAAAATCAGTATAATAATCAAGTGGTGCGTGACCCAAGGGTTGAAATTGGTCAAACCTTGAAGGAAACATCCTTTTGTGATATTTTGAAAGATTTTGGCCGAAGGGGACGTCAAAGCCTCTGCCCTTCCAAATGGCAAACCCGAGACATAATATATATGGCACACGCTGATGCGAAGTACATTTCTTCCTTCTCTTTTCTAGAAAATGTATTTTCACGACGTGTATTTCATAAGATCAGATAACATATAGACCTAAGGTGCAATTCCGCTGTCATTAAAACCAAATGAACTGGCTGATGTTTCATGCTAGATAACGATAGCCAAGCTCAACTTCCCCAACGAGTCAAACCACATTTGCACTTCCCCACATGGCAGTTTAAGCTTTCTGACATCTGACAACTACGAAAAGCTCATCTCATCCCACGCGTGAAAAAGAGGTCTCTTGCTTTTGCCGTGGGTGAGAAATGAAGGGAAGACGTGAAAACAAAAAAGAGTATCGAAAGACAAAGGTCTCTCTCTCTCTCTCTCTCTCTCTCTTTTCTTTGGCCTGAATTGAGGGTTTAGAGGAAGGGAATCAAGAGACTTTAATGCGAGTCGTCAAAACAGTTATACTCTTGGCGTTCATTGCATTTCGAAGTTCAAATGCTTTCGAGTAAAATTGGCGGGAGGGAAATGATCTTTCTTTCTGCCCGATTCTTTGTCAAGCTGTCAATCGAGTGGGTTGCGGCTTTGGTCCCCGGAAAACTACGTAGCGAGTGGCAAAGGTTATCTCTACGTAGCGAGTAAAAAACCTACCCTGGAAACCAAAAATGATGTGGTGCACATATCATCGTACGGATATGCCATGGAATTTCTCTGCAGATATAATATGAGGGGCAGGTTTTACTGTTCCCTTGAAGCTTTTCCCAGCATTTCCACTAAGGACACCCTCTTCCATCTAGATAACTCCCGCGGGGACCCACGTCGCATGACCATGACAAAAAGATTTTTTTTTCGTTCCTGGTTCTCTTGTGTATAGCTCAATGTCTTTTCCTTTGAATGCATGCTTCACCATAGGGTTCATAAGGCGATTCCCACTAATTTCGTCCCGTCACTTTGCGCTGCCAAGAACCACCCGCTTCAATGGAAAGGAAGGCTCTTGTGGGAAGAAGAGCTCATGAAGGGTGTGACTTGGACATCATCAAATGGTTCGAGGAGGTGTGCGAGAACGCCGGGGTGGTCCAAGCCGAGATACTGAGGCAGATCCTCATGGCGAATCGCGGCACGGAGTATCTGAGCAGGTGGCTTAGGGACGGCGAGATAGAGGGGATGGACAACTGTGCATTGGAGTCTTTGTACAGGTCTCTTGTGCCTCTCGCGTCCCATGCAGATTTCGAGCCCTTAATTCAGAGAATTGCAGACGGAGATACAACTCCTGTGCTCACTCAAGAGCGCATTCAACTTCTCTCGCTAAGGTATCTATAGATGGGAGCTTAACTTTTCACATGCTTTTGATTTGTTCGAAATGAATGCTTAGAGGAGCACTCATAAATATAAGCCAATAGATGATGTCTCTGATTGAAGGGACTGTGGGGTATTGATAAAGCTGTACTTCTCGATATGGCTAACCTACAATAAGAGAACGAGTGTCCTTTTTTCACATTGATTAGCAAGCAAATGAACCCCAAAATCCTGTTTCCGCTTCACACTTGACAGACGAGGAAAAGATAAAAATGACCGTCTACTCTTTTTGCATTACCGACCCGGACCCATCTTCATAATTTGATTTTGCTTGTGGGTTCTTTGCCTCGATTTTCTCTCTTCTTTGTTGTTTTTTTTCTTTTGTTTGGTGTGTAGCTCTGGAACTACTGACGGAAGGCAAAAGTACTTGCCCTTCACTCGCCATTGCTCGCAGACCACTCTCCAGATTTTCAGAATTGCAGCTGCATATCGATCCAGGTTTCAAACTCTTTCTTTTATGCTCCATATTTCAGAGACAATTACATAAAGCAACGTCAAATGGCATGGACGTGTTTTCCGATGCAAACCCATCGATCCCATACCATTGCGTCCTTCGCTTAAAAATCAAATACACTTTTCTACACCTTACAGTAGAAAGTTTCCTTTTTTAATGCAATCTTTTGCTCTCTTTTCCCCTATATTATTTTTAACCTGTATAGGGCATACCCGATCGGTGATGGAGGGAGGATTCTTGAATTCATCTACAGCAGCAAGCAGTCCAAGACCAAAGGCGGCCTCACGGCCGGGACCGCCACGACCCACTATTACTCGAGCGAGGAGTTCAAGATCAAGCAAGAGAAGACCAAGTCCTTTACCTGCAGCCCCGAGGAAGTCATCTCGAGCGGCGACTACAAGCAGTCCACCTACTGCCACCTCCTGCTCGGGCTCTACAACGCTGACCGCATCGAATTCATCACCTCCACCTTTGCCTACGGCATCGTCCAGGCTTTCCGGGCCTTTGAGGACCACTGGCGGGAGATCTGCGGCAACATCAGGGACGGCAGGCTCAGCCCGAGGATCACTATTGAGAGGACACGGCAGGCTGTGCTGGGGATCATATCCCCGTACCCGTCCCTCGCACGGCAGCTTGAGGCGGCCTGTGAGGAGCTAGAGAAGAAGGACTGGTGCGGATTGATACCGAAGCTGTGGCCTAAGGCCAAATACGTATACTCCATAATGACGGGCTCCATGCAGCATTACATGACGAAGCTGAGGCACTACGCCGGGGGGTTGCCACTGGTGAGCGCCGACTACGGGTCGACCGAAAGCTGGATTGGGGTGAACGTGGATCCGAGTCTGCCTCTGGAGAGGGTGACTTTCGCGGTCGTGCCGACCTTCTCTTACTTCGAGTTCATACCGCTTCACCGGCAGAAGAACCGGAGCAGGAGCAAGAACAGTGAAGCCGTTGATGATGACTTCGTGGAGGATGAGCCAGTGCCTCTCTCTCAGGTCAAAGTTGGGCAAGAGTATGAGATTGTGCTCACCACTTTCACGGGTATGTATTAAAAATTTTCACATGGTTTTTGACACCTAAATTTAAGTGATCTTCGTCTAATTAATCATTGCATAAGAAACTGGGATCGAACCTGACCCCTAAGCAAAAGTATTTATAATCGTATTTTGCATATTAAGAGCACTTTCTTTTGTAATAATTTAGCCCAACAAACAGTATTATAATGGGACTAAGCTATACAGTGGAGCTTTGAGTTTAATTGAATTATTTGGACTAAACCTGCAAAAGAGCAGAATTTGAACAAGCCCATAATTCATCTAAATTTGGGTCATTCTGGAGTATAAGGGTGATTTCTCAATCTTGAATACATATGAGATATGCTTATGATTCAAATTAGGAAATCTCTTTAAAAAGAAGGCCTTAATCTCTGCTTATATAAGTACTTATTTCTCACAATTAAAAGAGGGTTCATAAGAGGGGGAGGTTGGTAATGCCCAATAGAAAAGAACAAGGACATAAGAGAGCATAATATATATGCACACGCACACCCACACGAGCTCTCTCTCCAAAAATATTTCGACGTGAAGTTTCATGAAATGAACGAGTACACATGCGTTAATTGTCGAATTGCACTTAAATATTGTAGAGAGTACGGTAAGACATTAGTCTTGAGTTTATTTTTTATGGAGATGGTGAAATAATATTTGAAAATGTGTCTTTGAGGGAGAAAATCAGACTGCAAAAGAGTCCAACGCGCATCGCGCGAAAATAGTGAGTATGTGTTCGTTTTAAGCTGGAATCCCTAATTACCTTTGTTTCCTATTTTAGGTGTGATAACTGTTTAACTATGTTGGGTTGACATATTACATGTCATTACTTTAGGAAATATTCCAATTATGAAAACACATAAAAAAAAATTGGATCGCATGTAGTCTAGACCGCAGTCATGCATGTTTCCTTACTTAATTTGAAATTGCATATCTTACGTATGTTGGAGTCACATAGTAATTAGCATCTAGGATTATTCTAAAATATAATCTCTACATTATGATTTGGTAATTGCATATCTTTGATAGATATTGATGACTCTAGAATGATATTGCGTAATTTCCATGAACAGTGATTTCATAATAATAATTCTTAAAGTAATCGATGATATTTTACTTCCATTAGATAGTTTGAGTTTTCATTAGATTTTGCATTGTTGTTAGATATTCATGCATGTTCTTATCTACATAACATTTAAATAATCCAATGTCAGGTCATTAGTTTAATAGATCATCCATATGAAACTAGTTAACAATTTTTTCCCGTCACTAGGATTAGTTTGCATATATACAATTCATGTCAAGTATCATTAGTTTGAATTGGAATTCACATAGACATAATTTAGATTAAAATTGTATCTCGTGGATTGCATATAATTTAACTCTTATAAAAGAAGAACTAATTAATTGAATTACATTTAGAAATTAAGCTTAGATCGTGTAGATACAAATATGTATCATAAATTAACATCTTGCAGAACACTTGGGGACTATTATCATAAAGAAGTCGTGCAATTTATTTACAGTTTTGGTTTATTGAGTATAAAATACTTGCTTGCGTACCCACATGAACACTTATAACTTGTTAGTTGCGTCAGCTTAACATCAATCAAGACTATTTGCAAAGTATTTTCAAAATAAAGAGAAAATGTATCAAAAGATTGTTAGATTGATTAAACATAATTAGATTCCTATATCTATATTATCTCTGGTTCACAAAAGTAAAATGTACTTCCATGTTTTGTTAGGTATTTAATCAACTGAAAATAGATTAGTAGAGACTTCTAATTGAATTAAATTAAATTGCACGTTTAATTGATTAGATTAAAACCTAAAAGTTGCGGTTGGTATGAGCTTCAGAGGGTCTCCACTAAATGTGTACTTAGTAATTCATTAACTTTCCTTTAGTGGTTCATCTAGTGAAGAGCGCTACAACAGTCCAACAAAAGTATGCATATTTTAATTTTTTTTGAGTTGTTACAGCAAGCACAAAATGGGGCTTATGTCATCCATTTTTCACACGGTCCGTTTACGGAATCGAAAACCTCGTTGACCTGCCAGCTGAATAGGGCTTATTTTTCATTCTGCGTGTCCTATTTCTTCTGGGCATTGGTTAGGTCTTTTGTGGTGTTCGGCCAAACCCTAGATTCTCTAAGGAGATTCGAGATCCTTGCAAAACGGAGGATAGATATGGCTTGCGCAGTGCGGTATTATCTATTGCCATATATATCATCCGACAATATTCCAGGCATTATTGATTTTGACGTTCGTGGAAAGAAGACAGTCTGGAAAATATATACAGCTACCAGATCTTGGATAAATCCGAACCTCTGTCGATGGTTGATGATGCGCCTGTTCAATTGCGAGCAAAGAAAGTTAGATAGGGTTTCGTAGGTAGAACTAATTTGTGGGTAGCATCGGAACAAAGACAACTATGAATGATGACCCGTTCAGTCTATTGTTCCTGTTAAGGGCCTGTGTAGGTGTCTAATTTGACAAGTGGGTCGTTTTGGATCTTGAGCAATGTCCCTCTCAATTGTTTCGTTTGAGGTCAAATGTACTTGTCTTTATACTTAAAGGCCGTGCATGTAATTTTGTTACCATTCACCTAATTGCACTAAAATTCAGCCAAAAAAAATTAATTGAATTAGCACGAGTTGTGCCGCTATGATCCTAAGCTGAATTGATCACAACAAGTCTAGACGGTAGTTTCACATAACGAAGATCCATAATCTATGCAACTTACTCGTGTATTGTCGTCACAAAATTCATCGCTCGCCCACTATGCAGGGCTTTACAGATACAGGCTTGGAGACGTGGTGGAGGTGGCCGGCTTCCATAAGGGCACGCCCAAGTTGAACTTCATATGCCGGAGGAAGCTGATCCTGACCGTGAACATCGACAAGAACACTGAGAAGGATCTCCAACTGGTGGTGGAGAGAGGCTCTCGGCTGCTGCGGAAGGTGATGGGCGAGCTGGTGGACTTCACGAGCCATGCCGACACCTCGAAGCTGCCCGGCCATTACGTGGTATACTGGGAGATCAAAGGAGAGGTGGAAGAGAAGGTCCTCGGAGAGTGTTGCAATGAGATGGATGCTTCGTTTGAAGATCATGGGTATGTGGTCTCTAGGAAGTGTCATTCGATAGGTCCGTTAGAGCTTTGCATCGTAGAGAAGGGGACTTTTAGGAAGATTTTGGATCATTTCATAGGGAATGGTGCTGCACTGAGCCAGTTCAAGACCCCAAGGTGCACCAGCGACCAAAACCTCTTGAGCATCCTCAATGAATGTACTATCAAAAGGTTCTATAGCACAGCCTATGGTTGAGAGTGAGGGAAGATATCGATCAGAGAGATGAAATGTAAGGACCCGATAACACAGTGCAATTCAGTTAGATTTCAGTAAAAAATTTCCCTTCAAGTGCCTTCTATACAAATGCTTAGAAATAAGGTGCACACTCTCCTAATGTGTGGGTGATCGGACTATGACGTCGAATGTATTGATTATCTTCTTAACACGAAAGCTCGATTTGACGCGAAGGCTTCAATATGGACCCCAATACGCGAGGCCCGTATATATGAGAAGTCCAATTCAAGACCTTTGTCTCCGACATATACCGACCACAAATTATGTGCGCTGCCATTTACAACAACTTGAGCTATCAGAGTTTCCGTTCGTCGGCGAAGACGGAAGTTAAACCCAATATATAGTTATAAATATTTATTTCTAAAGTATGTAAGTTCTATAATACCGCAATCGAGAACTTGTACTATGGCAGAAAGGAATGCATATTTCTTTTGAGATATTAAAAAAGTGTAAAGTACAATAATCTCACTCATCATAGAAATATTGAAACGTGGAAAACTTATTCAATTGACTTATGGCAACGCATTTTATATAAAACTTAACAATTGTACTCGTAAACTCTAATGTATTGACAGTAATGCAAAATTAGCGACCAATGCTCAATCTATAAGTTATGACGATAAACCTGCATGCCACGCCACTACGAGTTGCCCAATCAGAAGATAAAGGCCACAAGGCATGCTCGATGTCGCCAAAAGCATACATAAATTCATCTTTCAATGTTCTCGAGCCGAACGCGATAAGTTAGCAACTGTTAGCTTATGTCCAATCATATTGTTTGCAAGGTTTGACATGATGAACGTATGAGTAGAATTTCATTCAACTGATGTAACCAAAATAGACGTCGTTTTTATTGGGTGTAGCAGTCAAATGATGTCCAAATCAGCTTTTGCGCACGACGAGTGGTTCACATCCCTTGGAGATTGTAAGGGCCATTCCTCGCATCCACCCAGTGCACTCTAGATTACTCATGAAGTACTGTCAAGTAGGGTTGAAGCCGAAATCATAAGGGAATGAGCAAATCCCGTATATCTAAGCCAAAACTTTACTGGTGCATGAATAACGTATTTAAGCAAGCATACTTGAAAAAACGATATCCTTTAGTAGCCTCAGTAACTTTGCTAGCTCTTCATGATCCTTTACTATACTACTAGCTAACTTATAATTCACTTATTTATCTATTAAAGTTATCAGGAAGCTCTTTTGAACATAATCTATAAAGGAGTTTAAGTGCATGACAGTGTGCGGGGTGGAAGGTTATTTTTTTAGTAATTTATTTGGATTTTTTTTTCTGACCAATCCTAACCTAAATTCACCAAAGACTTTTCAGCATTGAATTTGACCATCACCGTCATCAAATCTGGTGTTTCACCAAGTGCAAGTTAGAACATAGAATATTCTCACAATTCTCACCATATCTTATCCTATCATACTCAATCAAAATTATTTATTTTGACGACACGCAAATTGAAGGAACTTACTTAGACAGAGAGATATGGAGACGGAGAGAGTCCAGTAAGCTCCGAAGTGAGCTAAACCTAGCAGGATCCAGCTGCAACATGATCTCTAATAAAAGGATGATGGTACACCGATGTACCATATTCAATAAGCTTATCATGGAGCTAAACCTAACAAAGTTGGGAGATTATTTTACATAGAAGGATTGATGCATGCACTGATGTACACTGGTACTAAACCTCCTTGCTAAGCAGATTCGTTCGCTGACCAGTACCTCATAATGGGTGACTGTCTATTGCCACAAGGCAAAAGAATAACCTTCAAACAAAAGAAAATGACAACAGAATGAGGCAATTATTAACGGAGGCAAAACTCCAAACATCGAAATTTAATTTGGCGAAAGTATTGAAAAGAAAAATGTGTCAGTTGCTTATACCAGTCACAATCGTTTGTACTTTGATTCAAGTGCATGCCCCGGATAGAGAGTTGTCAAGAGCTAGGTGGACGAAGAAGACAAAGGAGGAGGAAGTGGAGGAAGAGAGCGTGGGGTTTGTGTGGGGGGCTGCATGCCTCTCCTCCAGGCTGTGTTTTCCTGTTTTCTTGGATTCTCGGGTCATTTTCTTCGACGCTATGCAGCTTCAGTTTTCTCAGTTTCACCAGACTCATGTACAGATTTGGGAACCATGAGGAGGATCATCCCCTGCTATTGTATAGACGATGACAGGGGTGACTTTATTTCCCCCACAGCCCTCCCACCACAGCCGCTCGATTGAGATCGGATGGTTGGGGATGGATATTAGGGATCCGGCCCTTGATTTAAAGTTAGGGGATTCGGATTCACCATGAGGACCATTTTCTGCTCTCTCATCTTGATGTGTGTGAAGCAATCGCACACACGATGACCTTTTCCTTTTTTCAATTTTTTATGTAGTTTTATGATCCCAAGACTAAAATGGCATTTTATTATGACAACTCGATCTCATTTTGTTGGATTTGGATCTTGACATCGAATGAAGGCATTCCGATTCAAATTAAATGGCTCTCATTAAAACAAAAGAAAAAAAAATCTTGGGAAAAGATGGACGGCTGAAAAGATGGCTAAAAAAAAAAAACAGCTGTTCAATCGAATGGCTGAAAAAATGAAACGCCACCACTACCTTTATGGCAGGGAATCTATTTCTCATTTCGTTTACACTCCATGGAATTGAATGGCTGAAAAAGAAAAAAAAATCATAGAATTCGATTAGACAACCCTCATTAAAATAAATAAATAAATCTTGGGAAAAGATGAACGACTGAAAAGATGGCTAAAAAAAAATCAGCCGTCCAATCAGAGGGCTGAAAAAAAAATGAAATGCCACCACTATTCTTATGGTAGGGAATCCATTTCTCATTTTGTTTATAATTCATGGAATAGAATGACATGCCAGCTATGTATCCGCCAATATCTATAAACACATTTTGGGCTAGTACAAAGTCTCTGCATTTGGTTTTCTGATCGGTTAGCCATGCATTGCATGCATAACAGAAGTACATGCGTAGGCACAGATCAGTTATGCACCGAATGGTCGTGATCATGTTACGCTAATGGCATGGTAGCATTGGATCCTATGTTTGTGGTGAAAAGGAGAGTTCGTAGAGACCGTCAAATGCAAGAGAGGATGAACAAAGAGCACCCCATCACCCCATCATGATCTCAGGCGATGTGAAATGCCGGTGGTTTTGAACTGATTATACGAGGGGAACCTATCGTACTCTCGCTCGACTTCACCGAGCGAAGAGGGTGTCAGATCATGAATGGACGAGGACAGCACAGCTAGAGTGGTCTGCTTTGCAGCAGAGAAGCTAGGGACACCGATGTTGACCTTGGCCTCTCTCCTCTCTCAGCGTCCTTATCAGAACAGATCCTCGAGCTTCTCACCTGCTTTATACTAATATTCGCATTCCAGCTTGGAATGGGTGATTCTAGACTTTCTAGTCAAAGAAACAGCTTCTCTGGAGCACAGAGAGGCTGGAGTTGTTCCTTCTCCCGTCTTTTCTTTCCAACAATTTCCTGTTCTTTATTATTGATTTGGACGGAGAAAGCCACCCACGATCTCGAAAAACACGGTGACAATGCATGGCGTCCGTTTGAGACACTTTCGGCGCAGGCATTTTGTATGTCTTATCGCTGCCTAATGCTTTGCCCGGAATACCAAAAACACGTGGTGTCTATGTTGACAAGTTTACGATCATTTGGTGCACAAAGGTCAGAATGATGATAGTAATACAGGGATCGATTCGCAAAGCGACATGAGCATTTCGATATGGCCAAGCGCTGATTTGAGTACTGTAACTTAAAATCAATTGCACCACATGATGAATTAAGTTATCGAACTAGTCCTTAGTACAAATATTGTAAATTTAGCTGGTATGTGGCATATCGAAAGCCCTTCCTCAAAGAGCCCACCGGTGAAAACTTGGAGTGTTGGACAAACTATTTTCAACGGGTTTTAGGATAAAGGCTAACCTTTCAGCATTTTCTGAATGTTATTTTCTATATATTTTGATAAATTCTTCTTCTTTATACATTGCCCTCATTCACTTTTTTATATTCCTTTTTTACCCTTGTCTAGTCATTGGGGATCGCACATCACCAGTAGTTGCCAACGGTTGTGCAATACTGGCGGTGGCGCCTAGGCTTGTTGGCAACCCCATGCCATAATCGCCAACGTCGCACGTCCTCAAGCCTTGATCACTTAGGGAACACATGACTCAAGAGGCCCTTGTCGAGGCTCAAATCGAGGTCATGCAACCTAAGCCATTGGCTGTCGGAGCCATGAGCCATTCGCCAACGCAGTCAAAGATTTGACCTTTTTTAATGAAACATAGAAAAAATTACAAAAGAAAATTTCTGCCGAACGCTATTTTATTTGAAGTTGCTTCGCAAAGGAGTTTTTATCATATGCAATTTGCATTGATCTAGTGGGCTTTAGGCTTTCAACATTTTCATTTTCCCAAAACTAATTTCTTAAATCAAACCAAATACACATTGAACTAACCTTGGCTTTGCTTCGGCGTATGACTCCCAAGGTTTGGTCCAACCCAAAAGGGAAAAGACGGCCCAAAATCTTGGAACAAATGGACCACGATGAGTATTGTAAGTTGGACAAGAACAAGTCCAATAATTCATTCCGTACTAAAAGCCCAGGCCCAAATTTGACCCAACCCAAGAGAAAAAGAATAAAAGGATGGTGCCCCAAGTCGAATTGGAAAAGTGGGGATTCTCCTCTTGAAATTCGATGAGATATTGCAATTGATCGATTGAATGGGTCAGTAAATTTGTTGGACCACCTTACAACTATGGAGATACATCTCTTATGGCGTGTATGATTAAGTTGATATTACTATGAACCTGAGAAAGTTCCTCGTGAGATTACAATACAAGCACCTCTGTTATTTTTTATTGGCCAAACACGTGCTCGTGATTGAATCGAGAGAAGTAAAATACGGAACTCGAAAATTCTACAAAATTGCTTTGCAAGAGAGATTATTGCTCAAAATTTTGCTCTATATGCCCAGATATAATTGAATAACATACCAAAAAGAATCTCTCTCATGAAGTGCTTGGTTTAAAAGAAAGCAAGCACACGATTCACACTCCTTTTTTAGGGGAGGCGAAACAAGAGTTTGTACTCTTTCATCGGTTAATTCTAGTATACTGATGCAAATCGCAGTTATTTGATTAGAAATAATGATAGATATATTAAGAGCAATATATCGAATTCGTCGTACAAATTGAGTTGTATGTCGACTTTTTTACCATGCTATGCTATGCTATGCCATTTGAAAGTATTCTTGATGCAGCTATCCATCACCGGTTCTTTTGTCTGCTAGCAGGAGAAGTTGAATCCAACGAGGCAAAGAGGAAAGTTCCCGCCGGCTTCAGCCCGTCGATTCTTCGCCTTCTGCACATAAAAACTCCAAAACTAGTGGCCGCGGATGATCAAGGACGAGAAAGCTCATGCACGAATGCCGATGGGGAGGAAGAAAGCACATCTCTTTTCTGTTGTCCCCAAAAGAAATGGGAGGAAATGCAGATGCCCCCAATTTTTCCTGGATGCAGATTTGTCATTATCCCTAGCATCTCACGGCCATTCGATATTCAAACTCAGACTCGATGCAAAGGTTTTAGTGCTCGATGCACTCGAGTTTGAGCTCTTCCGGGTACCAATCTTTTCAAGTCATGCCTCGGCTTGAATAGGCATTCAGTGAGCTCGAAGTCGCCTCAATTAGCGAACTAGACTGTACCAAAATTGAAACTAAACCCGAACCTGAGCTCGAATTGTGCCAATGCATTACGATCAGAAAAGGAGAAGTTATAATTGATTTTTCACATACTATGTGCACATATATAACAAGTTAATCAGGCTCGCCGACTATTTAGATGAGGTATCTTTTAGGTTCAGATTTGATTCGTTCAAGTACTCGGGTCGAACTTGAGAAGAATCGATAATGGTCTCCAAGTCGGATTTGTGTGGACTACAAATTGAACGAGAAGATATCTACAATGGCGAAATGCTAGGCTCTGATTTTCACCATCTTTTTCTTATTTCATTTCATGGAACAAAACCCCATCTGCTCATTGGGTTATGGGCGCGCAACGAAAGATTTCAACTACAGGAAGATGAAGCACTCCAACGAGACCAGAGGGTTGTCGACGGACTCATTCCCCTGCTTCGAATCGCCGTCGACTCCTCCCTCTCCGCCCCTATCCAAACCCTTCTTGTCCACCTCCCCGGCCGACGTGGCCCCGGACCTGCCGCCGGCATGCCCGGTCTTCTTCAACGGACTACCGCCCACCCCGCTCCTCCTCCCTCCACCGCCGTTCCTGGTCGCCGGCGACCTCGACCTCCTACCGAGGCCATCACTCTGGTCTCGCCGCAATGCGGCGGTTGTAGTCCCCATGCGGCTCCGTTGCTGCGCGGCCGTCGTCTTGGACAGGTCCGGCTTCCTCGCCGGAGATCTCGCCGCTCGTCTCGCCGTCTGCTCCCCGGAGTAAGGACGGTTCCTCTGCGCCTTCAGCGGAGATCTCTTGATCACTCTCTGCGTGACTTCCCCTTTGTCTCTGCTCGTCACTTCGATCTCCTTCGTCTCGGCGACGGTAGTGGCAGTGGTAGCCGTGGTGGCACTGGCGGTGGAGAAGCTCTCCCCGACGCTGCATAGCTCTGAACACTCCGAAACAACTTCGGCGACATCCTCTTCTTTGTTTCCTCCGCTCGGAGCTAGACCTTGCAGCGGACATTCTCGAAGCTTAGGCGAGAAACGAGCCTCGGCTTTTGCACTGTCGTCGACCGTTGGCTGAGGCGGAGGGTAAGGTTTCGGCAGTGGCGTTTCGGAGAGAACTTCCTTGACGGCTTCCTCCTCCTCTTCTTCTTCTTCTTCTTCTTCGAGCGGGGCCGCGGCACGTCTCGCGTCGCTGTTGCCACAAGGCCTCGCCAGAGGTTTCGGCGGAGGAAGGTCGGGTTTTGAGGGATTCTGGGCATGTGGGTGTCGCTCGGCGGCGCTGAAACAGCAACCCATTTTGGGGGAGAAGGCTGGTTTGGGGTTCTTGAAAGTCTAGCTGTGAGCGTTTTAAGGGTGGAGTGGGGAAGAAAGAAATTCAAATGCGTAAACGGTCGAGAAAGGAGCGTCATTAGGGGGGAGAAATTAGGAGGTGAACGAGGGACAGAGACCAATTACGGGTGATTACGACGGGAAGAGAGAGAGAGAGAGACAGAGAGAGACAGAGGAGATGGTGTTGGAGAAGGTTTGAATTCTTGACGATGCGACAGCTTTGGGGTTTGATAGGCCCGCTAGGCAACAGGCGCCACGTACTGATCATCTCCATTGCAGTAGTCTCTAGCAGAGACGCAGTTTCCGTCCAGGCCCAAGCCCAATCTTTCCTCCGTTTTTCCCCTTTCCAAGTTTTCAAAATCTCAGGATGCGGTGCTCCCATGGATGGACCACAAAGAGATCTGCTAAAATCTACCAACGCTGATCCGCTCCGTCACAATCCGACAGCCGAAGTCGTGCAGTTCGTGGAGGAACTGAAGCCAGTCTGGCGGAGTCCGTGTCTCCAGCCGTGGACATTTGATTGTTTTGTCGTTCTGGCGCAAAAAGAAATTCTTCGATTTGAAATTTCCTTTGTTGTTTCCTTCCTCTCTCTTTTTCCCCCCCTTCTGTTTTCATCTGTTTAAGTTCATTGTAAGAATCTTAAGTGAAAAGCACTACGGCAAGAGAAGTTATTATGGTGGGGCGATGTCCGATCCATGACCAATGTACTTATGTCCCGACGAGAAGCAAGGCCCTAATCAAGAGCCGAACGGGGTCAAACAAAGGTCATTATAATTTGGTCGGATGATAGGATGGTGGTCCGAATTTGTTCTTGTCCAGTCACACAACATGACAAGTAGGGATAGGTTAGGAGTTAAAGCCACCATGAGAATGGTCAACCCGAAATTATTTTCAAGGAGCATGTTTTTTTAATAATAGATTGTATGACGGGATTGAATTTCAACAACAACAACAACAACTTGTCGTGGGCTTCTACTCAGGCCATAAAAGCAGTTCATAATGAAGAATGGGTACAGGAAATAGGACCCGTAACTAATGTGATTCGGACCGATTTTTATTTAGAAAAGGTCAAAGAATTGAATTAGTATCTAAGCAATAGAGTTTCCCATTTGCATAATTACTCTAGCCTATTCATTGGGTCCAAGGGGGACATGATACACGTGTTCTTTTCCTTCTCTTAATGGGAGACAGGACAAATGTTTGTACCTCGCGAGAAATGAATCCAAAATGGATCTGAAATTGTCCAAGTCTTGCGCTTTTGGGGGAAATCACAAAACAATTTTACCCCTTCCTGCACTGGTAAAGCCAATTCCAGCCTCCTTCCTCTTCCTGGGGTAACGGGAAGAAGATGACAAAAGGTCAAGAAATGGCAGCCTGGAAAGTGCAATCTTTCCCCGTCGCCATGACAAAGAGGCTCATCAACAACGACATTCATAATTCTCTCTCTCTCTCTCTCTCTCTCTCTCTGTGTGGCTCATCTGACCCTCTTGGTTGATGCGCCAATGATATGATCAATCAGCGGGGCAGTAATCATTCGAGAGAGAGAGAGGAATTCATCATGCGCGACTGATCCGTGCCGTGCTGCTCTGATGACCATGCAGCCAACAAACCAGTTCCACAATCATCGTCGACCTCGTTATTTTCCACTTCATTACTTTCGAACATGCATCGATGTGGGGGGCTCATGGCCGACGAAAAGGGACACTTCATTCACTCATTTTATTCCGACCGATGAGTGATTAAAGGCTCGTATGATGCGAGTGACCATCTTTTCTCCTTTACTCAATTTTACTAATGTCCGAAGGGCATATCCATAGATGCAGTCAAAAAGTTGTGTCCATGGAATATCAAAGCCGACTCGGGTTGTCTGGAGATTTTCTCTCTCTTTCTCGTGCTTGCAATAAACGGGAATTTCCCAGCCACCCAATTTGTGCAAGTTCAAGAAGATGAGCCATGGACTCACCAAGTATATTAATTATCTCGAGTTTCATATGTAAATTCTCACGTTCCACTTAGACCTCCTTAGTAGTGTACCTAAATAGTTCATACCTTATAAGACATTTCCTTACTATTGATACTCCGCAATGGGTCAATCTCCGGGTCCTTTTTTCATGAAAATGTTGTCCTCCCTGTTGCCTTAAGACAAGATATAAAAAAATTGGTAATAGAAATAGAGTCATATTTGTTTCACGTAAAATAAAATGATTAAGGAAAATAATTTCCTAAAAAACGTATAGCTTGGGGAAATGAAATGGACAGCACGTATTACCATTGTCCAACTCGAATAATGCTAGGAGGTATAGAATTCGAGACACTCAAGTGCTAGGTAAAAGATTTGATCTCATGCCACCATGAACAATTTTTTTAACACGCGATACTTAGAGATAGTCTTGTAAACGCATCCATCAACGCATCACCCATCCAACAATGAATTTACGGTTCTCTACGTCGACAGCGGCACGCAAAGATAACAATTTTCGCCGCACTAAATAAACAAAAATCATGTAAACCATATTAATTGTTAGCGGTTCGAATCCTTTCGAAACGTAGTATACTGTTCGTTTTCATTTATAAGGATCGATTTCGAAATGCTTACTCAAAGAGGTCAGATTCCCAAGAAGGGAACGACAAGATGTTGAGTGACGGCAGTACCATCTTCGCGTGATGAAATTGAATAACTTTGCTTGGCGTCATTAAATTAGTTATATCCGGTCCTAATCTAACAAAGCATAATGTGGGCATGCCTAGCCCGAGGCAAAAAATAAAGAATGAAACTGGAAATGTCATTTTCGACTTGGGAGAGTGCCTTGTGAAGTCAAAAGAGATAAAATCCGACACGTCCTTCGTGCCCGCTAAGGAAAAAAAACCAAAGATGCCTTGGTTCTTCGGGAATCGAGAGTCCGACGATTTAAGCATCGTTAAGATTCCATGTTTAGGGTTAAACTAATGAATCACACATATCCTCCACGTCATGCCCAATCAGCAAAAGAACTTGTTCTCTTCCACCATAGAATCTTGGGTATCCCTTTGAACTCTTTTTCAATTGTTGGCGGGCAAATCCAACAAAGAAAATTGTGACGCAAGTACCCTTGCGTAACTTTTTTTTTTTTGCATCGCCAAAAATAAATAAATAAACTTAACGTACATATTCTCTATTTCAATTTCATCCGAGGTATATTCATCGTACTTATATAAGTTTAGAATTTCTCATGACACGATATTCGTTGGGGGTATTTGTGTCGTAATAAGTAAGTTTAAGGTTCTAAAAAAACAAGACAAAAAATTCAGAATATTTGTGTCGTGATATGTATAGTTTAGGGTTTTCCTTTTTGCGGTATTAACCTTTATTTTTTGCGATATACACAAATTGTACTTTTACCCCTTTTTTTCCGCAAAGAAGGTCCGTTTTTGCGTGGCGATCTCGATCTTTTTTATCTTATATGTCTTGCAAGCGGGCATATTATGTAACAAATATATTTTTGACGACCTCTAAAGCAATTGGTCTCCTTTGTGGCAAACTGGCAACGTTAATGCTTCGGCGGAAATTTTTTTTATCGCCAAGGTGAAAAATTTGAAATCTGCAGTGACTAGCGTCTTGAGTTGGGATCAATGGTGTTGAGAGTCCTGTGCTAGTCTCTCCCGAGATATAGGAGTTCGGCCCTTTGGTGCCGTCGGGGCATAAAGGACCCGTGATGGATTTCTCGATCACCCCTTCTTTGTGGATTCAGCCATGGCGAGGCATGCCTCGTGCGCGCTCACAGCCACAGGACATGGGAGGCGTCACGAGGCCACCTGCTGAGTTAGCCAGAACGCGGATCTGGTTTCGGAATCCACGGTTCGTACCGCCACACGGGTCAGTGTGCGCGTCCGATGATGCCAAAAGGTCCACGTGGGCGGGCTCCACCGACCATCGCCTCGTACAGGATTGCGCACTGAGAAGGAAGAAGGGGGGCAAAGTATTCACTCGGTTCCGACACGCAGTCCAACGGTCGAGCGAGAGCGACGCCCACGACCGCAACTCTCCAGATCTGTCAAATTGACTGGCCACTTTTCACATTATTCCACATTATTCCTCCGCATCTTCCTTCGGTTTCTCTTACCGAATGACCCCCAACGAGATGCGATGCTTCACCTTTCCGGGCGATGTTTCGGTAGACCTCGAACTGCCGTCGTCGCCGCCGCCACGCCTAGACCTCTGACCGGGGTCTCCGCATTCCACCCGCGACCCTCTCGCGAAGGCCCCATCGCGGAGACCTCGTGGCGCAATCCGATTCGGCGAGATAAGATATAATAAATTTGTTGACGAGGGCTTTTCGCGTGCTGGGTTCTGGCAAGGCGCGGATGGGGATTGGGGATCGAGGAAGGGGGCGAGAAAGCAAAAGCCCACCTCCTTTTGAAAGCCGATTTCCTTCGGCGAAAGGAGAGAGTTTTTTTTTTGTAAAAGAGGGGGAAATGCCATGTATGCTTTATGGCTTTTCCCAAAAGCGGCTTTGCCCCACCAAAAGGAAACTTCGACGATGCCTGCAAACTGGTCGAGCTCTCTCCAACGGTTCTTTCGTCAAGTTGGGTCTGCCTTGGGGAATAAACATCTCTCGGTCTTCCGCATTCAAACGAGTGTGTAGGAGCTCCGCAAAGACCGAGTAATTATCCCTTGACATCGATTTCCATCTCCTCATGTAAATATCGTGGAAAATCCACCACGAAAAGACTAGAGATGTCGAATGGGCGGCTCAAGTAAAATATGGTCCGATTCATATTGACCCATTTAATCTATTTTAATCAATTTTCATATAATACAGTTTTAACAATCCATACCTAACCCGATATATACTAAACACAATCTGTATTGTTAAAACACTTACATATTTAAATCAACTCTAGAAAAATTTGTTTCATGATTTTTTTATAAATATATTGGTAAAATTATTTTATGCATACGATAGTTTTTTTCAATGTTTTTCAAAATTTTAGTTATTTTTATTTTAAATATATATATCGCTTTTTCCTCTTCCAATCGCCGGAATCTAGTAAGTTCATCTCTTGCCTCTTGGCTAGCGACCAACTTAGAAAGAGGGAAAAAGGAAGGAAAAAAGGAAAAATAAAAATAATCAAATCTTTTTTTTTTTAAATTATAAATAATTAGAATATCAGAAATTTCATATTCTAAAAGTGACTTATTAATAACGTTTAAAATGATTTATTAATAACACTTAAAATTAATTAGATAATCTAATATGACTCATTTAGAGCTCATTTAAGACCCTTTAAGGTTATTAAGTGATCCATTTAAGGCTCACTTAGCATTTTAAGCTAATTCATTTATGATCCACATTATTCAATATGAGTTAAAATACGAGTTTTTGACCCGTTTTGCCACCTCCATAAAAGACCGAGCAATGTCGAGTGCGAGTTCTTTTTTTCCTCCTTCTCTTCTTGGAATTTAATTTATCAACATTTTTGCAGCTCGGGCGTGAGAGGAAGATAATTTTATTCCGACGAAAATATAATATTCTTCTCTGTGGGTAATGAGCTCCATCAAAGTTCGGACGATGCGACCACGTGATTTTTAATGAGGCGATGTCCGCAAGACTAAGACCTTGTTGAAAGAAGAATTGACTTGCAAATTGGAACGCAAGCCATGGTCCTTAGGAATAACAAAAGAACAAACGACAGTTGACAGAAGACGTTTTACACATTTCTTGGTCCTTCCCAGAAAGAAGAAGGAAAAATGCATAAATCAAGAAAAGGTCAAACCGAGTGGAATCGTGGGTACATTTTAGTTCACATGTGAGATTGGGGAATATTTCTAATTTACCCAAAGTTGGTTCCTTTATTTACCACAAACCTCCTCTGAGAAAAAAAAGCTCGCAAACTTGATGAGATTAAAAAATAAAATGTAGGCCAGATACCCAAAAGGAAAAATTGATAGATCTAACATTACCTTTCGAACTGAAAAAAAAAGTACTACCTTTGATGAGTACAATAAATTTAACACGACATTTCGAAATTAGAAAAGAGGTTCGCATCGCATGAACCGTATCACAAGAATAATTAATTTCATTTGCAATTCGAATGTTTGAGTCTCTACACGAGATGTTATAACAATAAAAAAAGATAGAGGTGATTTTTTACACAAATCTAGATAAGATAATGTGCTTTTAGTGCTGACAAGACACTATGAAGTCGATAGCAAGACAGAAGTGGACTGGGTTTGAAAGATATGAGAATGTGACGTTGTTAACTGTCTCTGACTGAAACATTAGATAAAATCATTACGATAATGAACGAATATCAATTGATGCTATTTTCGCAATTATAGTAAAATTTTGCCTACTTTTTTTGTACGATTCAAAGGTCATGGGTAATTAATTATTTATCGTGTTGGTTTAATATTCTGTGTCTCCTATTAAATTTATTTTAGAGGACATTCTTTTTTTTGTTGCTTTAATCTTATTTGGTCGGGAAGGAAAAAAATGCAAGATAAGCTAGGGTTTTTTGACTTAGAGAACCGTGACTTGATGAGAATTTGAAATGAGGGCCGTCCAATTTTAGAACGAATGGCCGGCTCTCCATCAAGTTATCGTTAAGTCAATTCAGCTGATTCATTTCCTGGCTATTAATGACAAAATTGAGATCTGAAATGATCCTTCAAATCGCTTCCCCCACGCGCCATCACTCGACGCTTGACCTACACTCTCTGTCTTCTTCATAGTAGATATTCCAATCCATCAAATCCGAAATCTATTCGGCACTGGAGTGAGAGAGTAACGTTGATATTTGTACTCTCGCGAGTGAGCTTCTTTTCCCGTGAAGTCGGTAAAGGATTAGCGACCCGGCTTCTGACTTGGGACCCGACTACTGCGAGGAGGAATAGCTTCTTTACGTAATTTGTTTAGCTCTTAATTTAATTTTTTTAAGTATTTATGATATAATTTGTAGAATATCTCCGGACATAAAAAAATAAAATTTCTTGAATCTAAATGTGCAGCGAAACGATATTTTTTTCCCTATTGATTTCAAGATAATTTCTTTTCAGTATGTTTTCGATATTTCAAAGAAAATTTCGAGAAGAAAAAATAAGAAGAAGGATAAATAACTGCTAGGTGGAAAGATAAACAAAAATTGGGAAAAAGTCATAAATAAACCTTAACTTATACCTAGCACATTTTTACTCCATAAATTTTTTTGGGGCGCAAAGCTCTTGTCGGCGGCTAGTCCAAGGTGAGGTTGCCCTTGCCAAGATATAGGCGAAGCTACCTCGCTTGTCACTGCGAGCCCTGACCCAGTGGCTAACAAAGCTCCGTTAGCCCTCACTAGCAACGGTTGAGTGGCCAAAGTGGGTGAAACATAATAAAAAGAGGAAATCGGGTTAAATATTTTTAGCGTCTAAAAATAAATTTGGAGTAAATGTATTATAGATGGTACAATTCAATATTTTTAATGACTTTTTTTCTGTACAAATTTGACCTGTAAATTGAGAGCACCTGAATAAAATTATGCAGTCTAATTGTACGTTTTGCAGATGGATCTTACACGTCGAATCTCTATGAATTTCTAATTTTATCTAATAAATCATTTGACAAAAGGAAAAAAAAAACTTACTCAATAATTAAAAAGATAAGAACCGAGTGGAGCTATCGCTAAACTCTCACGAAGTTAACCACCAAATTCGGTGGCCTTGTCGGGAAAAAGCAGCGGCGGCCATCCGTGGGAAAGCGGGAATGTCCAACCGCCCCCGCCACGTGACGCCCGGGGAAATTACCAACCGTGCCCTTCCCGCAAATAGAAGGAAAAAATTTTCACCGAGCGGCGGTGAACTCCCCGTGAACGGCACGCGCCGCGGGGGGCGTGGAACCGGAAGCTGCGCAGCTCTTACAGAACGACTCCTTTCCTTGGAGGAGAAGTGCATGTGCGACTTTGTACACGCGACTCGCTCGCTCAGTCTCGCTCTTCTTTGTTCTTGTCCTCTTCTTCTACTTCTTCTTCTTCTTTTTCGATTTTCTTTCGTTTTCTTTTAGAGAGAGGAGCTGGGGAAAGCAGCAGGAGGCGAAGGCGAACCTCCCTGTTTCTCTCTCTAGAGCTCGCTGTACCTTTCCACGTCGTTCCCTTTTCCCTCCCCTCTCTCTCTCTCTCTCTTAAATGTTACTTCGCTTCTGCCTCTAAGTTCAGGGTTTACCTTTCTCTGTTCTCTTTCTTGGTTTTTTTTAATCGTTCTGGTCGTACTTTAGTATTTAATCTCGAGGCTGACGGGCATTTTCTTGATGCTCTTATCCCTCGCTCTCGCCCTCCATTATCTGAACTCAGCGAATCTTACCACTTAAGTTTCGCCCTTTTTCTTTTCTTTGATCTTTTGGGTTAAACAACGCCCGAACGTCTTCGCCATTTTCCTGCCCTTTTACCGTTCGCCGGTAGCTGATTGCGTACGGCCGCGCTCCGAATTTTCTCTCTGCATTCTTGCGTGACTCCACGGCCATGTGGTTCGCCGTAAGTTCATTGTATTGTGTTTCTTGAGTGGACCCGGTTGGTTATGTCGTGTGCGTCCGCTGGGGGACGGCGATGTGGATGGTCTTTCGAGCCGTTCGAGATTTTAGAATGCCGTTCGAATTTGCTTCTTTTCTGTTGCCTCGTGTCCTCGAGCTTCGAAGTACTCGACGAAGTTGATTTTGTGGTCTATGATATCAGATCGTTGTCTTGATAACTCTTTTTTGTGATTTTCTCTGCTGATCGTGCAGATTGGAGAGTGAAGTACTTATTATTGTGAGTAAAGAGAGAGGAAATAGAGGAATGGAGGTGTTGTGGAGATCAAGGGGAAGGAGAAGATCTGCATCTGCTGTGGACGGGGTGGACTTGAAGATCTCCGTGCAGTTCTTGCTCGGGTTTTTGTTGATTTTTGCGGCTCGCATTTCGCTTGGCGACACTAATCCTGGTGATGGTAAGGCTGGATTTTATACATCTCTCTCTTCTTTTCTTCTTCTTCTTTTTGGGTTGCTGAAGAAGTGGAGGAACTGGGGGAGCAATTACCCTTTCGATGTACGAATAACTCCAGTTCGATCAGGATAGGTCACTGGATATTCATTTTAGTTAGGGTAGCTAAGCTGATTATGGCATTGAACAGTTTGGGCTATTTAACTACGTCACTTCCAACTCTAAAGTCTCTCGGAAGTTAAATGAAGATGAATTTCAAGTTTATTTTTGTATTTTGGCCGATCTTGATTGCAGATTGGGGGGTATCTATGGTAATAGCAGATGAAAGATGCTCGTTTTTGTTAAATTGCTTTTCGATCTATTTTTTCGCTTCTCCATCACACTTCCTCTTTTTTCCCTTTTTTGGAGAAGTAAAAGTACTTAACAGAACTTGATTATCTGCATTATTGTTTGTTGGTGTAGTTACTGCGATAAATAACTTATATGTGGCTCTGGGATCCCCTGTTCTTCCTGGGTGGGTTGCTAGCGGAGGAGACCCGTGTGGAGGTTCATGGCAAGGAGTTTCTTGCAATAATACTGATATCAAATCAATGTATGTTTGCATTCTTTTCCTCTCGACAATTTCCAGATGTTCCCATCGTTCATTTCCCATTTTTATTTGACTACATGGCCTCATAGTACTCTTAATGGAGCCAATTTGGGAGGCGAACTGGGAGACAGCTTGGGGACATTTGCTTCGATCAAAACTATGTAAGTCTATCTCCTCTCTGTCTTTGCACGAGCATCTGTCTGTCTGTTTGCATGCATGCAAACGTGGCATTCGTGTCTTCGTGGATGACTCCAGAAATGTTTCCCATTTTTCTGAGATTGCTTTCGTCACTGTATAATGAAGTGGCCTTCATTGAAGGAAACTTAGCTGAGTGAATCACCTTGCATGGAGTATGGGAAGTATTGATGCTGAAGTGGCATTGTTGATAATTGTTTTGATCTGTTCCAACGTATAATGTACTCATTTTTATCTCACCGAGATGCTACATTATCATTTAGTAGGTGATTATGCTATAAGATTGGCTGATAATAGTCATTCCACCTAGATGACATTGTGGCATTTGTGCTAAACTTCAGGCCCGTTATGTTATTCTATAGGAATTCTCATGTGGTCTCGTTACATATTTCCAATTTCTTATTGCAGAGATCTAAGCAACAATCGCATAGGCGGCAGCATTCCATCAAATTTGCCAGTTACCATGGAAACCTTGTATGTTATTTCGTGATTGCCACAGGACAACACCTTTTGCTTTTTCTTTGTGTGCCTCCTTGTACAAAAGATGTAATAGTTGTCACTTTGGCAGTTTTCTCTCAGCTAATCAGTTCACTGGAAGCATCCCAAGTTCTTTGTCTTCTCTGATTGGACTGACAGCCATGTAATATCTGATTGCTCAGCTTTTGTTTTCAGCTAAGACTTAATTTCCTTTGTTGTTATTTCTTCGGAGCTTTATCTTTCTTTGTTTTCAGGTCTCTAAACAACAATCTTTTGAGCGGAGAAATTCCGGATGCTTTCCAATCCCTTGTAGGATTAATCAATCTGTAGGGTTCTGTTATTTACTTCACAAAGCCTTATTTTCCATACGACTTTCTTGATTCATGTCGTGATAGAATTTGTTCCTGTGCAGTGACTTATCCAGTAATAATTTGAGTGGGCATCTTCCTTCTTCTTTGGGAAATCTATCATCTTTGACGACCCTGTGAGTACTAACACTAAAGATGCGAATATGCTCATGAAGTCCCTCTCTATTATCTAATTTTACGCCTAAATTTGCAGACGCATACAGGACAATCAGTTATCAGGAACCCTTGATGTGCTACAAGAGCTTCCCCTGAGAGATCTGTACTTTTTTTAACCTTGCCTCAAATTACTTTCATATATTTTTTTTTAAATTTATGGTGCTCTGTCCAGAGTTCTGCTTTTTCACAGCCCTCCACCTATTTGCATCTTTTTATGCTTTGTGTTGTACAGGAATGTAGAGAATAACCTTTTCTCTGGACATATACCTGATAAATTACTGAGTATCCCGAACTTTAGGTAAGCTACTTTTTAAATGCACTCTGCTACTTCATTAATTTATTTGCCGTCATGCTTAAATAATTTTCCCACGTTCCCATCATTTAATGTTATTCTGATATGATAGCAGAGGAAATGATGATATCTGTGGAATTTATGCTATTATTGCACTATGTGATCTTCATGGGAAGATTTTTTACTGCATAAGTTTGGTAATTTTGTGACTGCTGACATTGAATTTTAAGAGGCCGTGGTGGCATAGTTCTTTAAACTCTTTGGAGTATGTCAAAATGAAGCGAAAGAACTTATTGCGACTATCTCGAAACTGTTTTTTTACTCGATTAGATCATAATGAAGGCTAGCCTTTTTCCCCCTTGTGCATGCGAGGTAGTTGATAATATATTCCACCCACTGCTTTTTATACTCTAGTTCTTTTGAAGCGTTTCTTATGTTAGAAATCACAAGTTTTATTGGCCTTTGCCTGTTCCAGCCTTTTGGAAGTAAAAAGAACCCGTCTTCTTGTTCTTCCTTGGGAAGGTTTATATTTGACTGTGTTGTGTCAGGGCATTGTTTGCTGATCACTCTGTAATCTGCAGAAAAGATGGAAATCGTTTTAATTCCAGTGACGCTCCGCAACCTTCGCCTTCAACCCCAACGGAGCCATCATCATCAGCGACTCCTTTTTTTAAGGGTGGGGCGCCATCTTCCCCTAAAGCACCGTCAAAACCGGCAGAAGGACCATCTGTGACAGAGCAATCAAAATCTGGTTCTTCAAAAAAGTCATCCACCACAAGAAAAGTCTGGATAGCAATAGCAGTAGTCATATCATTTATAATTTTGGTTCTGGCACTCGCACTTTTGATACCTGCATGTATTAGAAGAAGACATGAGCTTGGCAGAATTCCCAAGAGGCATGACATCAGTGCATATAATGGCAAAAGAGAGAATCCTAGAGAAAATCCTTCTTTAGCCCCGCCACTGAGTCATGTGGATAAAGGCAAGTAAAACTGGTCCAGCCTTTAGTGCTGTATAACTGACATTTGACTGCGTCAGTTATTGTCAAAACTTGATCGCTAAGTGGAGTTTCTTCCTGCAGTACCTAAAGAGACAGTTGTGAAGCTGTCGGAGGATCATCAACCAGAGAGCAGGAAAGTGTGGGCCATTCCGAGGACACAAAATGAGCGAGAAAGAAATGGACAGAGAACTCGTCTGATGCCTGATCGGGAAGATCAGGATATTGATGTGAGTACACTTGATGTGTACTCAACACTTCCTCCCCCTCCCCCTCCCCCTCCCCTTTCCCCTCCTCCGCCTCCTCCACCACCTCCCGAAATTATTGTGAAGCCTGCTGTGCCTACAATGGCCACAAAGCCTCCCACAAGAAGTCGTATTCCTCCAGTTTCTGCCAAGTCCTTCACCATTGCATCCCTTCAGCAATTCACGAACAGCTTTTCTCAAGAAAATCTAATTGAAGGTGGCATGCTTGGTAGTGTGTATAGGGCAGAGCTTCCTGATGGCAAGGTAACAGTTCTTATGGTTAATTTTTTCAGGTTTCAGTTCTTTTGTTGGCAAGCTTTTGATATGCGATTCTTTTTCCTTTTTCTTTTTAAATGTTAAGCTGAAAATTCAGTTTTGTAATCCTGGACTTTTCACTTGTTGTGATAAGCTCCTATATATGATTGATGGCGCATGCTTGCTTAAGTATGGACCTTCTGAAGAATACTTCCAGTTCAGTACATTTTCATCGAAATCGATTCAAGTTGGAAAGGCAAAGAGAAACATGACTTTTGTTCCAGTTGTGTGACTTCTGAATAGACTATACCATCTTGTTCCTGATTTATGGTGGGGGTTTGGGTTATTCTTACTATGCTGTGGTCTCATTGACTATTGCCTTGTTGGTTGAGACTTTCTTTTTTGTCTAGGAAATCAGCTAAGCCCTAGCTTAATGCACCATAACATGAATTTTTGAATTTGTTTTGTGAACTTTAGACAGATGCGAAAGGATTTTGGATTAAAGTTCGATTCTGTTACCATACATGAAATGGGCATGATCTTGCTTTGGGGGCTAGAAAGTTGTTTCGTCTCACAAATATATACTTACTCTTAGTTCTCTGAATGGCTGCACAGTTGCTGGCTGTGAAGAAATTAGACAAGAGGGCTTCCAGTCAGCAGAAGGATGTGGAGTTTCTGGAATTGGTGAACAATATTGACAAGATTCGACATGCCAATGTCGTGGAACTCATGGGTTACTGTGCTGAGCATGGCGAAAGGCTTCTAATATATGAGTATTGCAGTAACGGGACATTGCAGGATGCACTTCATTCGGACGATGATATTAAGAAGAATTTGAGTTGGAATTTCCGCATTAGAATGGCGCTTGAAGCTGCCAGAGCCTTAGAGTAAGTCCGTCTTTTAATCCTGTCTGATTATCACGTCGAAGTACTTGCTGTATAATGAGCTAATGGTGTAATCACTTTATGTGCACAGGTACCTGCATGAGATATGTCAGCCACCTATTGTGCATAGGAACTTCATGTCGTCGAATATTCTCCTTGACGATGATCTTTCTGTGCATGTTTCTGATTGTGGTTTAGCTGCATTGATCTCTTCAGGCTCAGTTAGCCAGGTAAGCTATTTTCATGAGTTCTTGAAAATCAACTTGATGGGAAGTCAAACTACAGCAAGGCATCTCATTACGTGCTAAAACGCTCATTAAAAATTCTCCCTAATGCATCCTCTTATTAATTTTGCCATTCGGAACAATTTTAACAGGATTCTAAGCCATGTACTTATTCAGTCATCCATGTCATGCTCGTTTATCATCCAAAAATTCAGTATGAAGTGATGAACTAGCGGGTTGGTTTTGTGGAACTACTGTTGCTTGAAATGTAAATAGGTTTGTTTCTTATTCAGTTGTCAGGGCAACTTCTATCTACTTATGGATATGGAGCTCCTGAATTTGAGTCCGGAATTTATACACTCCAAAGTGACGTCTACAGCTTTGGGGTAGTGATGTTAGAACTTCTGACTGGCCGAAAATCCTATGATAGGTAAGACCTAAAAGTACAAATCGCTTTGGTATTTGGGGTTTAATATTTGTTTCTCGCCAAAGCTTAATCCAATATCCTTTATTCTCCTTGATGAATCATTTGCAGGACACTGAATCGAGGAGAGCAATTTCTTGTTAGATGGGCAATCCCTCAACTCCATGACATTGATGCATTGGCCAGAATGGTTGATCCTTCTATTAAGGGACAGTACCCTCCCAAATCCTTGTCACGGTTTGCTGATATCATATCTCGCTGCGTTCAGGTGAGAGCTCTCGCTCTTTGAAGTGTTTGTCGGTCCCATATTATGCTTTCAGATGATTAGTTATATTCGTTCAGGTGGACTTTTTTTGGGGGATATAACTAACCGTCTCCTCATTTTTTCTTGTTTTCACAGTCGAACCCAGAATTCAGGCCACAGATGTCGGAAGTAGTCCAAGACCTCTTAGATATGATTAGGCGGGAACCTTCTCAATGAGACCTGAGCTCGAGACCGTAATCAACATACGGTCAAGGATGGTGACCTCTACTTGTTAGTGCTGATCACCTTGTGACATATCTCTGCCCTTCCCCATGAAGAATTCTTTTGTGTATGCAAAGCTGAGAAGAAATGGCCCAACTGACATTGGACATGTTCTGAATCGTATCCATAATGATTCAAGTGAGGCGCTCGACAGCATCATGCCCCGGAGGTACAGAGCTCAAGATTCCGGATCGATTTGTTTGTGATCTCTGCTGTCGTGTGCTTAGCATCAAGATGATGCGGGGACGAAGAATGTTCTAACCCCCCCAAACATTTCCAAATCATTGTTTTTCGCTAATCCTGATAAGCGAGGTTCCTTTGTCCATTGTGTAGGCTGTATCGGATAACGTCGTCATGCCGCTTGATCCTTTTCGGCATGATTCAGAGTGTAGTTTGCCTTGTCAAGTATCGGATATGTAGAACTGCTCCAGCCCATGTAATTCTCCTGCAAAAAAAATTTCTGTGTCTCTCTTCTCTCTGTAATTGCCCAACTGCAAAAACCGAAAAAGTAGGTAAGTGGGGGGTTTTCAGAATCAAGAAAATAAAAGACCGAGCTTTCTTTATTTATCCATTTGAGTCCCGAGTGAGTGCGGTCTGATCTTCTGAGTTTCTGGTTCTGTTCGAACAAAACCATCGTCTTCGGAGGGGAATTGAGCCAATCACCGACCGTCCTTTTGAATCGGCCGAGGTAAGGGGGGATGGAATCCAGCGGTTCCCACGTGGGGGCCCGACAGGAGTTCTGCCAGGTGCGGGGGGCCGCGTGCTGATTGCGCCACCGTTTTTTTTTTTTCCCCTCGTCACTCCATCTTCACAGCTTGGAAATTGGAAACCTCGGAAAATGGGGAAAAAAAGGGAAACTAGTGAAGCCCATACATTTCACGAAAATTAAATTTTGGAAAACGTGACAGATTTTTCGGATGCATTCGCCCATCACGTCGTCGTTTTATTTCGCGAAAGATACTTTTTTTTTCGTTTATTTATCATTTTCTTAACTTTTAATTCGTTCAGAAAATAAAGTCAATAGGAAAAAATTTCTTCATCAATATAAAAATTATGTTTAAATTCAAAAAAATAATTTTTTCTTAAAAAAATCCGAGAATCATTTTGCAAGGTATTAAGACCTGACTTTGAAATTTCACGTTTAGTCATGAAAATCTCAATGATGATTCTTGATCTCAACATCCGGGATTAGGTTTCTGGCGCTTGAGCCTTTATAAATTGAGGTTGGGCTTGGGACCTTGATGCCCATGCCCATACTCCTAGCGCCCATATTTGGATCAATTGAGGTAAGGGCTGAAATTTTGTTTATGTTCACAAAGATCGAGGCTGTTAAACATGGATCTCCCAACTTGGGCCTAGGCCCATCAAGGCCATGCCCCAGTCCACAAAGGGCATGCTTGAGTCTATCGTGGCTTGGCTTGGGATCCTAGTGGTCGCGCTTATGTCAATGGAATCTGAAACCGAGACTTAGGTGTCCATTCCTCGATGCCTAGCGCACTTGGGTCGGGGTCCATCAAGGTAGACCCAAGACTCTAGTGTCCTCATTCAATTTCTTAACTGTTCGTGTACAAGTTACTAACGTTTGATCAATATATACTTATTTTAAAAAATCAAACTGAATTTTTCATACCAAATGGCATTAAATACTTTTCAGTTCATTTATAAGTTTTAGTCAAAGGCTGAAAAATGTTAGCATATTTTCTAGTAAATGACATGTTATATATATTTTTGAAATAAATGGAGTCTAATTATTAAATTAGAGTTTTATGCCTTACCAAAAAAAATTATTAAATTAGAGTTTTATTGATAATAAAGGAAATTGATTAAAAAAAAAACGAGAGAACGCCGTGCGCCAACTCCATGAACCCGACAAAGCAGTGCGAGTCGTTAGAAATTTAAGAGCAAAATTCATTCGTGTGTCTCTCCTTTGTTTTGTGGACTCCCACGATGCTATCGAAAGACCACAGAAAAATGTTTTACTCCAAATGTAATAGACGCCAACATTTCCACACTCTCCACTTCAACCACTCGCGCCTATCGGAGCGTGCTAACCACACACCTCCATGTCCTCCATTTCTCCCTCCCTCTCTCATTTTTCAATCTCATATAATCCCTTCTCTTTTATTATTTTCCTCTATAAACAGGGTAGCAGTGGGGCGCTGGACACAAATTTTCATCCGGTCGCTATTCAGAATCTTGCGTTTTATAGGAAATTTGTTAGAGTTATAATAGAGTCATTTTTATCGACAACCGCCGATCATTTATCAAATCGAGTTTAGTGAGCCTTATATAAAGAAAATTGATCAAAATGTTACAATAAATTCATTAGTCATTATCATATTTCACACAAGTTTTGCCGGGTTTGGCCCAGCAAAAAAGAGGTACTGAGTCGAGATGGCCATGGAATGGCACCGTGGATGCCGCCACGGTATTTTCCAACTTTCGTCTCTCTCTTCAATTTTCTTTGTCTTGTTGAAAATTTTCTAATTTGGTTTTAAAATGGGAAGCAGATCTGCACTTTTTTTTTTTCCTGTTTTCTGCGTACGCGCGTGCTCGTCTTGTCTCTTTCGCGCGTGACTTTTGATTTCGAACGTTATGATTAATCCAGTTTATAAACACATTAAATCCATGCTTTGTTGTATGTTATTGCCCTCAATTCACGTAAACACTTGATTAAACCCATCAGTACGGTCCATCATCTCCGCCTCCTCTTCCTCCACCATCTCCTTCGTCTTCTTCTTCAAGCTCTCATCTTTCTCCAACCTCTCTCTCTCTCTCTCTCTCTCTCTGAGCAAAGGCAGGGAATCCCCGTTCGAATACAGCCCTGAATCTACTTGAGAACAAAAAGGTTGTCATACTCTGCGCTCGTGATCTCTCCCCGTTTTAGCCGTTCTTTGGTTTTCTTAGTCTCAATCTCTGTGTGGCAAGTACCCTTTTGTTTTCCTTTCCTTCAAATCACAAAAAGTCTCTTCCTTTACGGTTCTCTCTCTTCTATTTCTCCGAATCTGCATCGGGAGGTCGTATATGCCGGCCACTGTCTTTTGTCCAAAGCATTTCAAACGTGCACTCCAAGTGTTCGTTTTCCCTCGCTTTCTCCGTCAAGGAGCTGTTGTTGGAATCCTAGCTATTAGCCCCATAGCACTCTCATTCAGCTAAGTCCACGTTTTATTAAATGCGTAGCTTGTCGTATTCTAAGCTATTATTTTCATTTACTCGACGAGTTCATTGACTGTTATGAGATCATTACCCGAAACACCCAGTTTTCTGATTGCAAATGGCCGTTTTATGTTGAAAACTGTCGAGCATTCAGCTTAAATGCTATTCATCAACCCTAAGAAGCGACTTTGGTTGCACTTTCGAACCTCCTTGCTTCTCTTTGAGTCGATATTCGACTACCCTGAGCTTTTCTTTTAGCCAGGTGGCTTGGGGTACTTTCACAGCCACCCATTTTGGAGAGCATGAGGAAAAATGCTAATTCTCACCTGGTAAGGATTTTCAGTGATCGAAAATGGATCGTTCCATTTTTCGCAAGTTTACTCGTGTCAGTCACGCTATTGTTTTCTGCTGTTTTCGGGTTCTTTGGATCTCCTTACGGTGAAGATCAAACCGCATTTGAGGAGAAGTTGGATGATGGAAAAGGGCTGTTTGTAGAATCAGAAATAGATAAATGGGCCAATACCAATGGCCATTTAGGTGGGGATGCTGCCAGATTTGCATATCTTATTTCGGGTACAAAAGGTGATAGTCAGAGGATGATGAGAACCCTACAAGCTGTTTATCATCCTAGAAACCAGTATATTCTACATCTGGACCTTGAGGCTCCGCCTCGCGAACGAATGGATTTGACCCTGTCTGTAAAGAATGATCCGACATTCCGTGATGTAGAGAATGTTAGAGTAATGGCTCAGTCGAATTTGGTTACTTACAAGGGACCTACCATGATTGCATGTACACTTCAGGCTGTTGCAATTTTGTTGAGGGAGAAACTGCAATGGGACTGGTTTATAAATCTTAGTGCTTCGGATTATCCTCTTATGACGCAGGATGGTCAGTATGAGATTCTTCTTTTTTAAATATTACTTGCTCCTGTTAACTTGTTTTTCTCGTTCAAATTATATTGCCCTGTTTGGTAGAGCTTTTGTTATAAGCTAGTCTTGCAATTTGCTCCGACAACCTAGGCATGAGGATATCTCCACTTTGTTGAACTAGTGAACTGCTTGTGTACTTGATGTGTCTGAATTTGCAAGTCGCGTTTCAAAATGATTTAGAAGTGATGGCTTTCCTTTTCCTTTTCAAGGCACATAGTTTAGGACGAATTGGATTTGTTGTGGGCCATTCTGAATTCTTCAGATGCTCTGAAGTATATTGCTTATGTAGTCATCTAACATTTTCGAAGTTTACTGTGTCAATGAATTGGAAAACTTGTACATGTCTGTCTGTGGCACAACTGGGTTGTTTGGATTGGAATACTGCTCTGGTTTCTGCAGCTGATGCACCCGTCAACTGTCCGACATTTCAAATTTTGGATATGTTTCCTGATTGTTGTATATGTTTGGGATGCATGAGCTGAACTTGGTTTTTCCCATGAGTTCGGTCTTGGTTGTTACTTTCAGATGTCCATTTTCTTTCCAAAATGGTATCAGCATCAGTAAGGAAATTTCTGCAACTTGCTTCATGAAATGGACCTGCTCATGTCTCCACCATGTCTTCTGATATACGAAGAGGAAAGTTTTGGCTGCCAGTCCTGCTCATTATGAGTAAACATTTCCTTTTTCAGACCAATAATAATTCTCTCTCCATTTTCTTTTCCTTCCATTCAACATTTTCCTTTTCTTGCGTTTCATATGTCAGAAGCCAAATTTCCTTTAAATCTCCTCTCTCTCTCTCTCTCTCTCTCGCTCATGCTACGCACCAACTAACTACAGGCAGAATGAGATTTTATTTTTTGTTAGCGCTTTTCCTTTTGAAGTCTGTTCTATCATTGGTTGGTCTCTGCAAATAAAGTTCTGTTTTCCCTCTATTTGTGCAGATCTGCTATTTGTATTTACCAATTTGTCCAGAAGCCTGAATTTTGTTGAACATGCTCAGATTGCTGGGTGGAAATTGTACGTAATACAAAGTCTTGCAACTATTCTGATGAAAACTCTCCGAGTTCATAAATATTCATCTTTTATGTCAACTATGGTTCAACCATCTGTAGCTGTACTTTCAGGGACCAAAGGGCGAAACCAATCATCATTGATCCAGGGCTGTACTTGTCAAGAAAGTCTGACTTATCTTTGACCACTCAACGTCGATCAGTGCCGACATCCTTTAAGTTGTTTACTGGTGAGTACATGGGTTACTGTACTTCAGAGTTCATCCAATCACAACCATCATACCTGAACCTTTTTTTCAGTGAATTGTTATGCACCTTAGATGTAGGAGTCGTGCCTAAGGATGTTCAAAATAGTTTGTCTTGGGATAGCTTCATTAACTTGTTGACAAGCAGGGGAATGCTATGCTTTCTGCTATAGAGGCCAAACAGATGACGGAGGGAGTATAAGGAGATGATTTCTAAGGACAAACGTCCCACCATGTCCAATTTTGCTCAGTCTTGCACTTTTGACAGGACTGATGTAGGGAATGATGGTTGACTTTGAGAGATGTGCTAGTGATAATGATAACGAGGATTTGACAATATTTACCATTAAGCAGAAATCGCATCTCCAGATCCATTACGATTTCCAACTCTCTTGGATTTACGTGATACCTGTTTTGACCTATTCTGTCCGCTCTTCACTGAACAGGATCCGCGTGGGTGATGCTCAGCCATGATTTTCTTGAATACTGCATTTTGGGATGGGATAACCTTCCTAGAACCATTCTTATGTACTACACAAACTTTATATCTTCTCCAGAAGGTTATTTTCACACTGTCATCTGTAATGCCAAAAAGTACCGCAAGACAGCTATAAGCCACGACCTTCACTACATTGCTTGGGGAGATCCACCAGGGCAGCATCCTCTTGATCTCTCCCTCAGGCATTTCGATAAAATGGTTAAAAGCAAAGCCCCATTTGCAAGAAAGTTCCGGAAAGATGATCCTGTCTTGGGTTTGATTGACAGTGAGCTTTTAGGTAGGACAAGCCGGTTTGCACCTGGAGGATGGTGCATTGGGAGCTCAGATGGTGAGGCCGACCCTTGCTCCTTGCGGGGCGACGATTCGGTATTTAAGCCGGGACCTGGAGCTGAGAGATTGCTGGAGTTACTTCGGGAACTTTTGTCTGAAGGACTCCGGAGCAAGCAGTGCTCTTAAATGGTGAGTAGGATCTTGAGCAACCTCAAGTGTAAATTTTTGCCTTTGTATATCTTGCAGTCGATGTAATCAGTACAATATAGTTCATAAGAATGAAACTGAATGTAGCTTTTTGATGGTGCTATGCTCTTATGATTTTCAATTGCTCTTAGCTAACTGCCTTTTCTTTCTATCAATACATCGGTTATAAAGATATCCTCTGTTGGTATTCGCTTTAGTTGCTTCAAAAGATTCTCGTGGTGAGAAGTGGTTACTGACTGTCAACAGAGTCATAAAATTTACAGTTGCACCATCGTGAGCAATAGTATGCAGATAATGTTGATATCACTGGAAGCCCATCTTGGCTTAGTCTTCCCTGGAAGACACTAATTTCACGTACTTTTCTATTATCATTTCTGGTGAGAAGTCGGTAAAATATCCTCTCTCCACATCCAATCCTTCCTGGGCTGCTAGCATTTCGACCCGGTTCTGGACCCGGTTTGCTCCAATCTGGTTGGGCTCCAGCAGCATGCAAGCGATCTCGGTCGCATCCTCGCCGTGAACCAGGCCCAGTGTTTGCACTGTCGGCAACCCTCCTCCCCGAGCGCTCACCATACGGGCTATTCTTCGGGTGGCCGACACATCTGTTGACAGGATGGGGACATTGTACAGGGCAACCCATGGCCGGGCCCCAATCATAGTTATGCCTCTCGATCGGGATACGTGTGTCGGCCCCTCATCGGGCCTTTCAGGGAGGACGTCGGGCATCGTCCATCCAGCCCACTGGTTGCCCATGAAATTGGGCCGGAAGTAGCCGAGCTCACGCCTGATGGTGTCTAGGGCCTTTCTGGTTGGGTGCGCAGCAGCATACAGGAACACTGGCACTGTAAGGGTGAAATGAAAGTAAGTAATGAAGGAAGGGACAGTGACCTAGAGATTGAAGGATTCATAGTCTTTCCATGATCAGAAGAAGTAAGTCACATGATCTATACTATATTTCTACTGAAATAAGTGGAAAAACTAGACGCAGATTATTTTTAGGGATGATATCGAAGAGACAATTTTGAGGTTGTATCCCCAAAATAATTTCACCGTGACATATAGGTGTGTACAGACATGGCATTGAAGTGTTGAGGATGCTATTTATTCGTGCTTTAGACCCCATTACTACCTCTTTGTGCCTTTTCTTTGGATGATAATTTATTAGGTATGCTGAACATTTGAGGAGAATATGCAGACAGCTAAACTAATTGGCTTGAATTGGTGTTAGTCTGGGTACAGCAAATAATTCTATACCAATCCAGAAGTTTACGCAGCTCCATCTCATGTATGATGGAATCATCCAAGAATTGACCTTTTCAATCAAGCATGGTATTGTCCACTGTGGATAGCCTATAGAAGTCAAATATGTATAAATGCGAGGGGAACAATCAAACCTTGGAGTTTGAGGCCAATGTCAGCAGCCACAGCTTTGGCAAGCCAAGCTGCTTCATCGAGAGAAGCTCGGGCAAGCGGATGGAAGACGATGTCGTCCACCACCCCGAGCCGAGGGTGGGCTCCTGAGTGCAGTTCCAAGTTTATTGCCTCAAACGCGGCTTCAGCCATGGCCATGACGGTTTGTTGCAAAGGGCTGTATACAGCCTGGCCGGTGCAGTCATGGACGACGTAGGATACAAGAGTATACCGGACACGGTTGTAAGCCCGATCCTCGAACTTATTCACAATGACGGTCTCCGGGTCAAGGCGGGCCGATCGTTCAATGGATTCAAGTACGGCGTGGTTTCTTGATTCAGATATGTAGAGCTTGCAGCACAGAAGCATGCTAGAGCTACCGACCCTCTTGCTCTCCTTGAACAACAAAAAGGCAAGCAGATAACAGAATAAGAGCCGTTTCTTCGTTTCCTTAGATAAGCAAGTGAAGGAAGATATCATAGCTAGTTCATATGATTTCAAAGTAACGCCTCACTTCTAGTGCACTGCATGTGAAGAATTTTCCATTTCATGTCCATTGACAATGAATATTATGACACATCTAATAAAAGAAATAAATACAGAGTCAATTCAACTAAGCTTAAGGGAAGTTCCTTGCGATCCTGGTCTTTCCGACCTCCTTCGTCCTAAATGTGAAGAAAGTTTCCGGGCAGTGTCATTGTGGATAAGAATCTTGATGAAGTTGAAGGTAGAGAGAGAAAATCTCTGGGAAAATAAACAAAAAGACCAACAAAAAAAAATGCAAGTCAACTTTCCGAGTAATTTGTCATACGACTTCGACTTCTCCAATAGGATACATTGGGCAGGTACAGTGCATCTGGCAATAATCGCGTATCATTGGTTTCAAAACCCAGATTGTAAGCACGATCCATCCAGCAAAAAAGTTTGGATTTTCTTTGTTTTCTCCAAACAAGAAGAGGAAAAAGCAAGAAGCTCGAACGATGCATAAGATTTTAATCCTAAAATCATGAAATCCCCAAGAGCGACACGTTAGGGAGGCAGCCATTGGACAAGTGTGGGGCTGTCCCCTGTCTGCTTTTATTGTCTTTTTGACTCGTGAACTCTCGTGTCCGTTCTCCATCTTCCCTCTGCTCTCTGGACGTTCACAATCTCGTGAAATTAGTTTCCGCAGAATGATTCCTTCATGCGTCTCGGAGTTTGCTGTGCACTTCTCTCCGTTAGTTACTCCTTTGCTCATCCGCTCAATCTCTTGCATGGTACAGAGGATATTGTTATCGGGGAAGAAGAGCATCTGAAGAACAGAGCTTCATGCTCTTTGATCGGCTCGCTCGAAGCGATCGAGTTCCATGAAGAAGAAGAAGAAGAAGAAGAAGAAGAAGAAGGGAGTCGACCCCCCCTTAATGTACTTATTCTATAGCAGAAAGCAGAAACAGCGGCAGCAGCAGATGATTTCTCCGTGGAACCAGGACCCTCCCATTTCAAGAGCAAAACTTGCCACTAAAAGCACACAAACCGAGTGAGAGGGAGGGAGGGAGAGAGAGTACCTTGCAGCCATCGTTGAAAGCGGTGAGCTCACCTTCTGCTCTGCTTCGCATTGATTACTTCCAAAGCGGTGGATAATCCAAGCATGCACGAGAGAGAGAGAGAGAGAGAGAGAGAGAGAGAAAATGCGTTGGGGCATTAAAACAAGTGGTCTGTTTTCTTCTTTGGACTTTGGTATCGGTCTCTGGATATAGTCCGGAAGTCATCGGAAAGACAATCAAAAGTAAAACTGTAAAACCGTAAAGGGGAAAGCACGAGAGAACACACACCCATCGCATCCCTGTAAATCCTTGAAACTCGCGTGCGGACAATTGTCTTTTCTGCCATTCAAACCTCGAGCTTTTACCCATCTATGCCTACCCTTCTCAGAACTGATTTGCTCTGTTTCCTGGGACGGCTGATCACTAGAGGGCAGCTCATGCTGAAAACGCGACCTTTCGAACGAATAAGCGCGTGCGATTCTATTACGTGGGTCGATTGAGCGAGACCGCCACAAGCTTATCCACAGCAAAACGTTAATTTGCCAATGCAGTCTCGAGCAGTTGGATAAGGTGTCATGCTTAGCTCAAAACGAGGAGAACCCGACGAACGGAGATGAGGTGAACAAAGGGAAAGGAAAAAAACAACATCAAGAAACAGGGGCGAAAGTGACGGGAGGGGCCGCGGACACTCCACGCGAAAGCGGACAACAGAGAAAGTTCACCTAAGCAAAGATAAATGCATAAGAAATCTCTTCCCTCGACTCTCAACCGGTTTTAGCATCCCCAACTAACGCATTGCTGTTCGATTTATAAATTTGAGTTGAAAAATGAAGAGAGATCGTGTGTGTACATATATATAAACTTGGGGATATATATATATATATATATATAGATATCGTATCTTAACACCCACCTGACGTGTAATCCTAAAAGACTTATGTCTCGATTTTAGGATCTATTGAGATATTACCTTGAACAATTGCAATTAATCATCATCTTTAGCGGCCGAAATTTGTTGCAATCTATTGGCCAAGATTCATATTTAGACACATGAAAAATATTAATCAAGTAAAAATCTCAATCATGAATATCGCTAGCAATGGAAGCTCAAACTCGTAATTTCAAATTACATACTAGAATCTTGCGAAAACATAGGACAAGAAAAACCCAAAAATTTGTTGGGTTCTGAATTCTAGGTTTCTAGTTTCATCCGAAACCTACCCAACAAAATAGGTTCTTGAAATTTTGGAACATGGAAACTACCTACATATCTTAGAAGCTGAAATCATTTTGATCACTACAAATTAAGAGTAACACATGGGAATTCTATGAACCGGGCACCATAAGTGAGCAACAAGCTAGGACGGAACAAGGCCACGATGAAGTCAGTCCACATGTACATAAAGACTATTTAAAGCCCGTGAACAAGCGACCTAAGGGAGTTTAAAAAAATGGATTCTCTTGTCTTCCAGTGGGACAAAAGCAAGATCGTAGGCTTATTAATTGAGTTAATGTTTCCATTTTTATAGAAGGCTATTTTGTAATCAAGATCTATTTTGGATAAGTATGACTCATTAAGTGAATTTCGATGGACCTACACGCAAGAGAGGACTTCAATAATTGCATTGTCACATTATGCATGCACGTCATAATTTGTTTTATCATTCGAAAGATACGCGTGGTCTCTTTCATTATTCCTTATAATCTGTGGAAAATGAAGACACTTGTAAATCACTGATTAAATTTGAACTATGAACACACTAATCAATCATGTTTCGAAATGCCTGTACTTTAGTTTCCATTCGCCTTCAACCATTTCAATCCAAAATCAAAATCAAGTAATCGCATCAGATTCTTCCGGCACTATTTCTTATGTCGCCGGATTTTTGAATCGCGTCAGTTGTCTCACGACGTGGTGCCAGAGTTATCCTTCACAATCAATGTTTGAAATCCAAAGTCAATGAAATGAAAATGCAGTCATCTCAGGTCATGCTGGTTATTGAACTGATACAGCAGAATTATTTCCGGTCTCAAATTCGATCGTCCACAACGTCACGAGACACGATCAGCGTTGCCTTTGTTTGCATTTTGAGCCTTAGCTGACAGACTTCTTAATTCCACCTACTAAATGAATCACTGAACCCGGTTTTCCTAAATTGTACTGCCTTGGTCAAGCAGCGAATCGAATTGTGGAGGCATCTAACGCGTCAGTCCAACTGCCAGATCTATGTCTCGGCTCTCGAGTGAAGCCACCTATTGACATTGTTGTTGCTGCCGCAGTTGTACTTGTTCCTCCTGCTGCTGCTTCTGCTGCCGCCATAGATTCATTTGAATCATGCTACATGTTAAACTCTTCTCTTGGATCTGTGTAACCACAAATCAGAAGTTAGAACCCTGTGCGATTCATATTCACGACAGGTTTGGTCTAGCTAGACCTTTGCCCATGAGCAGCTAACCAAAAAGTTTCTGCAGTTACAGAAACTGCTAGCTTCGATAGAACTTCAAATTTCAATTTCTCCGTATTAGCTTGGGCTTGTTAAGTATACACAATTCAGATGAGAATGCAGCGAAAGACTTTGCATGATATAGCTCATTATGCACATGCACATAGTCAATGCAAATGCTAAGGTTCAGTAATCATGTTTCCTCTAAGATGCCGCAGCAAACATGCAATATACCGTCCGAGGGAATTAAATGCTTCCACAGAGTTAAGAGACTAAAGTAGGTTTTTTCACCTCTAGCGTGGATATGGTCCTAAGATACTCCAGGCACTCCTCCAAGAGAAGCTTTTCTTGCCCAGCCACCTTCGCCAACTCCGAGAGCAATGGAACAGTGTCATTTCCCTGTAAGGACCTAAAAATCTCAGATTGCCATAGACCAAACAAAAGCAACCAATGAGGAGTTTGACTTCAGAATTTGGTTCTCACCGAAGGAGAGATATCACTTATTGCTGACTTGATAGACTTCGTGAGATCCAACGCATGTCGAAGAGCAAACGAAGTAGATTGAGGCTCGACCTGTACCAGGTTAGTCTCCATTTAGGCCTACCTCTTGAGATATTTGCATACTTGACAAAGCATATAATTGAAGGTGATCATCGTACCTCTGCACCTTCTATAAGTGGTAATCTACAGACGATAGATTGCAAGGACTCAGTTGTCTTGTAAATTGCTAGCGAATATTGCCTTTCAATGTCTCCCCATGTTTCCAGGAGTCTAATCTGCAACAAAAAAAGTAATTCAGTCATTCTGACTTAACTCAGATAAATTGCAAAATGGTGCTATTGCAAACATTTGTGCGAGATAGCTACAAGATTCCACACTGACTTGGGAATGGAGTATCAGGTTCAGCTTCATTTGGAACTTCTCTTTCTCCATCTGTAATTTCTTCTGGAGCACAGAATGCTGCAATTTTGTGAGGCCGCTCCAAGCACATACTAAATTTCTCTGAAAGGACAGGAAACTAGCAATAAATCAGTATAGCACTTTCATCACATGTCTATTGGTCTAGCCATAAGATATGACACATATACTCAGAACTTCATATTCATAATCCGAGAAAATACAATCCATGTCTCGTTCCTTGTGTGTTAGCAGATGCCACAGGTGTACGTATATTTCAGCTCTCTAAATATTAATCATAGAAAAACATGTTATGCTTAAAACCCATATGCTTAGAGGAAAATTGCCCAGAAGATTTCCTTACTGTCAGTGCGATTAACATAATCTCGGAAGTCTTATTGTCGGAATGAATTAAGAATATGCAGCTTTAACCTTAAGACTTTCCATGAATTGACAGAAATTATGATTTGAGTGCCACACACCTCAGTCTGGCTAGTGATCTTTGAGTTTGCAACGTTGGCTTTAGCATTCACATACTGCCATTGTATCAACCGATTATGAAGCAGACGAAGTTGATGAACATTTTCCGCACCAGCAGGACCCAGAGAAGATGAATGAGATGAGGATTTCTTGCTCTTGAACAAGTCAAGTCCCATATTAAGCAACTTCTCCACACCATTATGCCTTGAGGGACTCGACGGTGGTTTCAAGTTCGAAAAAGACAATGGCCTCTCTTTATTTTCTACAGACATTGGAGATGAACCTGACCTGCCGGGTGACAGAGCCCATTGCGACACTGCACTCCCGTACCCAGTGAGCGAACTAGCCCTTTTGATCGTGCCTTTTACTGTAAACTTGTTCGACCGAGCCGTTTCATCAAACGACAGAGGATGCTGAACATTCGAATCTGAAGTCCACCTGCTGGACCTTCCTGTTACATCATTCATGTACTTGGCTGAAACCTCTGTACCAGCTTTTCCCATTGTTGACGTCGACGATAAATTCGATGCTGAAGAGGATACATCGCTGCATTCGGATTCTGATTCAAGACTGCAGTCCGTGAAAGAATCAGATTTCCTTCTGAAAGATTTCTTGTAAAGAGCATTCTCGTCAACAGAGAATCTTCCGGGGATTATCGGGGCAGGACTATCTGACCCCTTGTTCGAAGACGACGATCTACTGTCGGGAAAAAATAACTTACCGGTGTACCTCATGGAACCACCGAGAATCGGCCTGTGGTTCTCCTTACTGCTCCCTTTCACATTCTCGATTCTATTCATCTCGGTGCCGCTCCTCTGCCTGCTCAAATGCCCGGAATTCTCAGCACTCACGACCTTATTTCCACTTTTGCGGTCCATAAGATCATTCAATCTGTCGTTCCCCAGGTGATCAGCGAGAGTGTCCAGTTTCTTGCTCGAGGACTGTGAAGGGGATGAGATCGCGGTAGCCGAAGGCCACAACAATCCCCGGGCAAAGCCCAACTCCTCGAGGCTCCGTTGCTTCCGAGAATCACGGGAGCTAGCGCCGGACTTGCACCGCATCGGCGACGAGTCGTGGGTTGGCGACGAGATCCCACGGTCATGATCGGGGGTCGGCGTTTGGGAGAGGTAACGCGAGCCCACTTCGCGGGACTTGGGGCGTCGAGGCTTGAGGGGTTGATCTGAAGCTGCGATCTCCTTGTGATTATTCATCATTTTACTCGTTTGTGCGCAAGCGCAAGCATGAGAGAGAGAGAGAGAGAGAGAGAGAGAGAGAGAGAGAGAGAGAGATTGATGGAGATATGAAAGCTCCTTTGGCGACCAGTGACAACGGTTAGTGATAAGAAAACAAACATTTGAAACTGGCGGCAAAGTAGATAAAATAAATATGGCCGGCGAGATCTTATTGGGAAGGTTTCTCTTAAGATAAATGGCTTATGAAATGACTGAATTGCCATGCTTGGATCCACTCGCCGTTCTTTCACCACTGGAGAGAAGCAGGGGTAATTTTGGCGTTACTCGTTGGATAAGAGGTGAAAGTGGAGGGACGGTCGAGAGGCTACAAGGAACAGGAGGAGGAAACGAAGTGAATTTGTTCTTCATAGGGTCGCGCCGGCATGTCGTTTCTAAGAAGTGCTCCATCCTGCCACGTGGCCGACATGGCTTGACTGTTCAGGTTTCCAATTTTGGGGAGACTGAGGTTGTTGGGAGAGGGTCCAGGACAATTGGCAACGGTAGGCGAAAGTGATGCATGGTTAGTTTCTAAAGGCCACTCCTTTTTGTGCTTCCAAATTATGATTTTTCCAAGTCCCATAGATTTCGTTCTTAATCCAACCCAAAAGATGTCTCAGAGGCTCAGAAGCACAATCTGCCAGGAGTTCCAGAGTGCATAGAAGGCAACAGTGACTTGCCAACTCAAACGAAATCAAATACAGCAAGGAGAGCAGAGGAGAAACTTACGCGCGATTCATTCTTGAGCGGAACCTTGTAAAGATGGTGATGCAGATAAATGAGCATAAAGGGCAGCTCAATCCATTGATCAACATCTTAGTCAGGGATTCGGGCAAGAAAAACTACTTCTTGCGATGCTCATAGTCCTCATTCAACGCCTAGTTTGTTCACTCTAACAGTAAGTATAGAATGACAGTAGGACTTACCAACCGTGGCCTTGACAGGCTCACTGCAATTTGGTAGGTGGAAGACATTTCGATCAGCAAATAGGCTGAAAGTTTGAGATCTATAAATACAATATGCTGAACTTAAAACAGGATAAGCATGGTACAAGGGAAGTAGACAGCAATTGAAAGAATGAAGCTAAAAGGTCTATACTTATTGTTTACAGCTCAATCTAACTCGTAAACATACAAAAGCTAAGCCTTCGCGTGGTCAAACAGAATCTGTAGATTGATCTACGCTGAGAGACAAAACTATAAACTGAGCCATGATACAACTACCATCAGCCATGCTAAAATGCTGATGGTGATAAGAGTATTCAACCTTACTCCATTCCTATAAAGCACCATCACATGATAGAAGAAATCGTCCACAATCAGTGAAAATTGCACTGTTGTAATACAGGGTGAGTATAATCAACGTACTTTTCCCATAGAGGCTTGTACTTTTCCATCCCAATCTTCAACCACGGCTTTGAGTTGCCGTTATAGTGCAGGACGGCCCCCTTCTCTATCAACTGAGGATTCACATTCGTATAGCCAAGCCCCAACACATGCCATGAGGGATCCAAGGGCTCGGTAAGCCCATAGAAAGTTAACAACCCGGGTGGGAGAGTCCCGAGTTTCCACAATGTCCGATCCACATTGTTTTCCTGCCAGTAATGGTAGATACCTGTAACATTCCTCCGCCTCCATTCCACCAAATCAAACACATTCATCCCAAATGCCCATCCACACGCATCAGGATCAAAGTTTTCTCGTATGAGAGGGTGGGAGTAATTCAGATACTTATGGTACCGATGAAAAGTTTCCATGCATGTTTCTACAGCTCCATTGACATTACCATTCAAATCGATGGAGAAAAGTCCAGATAGATCTCTCTGCACCACAACATCGTCATCTAGAAAAACGACTTTCTTCAGTGCAGGGAATACTTCTGGGATATAGAACCTTAAATGGTTAAGCATCGACAGGTACTTGGGGTTCCGAAACTTAATGGGCGTCTTGCTCCCATCATTACTGCCAGAGAAGTAATAGCTTTGAGTTTCAGAGTCCTGGAGCTGCTTTAGAACAGGAACATAAGAAGCATTTAACCAGCCGAAGTCTTCAAATTTTTGGACATCAACAGTGACTCCTCGAAAATCATTCATATTGAACCATGCCTTCATTGGTGCATAATTAATCTCATCAGTCACAAGATGGAAGACAACCCTATCAGGATTTTTTGAATTTATAGAGGTTGAGTTCACCACGACCGAAGTCGCAAGGATATTGTCGGAAAACACACAGAAATGGAAGAGATTGCTATCCGTAAGTTTTGCATCCATCTTACGTCCTTCATCAAGCTTCTGTAAGTTTGGTCTTTTGAACCATTCAGTTGTTAACCTAACTCCCAAGCAGTATAAGCTTTTCGGTATTTCTTCTGCAGCAATCTGGCCATACTTTGAGCTCTTCTCATTTACCGAACCCATCTGTTCTTCAAGAGCTTGGATTCTAGCTTTGAGTCTCATGATCATGGTTGCACTATCATAGTGAAGTTGTTGGGCTTGGAAAAGCAATAAGGCCATGTCGCGGATTGAAGTTTCTGATTCTTTAACTGTCAAGGGACCTCGTCTAATTGCAGCATTAGAGAGGAGGACCTGTGAATTACGAATCTGAGCACTCAATTCCCAAGCAAACTGTAGATTATTACTTTCTTTTGCAATCACTACAAAAGCTTTTGCCATAGATATCTGATCACTGATTTGTCTTGTGACAGAATTAGGGCTCAACATTTCATCAGTAATGTTAAGGCCTTCCATGATTTTATCACGCTGGTAATATCTCTGCAACAGAGGAGAAGAAACATGAAGACACCTAAGTTGATTATCAGAGACAGGCTGATAATAGAAAGAACAGATGAGTAAGGAAAACCTCAATCATAGCCACAGCACAAACAAGCAGGTTAACAGTTTAGCTATCCAAGTAAAAGACAATTCATTTTCTCACTCATAGTATGCTGCAAGCCAAAAGATAATTGAATTAAAAAAAATAAATTCATAAATAGTGTCATTCCAAAGTAAGAAGATTATCTGTTTTTCATGGCAGGAACTAGATCTCCTTACCGAAGGTCACAAGCTACAATGTTTCAAAATGGTAAAGTCCATGCACAGAAGAGTAAGTAGAAATGCACTTTGTAATCTGATCTGCATGCAGAACATATTGCGTGGACTACACACACCAAACTCGTCCTAAACTCCTACTTAGTTTTGCCACAGCTAGTCATAGCAGAGTCATTACCACAGTACTTAATCTCAAAACAGTGCTGACATAAAAAAAAGTGTATATTATATAACCATTTTCAGTGGATCTCCAACATATGCGACAAAGTTCCTCAATTCCAAGTCATTAAGAGAAAACATCATTGCATACACTTTGCAGGCAAACATATTTTCCTCTTTATTCTATTCTTACATCGGTTTTAATGTAAGAATTTGACATTGTTATGACCTATGGCAATAGAGTCATCCACTCCAAATGAGATATAATTCAGCTTATTCAAAAAATGGATAATCAAACTTCTCATCTTGAACAAAATGAATGCTCATTTCAAGCTTTGTTAGAGGAATTACGGCTCTGAATTTGAATAGTTGAACCTAAAGGGTCTGAATTTCCCCTTGCACAATCATCATACTCGTCCTGGTACGACATAGACAAGAACTCACAAGAAATAAGAGCAAAGAGAATACAGCCAGGCAGATTGATCCTCGTAAGATATCAAACCATGATATCCATTATTGTGAAGCTTCAAACAATTAAAGTGTCTGGTTCTCCATGTATGCCATCTTCCTAGGGGGAGACTGAGCAGTCTTTTACCCAAAAATGATGAATCACAAGATATCTAACTCAACTCCTGCAAGTTTTTAACCCATTTATCAAATTGTGCTGTCAGGTCTCTACAAGGTGCAATCCCTAGATAATCACCTTTCCTCCAGTGAATAAATTACTAAACTATGTCGTTATATCAGTGCTACATCATTGGCTTCTCAACTATCAGTTTTTCATCAAATTGCTTGTGCGAGAACCTCTTAGTCAGCATGGCAAAAGATAAGTTTCCACCAGTGCTGCCATTTTCCCTAATTCAATAAATCAATGCTCTACAAGCAGACTAAAGAGACTTTCTCCCAACAGCAACTACATAGCAATTCTTTGTTGTACATTCCAAGTACTTATTCGCAGATTTCAAGTGGTCCCTTCAACACTTCAGAATTCCAAGGTAGAGAAGACCTGAAATTTCCAATGAAGATATGAACTATGTAAAGTAATTTCCGAACATATCGAGAACAAAATCACAAGGTCGGAGCTCTATGGGATGAGCAACATCCATTTTCTTCGTCACTTTTCCCAAAACTACTGCATTGCAGATTCAGACCGAATGTCGGCATCAGCATTAAAGCACAACTCATAGACCAATCTTCACAATATTATCAGTCGAGTAAAGAGATTGACAAAACTGCGCATTCGGCAGTTCTCATTTCCAGCCCAAGCAATTTTATTCGACCATACGGTGGAAAGAAATAGAATCGCAAACATCTAATTCCAATCCTCTCGAAACAACCAAACAGACGGAATCGACCGACCCAGTTCAATTCCAGAAGAAAAAAGGGAAGGGAGGTCACCAAAATTTAACCTTGGACATCGAAGGTCTGGATTCGATTTGACTGTCCTTGCTCAGAATCACGATGAAGAGCAATACAAGAATGCCGCACAATGTCCACCAGACGACGTTGGGCCACCGCCTCCTCACGGGTCTCCGGAAATCCGCGGCTCTTCGCCTCATTGTTCCTCCTTCCGAACGAAGTCACGAGGGAAAACGACGAGCTATCGCTCTTAAGGAAAAGGGGACCGGGGGAGGGGGGTGAGGAGAGGCGACAATGTGATGATGCAGATCGGGGACCAGTGATAAGAGAAGGAGAGATCAGCAGAAAGCTTGCGATCTCGCGTTGAGAATATGGAGTCAAGTGCTGCGGGGAAGTAGCAATCACGGCTTTGGGGGCTTCACTCAAGCAACGCAGAGAGGTTTTTCCTGTTTTTTTCTCCCTCGGACAGACGACAAACGTATCAGCTACGCTGTTCTTCTGTGCCGGGACACTTCCTTTTGTTATTCTAGTTTGAGATCTATCGTCAACTCAACCGTACTATAATCTCTATCATTTTCCCTTAAAATTCATCTTTTCCCCGCTCCGGGTTGTTCTTATGATCTCCGATGACCCGTCCTCCGTCGTTCCTCGTCCGACTCTGATTTATCTTGTCATGTCTCCTGCAGAAATTATTGTATCAGATAAATTGACTATTTCTAAATATTAATATGGTTACTGTACTTTGAATTAAAATTACGAGAGGACAGACTCGAGGACGATTTGGTGTGATGAGGAATTAGTTTATCTTGGATGGACCGGTGAAGCCTCCTTGCCACTTGTCAAAGTTTGATCTTTCTTGTCGAATTTTGGGCAGCAGATGATACATTGTTGATTTGTTATTTGATAAGATTAATAGGCTTCCGAAAGGACATAAAAGGCTCCACAAGAAAGGAACTAAGTTGAGTACTTTTTTTAAGAGGCTCCTAGACGAATTTGAGGATATCTAAATGCGAATAATTTTTATGACAACGTTGATGGTATCATTATGTTGTTATCTTTATCATTGTACGAGGCATGATATCAAGTAACATATTATGCTGAATTTGACCCAATGACTGATATAAATTAATGATTAAAGCATTCTACGACTCGTGATTGTGTCTATCATCTATGCAAATTATTCTCGAGGAATTAGGACCAAATATGTAAATAAAGTTAAGATCAAACATGTACCGCTGTAGGCCGAGCTGTCATTAAGACTGACCTCAACCATGAACTGATATCCCTCGAGCCCGAAGAGCTGGCGATCACGGTGAGGACTGGGGGATTGGCAGCTGTGGTCAATCACTGGATCGAATTTCCGGTGAATAGGAAAGCTGAGATCTTTGATTTCGTATTTCTGGCTTGCGGCTTTTCCTCCGCAGGGTGTGAAAAAGAACCGCCTCGTTTTTCTTCACCATAGCAGCTTCTTGACTGAACTGAAGTTGGTGAGCTGCCAGCTAAATTTATATATGAAAATTGAAAAGACGGCACTCAAATTGTTGCATCTTAATCGAATAAAGATATGATCGAGAACTGCATAGATGGGTGTCCGGCGCTCCAGAGTTTGGCTGCTCTGGGTCGTTACAGCCTCTATTAACTCAAATTGTGCTTCCCAGCATCTGCAGATGGACTGGTCTGGAACTACAGAGCCTATGATCTCTACGAGGTGCGATTTCTGTAATCGTTGCTTCCGTGTACCTGATGAACATTATGAGGTCCAAAGATTCTGGAGGAGCTCCATCGAGTCTGAGTACTCACTCAAAAATGCGTCACATCCAGTTTTGGGGAGGTGACCTTCCTGTACTCTTCTATACCTTGTTATGTCTCATAACTGAGGCATTTGTCGTTGCTGTTGACCCAATAACTTACAGAGACCCTTCAAAACATCTCAATATACGAAGCGTCCACCAAACACCCCTCGCGTCCAAGGGGCTTCGTTCGAGCTTTGTCGCCTTTTACCCTCTCTTCTTTCTTTTTCGTTCCACTCGGTGGGGCGGGTAAGCTCCTTCAGGCAATGCCAGAAAGCATGGCTTTGCATTTCTGTGTTCCTTTCATGGTCTCATTTATGCAGGTGTGGCTTCTTTGTGAACTCCAGCTGCTTAATCCGTGCAAGTCCAGTCTTCTTGATCAGTCGACATTATTCTAGCTGGGCATTAAATTTATTTATCACGATCATTATCTAGGCCTTGAGATCGTGCTGCTTCTTGCATTGCTTGTATGAACCGAGAAGCATCACTTAAATGACATACCCAGCAGCTTACATCGGCTGCTCTATTCTTCTTTTGATATAGAGAATGAAAACCCGCTGATCGTTCAACCGAGGCCCGGTCCTTATCATTGTCAGATAGTGAAGGATTCAACTTTAGTGGACTGTCCATGTAAACATTTGGTCAAAGTTGAGTTCTCTGTGAGAGGGAATGGAGGGAAAAACTGGAAAAGATCCCTAACTTTCCTTACCTAATTATCTTCCATCATTGTCCCAAACAAAACACTAATGTTCACATGTAATCTTTGCCTTTTGTTTTCCTCAAAGTGAAGATTGGCTTCTTGATAAATTTCAGTGGGGTTTTCATTATTGTAAGAGTCAAAAGAACATGTCAAACACCATAGTTAGTAGTAGTAGAATGGAAAGTGTCCCTAACTCTCAGCAAGTGTCCCTAACCCTAAGCAGCTGATGGCATTAATGAAAAAGACGATAAGCCATTCCAAGAGTTTTTTGAAAACCGGAAATTCGCAAATTTTCATGTATATTATTTACGATTAAGATCACGAAAACCTCTAAATTGGTACACATGCAATAAGTTTATTATAAACTAATTTATGATAAATAGATACACCGGTGACAAGTTTTCCCCAAATTAACTTTTGGGTCACAAAAAGCCTCGAACCGATATGTCAAACTAATATGAATATTGGTGTGGACTTATCGTGCCAATTGAGTTTATCTAATTCAGTTAGGTCGTAGTAAAATTTGACAAGAATAAATATGTCACGATTGTATCCGTTTGGGATTTTTGTGATGGAGTATAATATCAGTTTTGGATTTTTGGTGATCTGATAATTAATTTGAAGTAAATTTATCGCTGATGATTGATTTGGGGTTTTGCATGTGCTAACCCTAATACTTATTTCCAACCGAACATTATGCATGTCCGAGGTACGTCAAAATGAGGTTTAAAAATTCCCCAAGCGAACACACATACAGTCCAAGATTCCCTCCCAAAGGATATGAAAAGGCTGTGCAAGATTGACCCTTGACTATGCTGACTTGGAGATGGGAGTTGGTAGCAAGGAGTGGCCGAGAGTACGAGGGATAAATAATCAAGGGATAAATCAAATATGAAGTATGGTCTAAGTTCGGACATAAGGAAAAAAAAACAAGTGCCCTTGAATATAAAAAGGTAAGAAATCATGACAAACACGATACATGAAATTGACTGGCCACTTGATAAGATTAGAACTGTATCTTGCATTTAACTCAATAAGTTTCGAAATTTATAATATGAACCATCTATTTATATCCAACCACATTGAAAAATACTGAATTTTACGGTACTTATCGAAGGGATTTCAAGGAGAAGCGTTCTAATCATTTCTTTATACCGTCCGACTAATGAAGATCTACATGCACCTATGCAAGAAGCAGGGCAACTTAAATAAATTGGAAGATGGGTACGACATGTATTTAATGGCCGAGATGAAATTTTTTTAAAAAGGGACTAAAGTGGACATCCCACGCAATAAAGTGAGGACCTAACTTGTCAAGCTAAAAGCCGGTTCACGACCGCCAAACATGACCAAAGACTTCAAAGTTTGGTGGTGGGATTGAACCTACTTAATCAGTGCGAATCAACAAAATTATTATCATTGTACATCGAATTAAAACTCGTCTCACACGAAAATTATAAAATATAATAGAAAAACACACAAAAAATAATAATAAAGAACTCTTAAATTTGTCGCCGCAATAAGCAAGCCAAAAAAGTCAACCCTCTTGGTCCCGAATATTTGGCCACGCAAATGTAAGAGGAAGAAAAATCCGAAGAGTTGGCCCTACGCTAAGCTAATGAGAAATTGACAATCAAGGTGAAGTCGGTATCCTCCGCTGTCTTTACTGTACAAAACATGAAGCTATAGTGCAAGGACAAAAGAAAGAAAGAAAAAATACCTAAGACCTTTGGAAAGGGTTAAAAATTCAGGCAAAGAAATTAACTTATACTTTGGTCAAATTATTGATTACTCTTGATTTTCTCAAAGTAATTTCATTTTGCCCCCTCTAGTTTGATTTAGCCTTGAATCGATTCTTAACATTTCATTTTTCTGATTCAATTTTAAGGTTAATCTAAAATTTAACTTCTACTCAAGCATACGAGTTATCTATGTTGTATTTTGGATGTCTGTCTCGTCATGTGACATTTTTATTCCACATCGCATAAGAAAAGAATCCTGAGAGATTTTATATAGTGAGATCCACCCTTAATCATAAACAATGCGTTTTTTCAGATTGCGGGGTTGTGAGTTATAGAAAATTCAATTACATTAGATACGTTTTTTATTACATGTGCGGCGCGTGAATACCTTTTTTTTTGCCTTTTTCTTTTTTAAATGTTGAGATTGGATCTGATTATAGTTTATTACGGCAACATGGAGAAAAAGAAAAGAAATTGAAGGCAGCCGGAAGAGGAAAAAAACACAGAAGATAAACATAAGAAAATATAAGGAGGGAGGAAGAGAGAGAGAGAGAGAGAGATGATGGTGGGGATTCAACTATGGCGGACGCACCGAGGTGGCCCTGAAATTCCTTTATTTGTAACGTGAGCGAGCGAGAGAGACATCGCTCCCCACTTCCCACTCTCTCTCTCTCTCTCTCTCTCTCTCTCTCTCTCTCCCCTGTTCCCGTCGTTCCTTGTCGACTCTCCCTCGACCGATCACCATGGCCGATGCTGCTGCTGATGCTGGCATGGACGCCGTCCAGAGACGCCTCATGTTCGAGGACGAGTACGTACCCCCCCGGACTCCCGCTCTCCCCCGTCCATTTCGTACACCCTTCTCTTCGTCCTCGTCCTCGTCTTCTTCTTCTTCTTCGGGGTTCTTTTTCCCGTTGTGATTGTTCGTTCTTCGGAGGGGCTTATGGGTTAGGTGGCATTCTTCCTTTTCGATTTTGCTGTTTGGGGATTCCCTGGTTTTTCCATCGGAAGGCGTGACGTGACGCTTCTTTAAGCTGAGCTTTGCGTTAAGACTCCGGTCTCTGAGCCCCGTTAATTGACCATTTGTTGCTCGGGAATGACCCGACGTTGGGAATTCAATGCGATTGGTTATTTTTCATTTCATTTCGATTTAGTCGTTTCATTTCTCCAGATTTTTTGCTGCTTCTTCTTCTTCTTCTTCTTCTTCTTCTTCTTTGTGTGGGTGTTGTTTTGCTTACCTTTCTTCCCGTTATGATGACTGTGTTGCAGATGCATCTTGGTGGACCAGAACGACAATGTTGTCGGTCACGAGTCGAAATATAACTGTGAGAATGCTTCTTGTTCTGGCTATGCGATTGCTCTCATCTGGCTGATTTAGCTTGAAATGTTTTATTTTGTGATTACCCCCTTTCTGCGCCCTTCAATTTGTTCTTTAAGATTCATTTCCTCAGTGTCCACATGTGTTTGCTGGTTGGCCTTGCATTATCAACTCTTCCCAGTTTGTCCAAAATGTTGTATGTGGGATAAATAAGAATATATTGTGGTCTTCTGAGAACATTTTCTGGTCTACCATCCCCGGATTGTGCTTCTGCTGGTTTTTCATACATCCTGTATCACTAGTCGCTTTCTCCTAGGTGGGTGATATTGCGATTGAGTGGTTGGTGCTTCGAAAATCTGCAGGTCATTTGATGGAGAAGATTGAGTCCTTGAATCTGTTGCACAGAGCCTTCAGTGTGTTTTTATTCAACTCAAAGTATGAGCTACTGCTTCAGGTAAGCAATAAGCTTTTACTGGCTCTACTTACTTGTCGTGTTACTGTTCTAGGCTTTTTCACTTTGCCTGCTGATAAGGGGGTTGTCGTGGTCATATTTAATCTTTTGAGGCTCTTCTACTTTCTGGAACAGCAACGCTCCGCCACAAAGGTGACGTTCCCCCTTGTGTGGACAAACACCTGCTGCAGCCATCCATTGTACCGGGAGTCCGAGCTTATTGCTGAGAACGCCCTTGGTAATAGAGCATATTTTACACACTCCGCATTTCTTGTACTCTGCATGACTGCGTCTTTCTCATAGTATTGGGAGACTCTGATTTACGCTTGTCCACGGGGCTAGTTAAGTCTGTACTTTGGCGTCACTTGCAATCATCTGATGGACAGGGGCAAGGAATGCTGCACAAAGGAAGCTCTTGGACGAACTGGGCATTTCTGCTGAAGATGTGCCGGTTGATGAATTCATTCCTTTGGGTCGCATCCTTTATAAGGCACCTTCTGATGGGAAGTGGGGAGAGCACGAACGTAATACCTTCTCACCTTATGCCTCAGGCTATCGTTTCTTTGGAAATTTTGGGTAGATTCTTAGTGCCGGTTTAGCGTATCTTGACTTTGCTAAATTAGCTGACATCATTTGTAATCCTTATGGCGTTTTTTCGTTATACGTCTTGGAAAATTTAGCATTCTCATGGCACTAGAATATAAGCCACTTAAGATCCGATGATGCACCTCAATTCACCTGGAAGGAATGTGGGTGGGAAACCCTGCATGAACTACTTTGATTTTTGGTTCTTGGTATCTTGGGAGATATCTGATTAATTTTACATTTGGTGCTTATTATTCTCTTCTGGATTCTCTTATTTTAATGGATGTAATAAATTGTGTTACAAAAATAGGACGTGGGATGTGTTGCTTCATGTTTCTTACTCATCATGATCGTGGATGGCATGCAAGAGTCCTGATGCTTATGTAATTTTGCAGTTGATTACTTGCTGTTCATTGTTCGAGATGTGAAGGTTAATCCGAACCCTGATGAGGTTGCGGATATCAAATATGTGAACCGGGAGCAGTTGAAGGAGCTGTTGAGGAAAGCCGATGCAGGTGAAGGGGGTCTGAAGCTGTCGCCCTGGTTCAGATTAGTGGTGGACAACTTCTTGTTCAAGTGGTGGGATCATGTTGAGAAGGGGACTCTGAAGGAAGCAGCTGATATGAAAACCATTCACAAGCTAACCTGAGATATGTGTTGAAATAGCAGTCTAATAAGGACGTGGATTGAACTTCAATTGATGTTATTAAGCTGGTCAATTCCAATAATGTCGGACTCAAATTTCAATTTCAATCTTCCAACTTGTTTTCAGCCAGGGTCATTTCCAAGTTAATGGGAACAGCCATTGCCACTGTTGGCAGCAGAGTTATTCTATGATCCCTGAGACGATTACGTGATTTGCCTAGAAAGTTACTGCATATTGTTATGGAACTTCATTAGAGCTCAAGTTATAATGCAAATGGAGGTGATTACTACCATATTGAAACATTTCGGACTTGCAATTTGTGCTCGCTTAACGGTTCCAGTATGAAAATCTAGAGCTCGTTTTGTGAATTTCTGAATGCTTTCACGTTTGTAGGAGTGCCTGTCGTAGAGTGATAAAAGCCAACACGTGGGAAAAGGTTTATGTTCACCACATCTGGAAGCCGATTCCCTTGAAATGAGCTGATGAAAAAGCCGAGGCAGTCTGATGTCAAACTTTAGAAATGGATGAAGATGCTTGCTGATAGTGGAGGCAGTGGCTTGCTCATGGCTTCTCGGTTTCATAAGCAAAACATCTCAGAAAAAACCGTCCTCAATTACCAATTACCTAAAAAAGAAGAAGAGAAAATGGAATTAATGAAATTACTGAAAAAATAATATGAAAATAATAAAAATGCTATATGTGTATATAATTTCTCTCTCTTTCCCCGCCTGTCCGTATAAAACCCTTTCCTCTTTCTCTCTTGCCCCTCACTCCCTCGCTTTTGCTCTCCGACCTTTGAACGCGAAAGCGTGGCGCTCTCGTGCGTGCCATGAGGAGCCTCCTCAGACCTTCAATCTCCGTCGCCGCGAGGCTCCTTCTCTCGCGGAGCCAGCTCAGGAACGGCGCCGCACGGGCAATAGAACCAGCAGAACTCGCCTCCGTCTCGATTCGCAGTCCCATGGTCAGGTGGGTCTTCACCCACGAGTCTCCTCCTCCTCCTCCTCCTCCTCCCGAATGGATCGAGCCCTTCAACGACGTCTCCGACATAGCCTTCACCCCGCAGAACCCGACTCCTTCTCCGTGGGTGAGTCACATTCTCAATCTCTTGGACGGGTCCCCGGACATGGAGCTAAAGTTGGATGACTTTTGTCGCAAGTTCTTGATCAAGTTGTCCCCGAACTTCGTGTCCTTCGTGTTGCGGTCTGGTCAGGTTAAGGGAAGGCCAGACGTTGCCGTTAGGTTCTTCAGGTGGGCTGCTCGGCAGGGGAGGTACAAGCACGGGATCGAGTGTTATGTGTCCTTAACTGAGCTTCTCTCAATATGCGGGGATTTGGATGGAGTGGCGAGTGTCTTTGCGGAGCTGAGGAGCTCGGGCTTCTTGATGACCGTGTCGGCAGCAAATTCTCTGATCAAGAGCTTTGGCAGCGTTGGGATGGTAGAGGAGTTGTTGTGGGTGTGGAGGAAGATGAAGGAGAATGGTATCGAGCCTAGTTTGTATACCTACAACTTTCTGTTGAATGGTTTGGTGGATTCGATGTTTATCGAATCGGCAGAGCGGGTGTTTGAGGTGATGGAGAATGGGAGGATTGGACCTGATACTGTGAGCTATAACATAATGGTGAAAGGATTTTGTAAGGTGGGTAAAATCCAGAAAGCAACAGAGAAACTAAGGGATATGGAGACGAAGAGAGTGGAGCCAGATAAGATCACGTATTTGACTTTGATTCAGGCATGTTATGGCGAAGGGGATTTCAATTCTTGTCTGGGACTTTACCATGAGATGGAAGAGAGAGGCTTGGAAATCCCTCCTCATGCATATAGTTTGGTCATAAGTGGGCTCTCCAAGGGGGGGAAGTGTTTGGAAGCATATGCAGTTTACTCGAGCATGACTAGAAACGGTTATAGAGCTAATGTGGCAATCTACACGGCTTTAATTGATTCATATGCAAAATGCGGGAGCATAGAAGAGGCAATGAGGCTTTTTGACAAAATGAAAGATGAAGGGTTTTATCCGGATGAGGTCACGTTTGGGGCTATCATCAATGGTTTGTGCAAAAATGGCAGGTTGGAGGAGGCACTTTCATACCTCGAGCATTGTCAGAATAGTGGGGTGGCAGTTAATGCTATGATATATTCTAGTATTATTGATGGCCTAGGGAAGGCAGGGAGAGTGGACGAAGCTGAGAAACTTTTTGAGGAAATGGCCGAGAAGGGATGTTCAAGGGATTCTTATTGCTATAATGCCCTGATGGATGCATTTACAAAGTGTGGCAAAATGGATGAAGCATTGGCCCTCTTCAGGAAAATGGAAGACGAAGGTTGTGATCAAACAGTATACACATTCACGATACTCATTGCTGGCCTTTTTACGGACCATCAAAATGAGGAGGCTTTGAGATTGTGGGACGTGATGATAGACAAAGGGATCACTCCAAATGCAGCATCTATCAGGGTTCTATCTACTGGACTTTGTCTCTCTGGCAAAGTTGCTCGAGCTTGTAAAATCTTGGATGAGTTAGCACCTATGGGTATCATTCCTGATTCAGCTGTTGAAGACATGATCAATGTGTTGTGTAAAGCTGGCCGTATTAAGGAAGCTTGCAAATTGGCAGATGGGATTGTGGATAGGGGTCGTGAAATACCAGGAAAAATACGGACTGTTTTTATTAATGCCTTGAGAAAGGCAGGTGAGGCAGATTTAGCCTTGAAGTTGATGCACAGCAAGATTTGTATTGGCTATGACCGAGTTGGTAGCGTTAAAAAAAGAGTTAAATTCCGAACTCTTTTTGAAAGTTGAGTCTTGGGGAATTCTCTTGTTGGACTGTATTTATTGTCAATTCCACCGTTTGTCTATTCAATAGACTTGGTAATGTTGTGGAAGAGCTGGAAAATCCTGGGTTCTCTCTTATACTCTACCTGGGCCAGGTTGATGAAATTGTGAAAGCAGAGTCTGTCAGAAGCCTGGTTCTATTGATTATGTACTGGCAATAGGAGTAGAGGAACTTGATTGGCTACCTTAAGCTCCTTGGTGACTATGATTCTAGGAAGATGATTTGAGTGCATCAAAAGTTACAACTCCAGGTCTGTGCTCTGCCCATGTTATTCCCACTCTTAGCTTAACTATGATTACTATCAGAAATGTTACATCTATGGATGAAAGTAGATGAATTGGACGGTATCTGTTACTTGACATCTGAGGTGGTGAATTAGCTGCTGTAAGCCTGTAAAAGGTACACAACAAGTAAGGTCATCTGCATCTGATCAGAATCTTTCTATTTTTCATGTTTCTTTGGTTACCTACTATAGAGAAAAGCAACTCTAAATAGAGCTTCTGCATTGCCATGACATAGATTGACAATGGTGCAACTAGTATTGCTTGAGTCCTTCCATCAGATTGGTCCAATCTTACTTTGGATTTAGAGAGCAAAATATCGAACTGCTATTCTGCAATGCTAGAAAGGGCAATATGTCAGATATATTTTCATATTTGAAGTTATACTGGTATGACTTCGATTAGAGTTTTACCTGCTACTTGTTCCATTTGTGGTATAGAGAAATTGGTGTCTAGTCAAGCAATAGCACTGGTTTTGAGAGATGTTTCCTGAGCTAATTAGGGCATGAGTAAGATGCAGCTGTGTTTATTTTTTGTTACTATTCCTGTAGCTAATTCAAGTTATAGCTGTTATTTAGCTAGTTCTGTATATTTCCATTACAATTGGAGAGGTCTAGTAGAAGGCTATACCGAAATAGGCATTTTTAACATCATACAAAAGTTTTTCCATCTGTAATTTGAGGCTAATGTAGTTGTTAAAGTTGATGTGTATTTCTGGTAAATTGTCTTTGATCCCGCCAATAATTATTGTAAGTAGCTATTATCAATCTCTGTCTTCTTCTTCCAGATCTGCTGTTGCGATTGTCAATGTTTTGAGGTTTATGGGTAGATAGTATTAGTTTGATCTGATGTTTTGTTGTTGGTTCTCTGCCAATTCGAATGGGAATCCCCTGATTTTCATTGGAAAATCTGACGCTTTGGTCACCTGAGTGTCAGCTTTGAATAAAAGTTGTGTTAGACTCAGGTCTCTATGCCTTGTTAATTGACCCATTTACCTTCTTGCATATTCATGAATTACATAACATCATGAATTCAATCACCAAATTGCTTATATTTCATTTCATTTCAGTTTAGTTGTTTCACTTATCCAGATCTTCCTCTTTTTCTGTCTTAATTTGCTTACCTTTTGTCCTGTCGTGATTGTCTTGCAGATGCATCTTGATGGATAAGAACGACAATTTGTCGGTCATCAGTCAAAATATAACTGTAAGAATGGTTGGTCTGGCTATATACAATTTCTCTTATCTAACTGATCTGGCTTGATTTTTTTTTTTTCCAGTCTCAAAATTTCCCCTTTTTTGTGCCTTCACTTTGTTCTTTAAGTTCCATTTTCTCAGTATCTACATTTATTTGCTGGTTGGCCTTACATTATCAACTCTTCACAGTTTGTCAGAAAGTGTTATACGTAGGATAACAAGTATGTGTTTATCCAATTTTATTGCCTCCTTAGAACATTTTCTGGTCTGTCATCCATACATTGGGTTTCTACCAGTGGTATTTTCACTCGACATATATTATTAGTTGCTTTCTCCTTGGTGATATTGCAATTGAGTGGTTAGGGCTCTGAAAACCCCTAGGTCATTCAATGGAGCAAATCAAGTCTGAGAATGTGTTGCATTTAAACTCAAAGTATGAACTGCTGCTTTAGGTCTGCAGTAAGCATTCAGTGACTCTTGTTGCATTACTAGGGGTGAGCAAACTAAACTGCCCGCCCGGGAACCGCCCGGAACCGCCCGGACCGGTCGGTTCCGGGCGGTTCTAAAACTTACCGGTCCGGTTCCCGGTTCCATTTATATGGAACCGGGAAGTTTCGGTCCGGTTCCCGGTTCCGGGGGTGGAACCGCCCGCCCGGAACCGGACCGACACTTTTTATTAAAAGAATTGTAAAAAAATTATTAAAAACAGAAATTTTTATATAAATTTGTTTCTTTGGATGAGTATCTTCTACATTATATGGAATATATAATTAAATGGTGAATACATGCTTCATCTTGAAAGAGTGCAAACTTTATATGCATGTATATTCAAGTATTTTGTAGAGCCATTGCATGTTTTGTATTTTTCTTCTCTTGTTTTTTTTTTAATTACCCGCCCGAGAACCGGACCGGACCGAACGGGAACCGGACCGGACCGCCCAATCCTATCCGGTCCGGTTCCCGGTTCCAAGAAATAGGGAACCGGTTCCACCGGTCCGGTTCCATGTTCCTAGGGGAACCGGGAACCGCCCGGGAACCGATCACCCCTATGCATTACTGCTCTAGGCTCTTGTTTACCTTTCTTACTGATTAGTTGGTCGCCGTGGGCATATATAACTTGATATAACTTGAGTCTTATCTATTTCTGGAACAGCAACACTCTGCTACATAGGTAAACACCCCCGGCCCCCCCTTCTGTCTCTTTCTCCAAAAAATAAAAATAAGATTGTGGACAAACACCTCTTGCAAGTTGCAACCATACATTGTACTGGAAGTCCGAGTTTATTGCCAAAAACATCCTTGGTGACAACTCTTGCTTATCCATGTGGCTAAGTAAGTCTGTACTTTGGTGTTGTTAGAGTATTAAATATTACAACGTCTTCATCTAACAGCTTAAGCTTTTAATGCAGTTGACAGTTAAGCTTTTAGAGCAGTTGGCAGTGGTCTCACAAAATCTCACAGGTGTCACTTGCAATCATTTGATGGACAGGGATGCTGCACAAATGAAGCTCCTGGATGAACTGAGCATTCCTGCTGAAGACGTGGCGGTTTATGAATTGATTCTTTGGGTCAAATGCTGGATGAGGCACCTTCTGATGGGAAGTGGGGAGAGCATGAACGTAATACCTGCTTATCTTCTACCTCAAGCTCTCCTTTCTTTGGAAATTTTGCACAGATTCCTAGAGCTGGTTTAGCGTATCTTGACTATGCTAGACAGTAGACAGCTGACATCAGTTGTGATGCTCAAGTCAATATTAAATAGTACGTTTTGGAAACCCAGTATTCTTATGGCACTATCCATATGCCGCTTAAGTTCTGATGATGCACCTCGATATACTTTGAAGGAATGTGGGTGGAACACCAGAATGAACCACTTTGACATTTCGTTCTTGGTCTCTGAGAGATGCATCCGATAAGATTAACGTTTGGTTCTTGTTGTTTATTCTCTTCTGGGTTTCTTTCTAATAGTTGTCAAATATTATGCGTTACAATGGAGGACATGGGATGATTTGATTCCAGGTTCTTACTCCCGGTCGTGGATGGCATGCGAGAGTCCTGATGTTGATGTAATTTTGCAGTCGATTGCTTGCTGTTCATTGTTCGAGACGTGAAGGTTAATCCAAACCCAGCGAGGTTGTGGATGTCGCGCATGTGAACTGGGAGCAGTTGAAGGAGTGGCTGAGGAAAGCCGATGCAGGTGAGGATGGTGTGAAGCTGTCGCCCTGCTTCGGATTTAGTGGCAGACAATTTCTTGTCCTAGTGGGTAGGACCGTGTTGAGAAGGGGACACCGAAGGCGGCAGCTGATATGAGAAACATTCACAAGTTTACCTGAGATTCATATGGAGCAGCAGTCTAATGAGGACGTAGACTGTCACTTTCACTTGATGTTACTTAAAACTTATCTAGCTGCTGCTGCCCAATCCCAGGTCCAAAGTTCAAAACTCGTTCTCAGCCAGAGTCATTTCCAGTCATTGGGCACAGCCATTGCTATTGTTGGGTTTCCGAGAACTTTCAGCATCAAAATCACTACCCCCTCTCCACAGAATATCTTTCTCGTTCTTGTTAAAATTTCATGACTTCAAACTAAAACGGGAAATAAAAATTGTAATGCAAATGCAGTGAAATTGCTGGGGATGGTGACCTGTTTGCCGCGTACAAACAGGAAGTCGACGATTGAAGGGGCGTCAACGTCCCGTTAACGGGTGGTCAACTTGTTAAAGCGCGTCCTGACCAATAAATAAATCAATAGATGGACAGATAGATAGATAAAGCGCGTGAGCTGATGCACGTGACTCTGGCAATGTTTTGTTTCGTCTTTTTGCTCCATTAATAAGAACTAGTTATAATTACGTTAAAACTAACCTAAAGTAATGAAGACCTTTAAAACAATTACTTATTAACGTGATATATTTTTTTAATATGAGAGACCGAAACGAGAAAGTAATAATGGATATTAGGGAGATATCCATGAATAATTTGATTGACGTTTATGTCATTCAAAATTGTTTGAATCTTAAGAAGTTTGATGTATTTGTTACTAATCAAACGCTCAACAAATTGTATTATTATTTAGCATTTTTCTTTTGACCCGCTTTCACAACTGTGTATGTTGATGTGATAAACACGCAAGATGCTAAAGCTCTCCTCAAATTGGTTTTAGTAATATTTTTTTGGTAATACTTAATATATATATATATATATATATTATGTTGGAACACATAAAGGTTGACTTAAGAAAATAAAATCCCCGTTGGTCTATATATATTTTTAAACCCTATGTGTATTTCTTATTGGTGGCGGAAGAAAACGGTCGTTTCATTGCAATTGAAAACTTATATATTTCATTATTACTACTCACTTTATTTACCTAATGATGTAAGCTCTCTTTTCCTATTGATTGTTCTTAATTTCACGTGTAATGCTGATTGGTCCGATCAAAATCAAGTTGGAAGTTGGAATATTCTTTTAATCGTACTTTATCAATATCTATATATATACTTCAATATAAAGTTAAGTAAAAGATACATATATAATTGATTACTCTGAATATACGTGGGGTCCATGTCTTTTTCTTGATGTATTCAAAAGCAAATATTCATAAACATGAACTAACTAAGAAGATACTTGTACTATACGGGGTCCGTACCACACTTTTGCACTTTGAAAGTTAAAAAAAGAAAAACACCAAAGTAAGGAAAAATGGATATTTTGAAAATGAAAACCAAAGAAATAAAAAGGAGCTATTAAACTCTGTTTATTTTCCAAAAAATAAATAATTCAAAAAATCTTATCCTAAAATTGATCGTTTATACCGTTTATAAAAATAAATGAACTAAATATATTTCATCAATTCCGAAAATGTTCAAACGTAAATTATTAATAATAATATTATTATTTTATATTAATTAATTTATATGTTGATCAATTTTTTAAAAATATTTTGCAAATAATTAACCTAAATTAACAAAAATAATGTCATATTATATATTACGTTTTCAGATGGTAATTGACGAGACACGTGAAAATCACTCCTGTGCGCATATATTCCTTTCTTTCTTCGTCTTTCTTCCGCCCCACATCCCCACGGCGTCTCTCTCTGTCTCCTCCCTCCTTCCCCTTTTCTCCCCGACCTTCTAGCGCGGTCGCCGGGCGCGTCAGCGCGCCTCCTCCGTTCTCTGCTCGTCTCGGTTTACGAGGTAACCGGTCGGCAGTGCTCTCCTCTCCTTCTTCTTCTTCTTCTTCTTCTTCGCTTCCGGCTTTCTGTGATCTCGCCTTTCGGTTCCTGCCGGTGTGGCGATGGATCTGCTGTCACTCGTGGGTTTTTTACGACTTGGGTCCTGATCTGTGCCTTTCTTGCTGTTACTCGCGTGTGTCGTGGGAAATTGTAGTCGTGTGGGTGATGGGTCGATGATGGTTTTGCTCTTCAAGGGGGTTTTGCTGATTGCATCCGTTGATTGCCTATGACAGAGCAAGGTTACATTTTGCTTGGAGTCAAAGAACGTACTTCACATTTGACATGATAAATAGAGCCAAAAGAAATGTGGTGTGCTTGTCCTTTTCTGTTGGAATCAGGACCTGGGATTGTGAAATTGTGCTTGGCTTGATCTATTTGAGTGAGCCTGCCCAACATCTTCTCTGCTCTGAACTACCCTTTCAATTAGATCAAATCTGTAATCAATTACTAGTGCTTACTATACTTTCTTTGCTTATCGGTAATGCTAATTTGTACGGACTCATAAATACTCTTGCCTTTTTTTTTCTGTCTTTTTTTGTTTCCGTTGGTTCTCCTGAGGTTTACTTACATTTCTACCAAATAGTGGTATTAAGATCTTTTGCCTGTCTTTGTCGTATTTGGGATCTCCTTCTTTTGACAGTTTTGACAGTTCAACTGTCCTGTCTTTAGTTTTAACTCAACAATCAGCACTGTCTACTCTCAACATGGTCTTGCCATAATGTTATGGTTTAAACAGAACATTAATTCGATAAAATAAATACGTGTTCTTCGGTTTTCATATTTTTTTGGTTGTTGATTGTTCCCCACCTATCCATTTGGTAGAAGTCGTCAAGTAACTCTGTTAAACTTCTTTGCTGTAAGCAACAATGCTTTGTGTCCTGCATGCTCTAGGCATTTAATGCTTGTGAGATTAGTCAGCATACTCTTACATCCTTAAGTTAGTAAGTTTATGTGGGAGAATTGTGGATCTTTTGAGTTGCTGGGTGGTTGTATTGCTATGAGAGAATGTCTGAGATGCTAAAAAAATTGATGCTGTCTGTTACGGGATCTTCTTAACAAGCAAACAGTCTAAATATATGGTCTTCTAAGAGATCATATGATTTAGGTTATTTATGGGTATTGAATCTCAATCCGTTAGCGTTCTTTAAAGTCTGGGTATAAATAGCTTAAGAGATTCTGGGAAGGATTTTTTTTTCTTTTACAAATTCATTGATGGAAGTTCTTTCTAAAATTAGAATGTTGATGTGATGAGCGGCTTCCCTTTTTATTCAATGATGTGAGTTACTTGAGGATCAGTTGACTTTGTTTATCACATGATCTCTCAAGACTTTCAAATTATCTATGTTAGCCTGATGACACTTTAAGTTGCTCTGAAGTCTGATTGAGCACGATCCTGTCACATACAAGTAACTAAAGTGCAGTGGTTTCAAAACAATTTAAGTCTTGATAAAGGAGTATTGTGCAGGATGATAGCGGTATCTTATTATTACTCTGGATGCAACCTTAAAAAATGAAGGGTTCAAAAAATGTATGCGACATACATGGGCAATCTAATAGAGAAAAGGACTTAGGCTACGTTTGTTATAAAGAATTGGAAATGTAATTTGGAAAGGAGGGGAGTGGAAATGAAATTGGACTGGGGATTACTTCTCTTGAGTTTGGCTGATGCACTGGAAAGGCATGCAAATTATGAATTATTCTTTTCATAAAGTTCACAAGATAAATAAAATGAAATTAGCAATAAGATATTGAATTTCTACTTTTGCCCTCATATTGAGCTCTAATTTAGATCCAAGAGCCACTTATCGCCGCAAAGAAATGCAAATTTGTAAACCACCGCTTTGTTCCCACACCCACAGTACCCATATTGAGCTCTAATTTAGCCCCAAAATTTTATGAACACCAAAATCCCATTTTTTATTTCCTTTTCCCATCCCCCCATGCGCATGTGAGAGAGAGAGAGAGAGAGAGAGAGAGAGAGAGAGAGAGAGAGTTTGGAATTGCTTTATTTCAGTGATGGAACACAAATTCCAGAGCAGCAACAGGATTGTCTTTCTGCTGGAATGGTCATTCCAGTTCTTAAAACTTGTCTAACCAGTGGAAACAGAATTAGGATGGGAGTTGTGATTCCGTTTCCAGCCATTTCTGTACACCAAACGTGCCATTACAAACACTGTTGAGAAAGAAGAAACTCATTCTTCAACTCTCAGTGGAAGTACCTGCACTGCCATTGCCATGAACTATTGAAGAATAGTCATGGTTGGAGGAGTTATACAACTAATTTCTGGTTTGTAATTGTGAAAGAGGGAGGCTATGACTTTCAAAGTTCAAGCAGATAACTGTCTAATTTTAAGTAGGTCATTTGTTTTTCTTTTTTTCTTTTTGTTGTTTTATTAAGTAGATCATAAGATGAAATTGTTCTGCTCTATCTCATCTCATTGCATATTTTCTGGCGCAAAAATTATTTTAGTCCTAGTTTTACCTTGTTTACAAATCTTGAGAAAGAAACTCGCAATCATAAGGGAGAGGCAGCTTTCATTTCATTTTGGTTGGGCGGGGGGAGAGTGATATAGTTTGCATTCCCTTTAATGACTTGTATGAAAGGTTTTGTTTTCCTTGAATTCCTTCCTTCCACTTTTTTATCTTTGAATTGCATAGAGCTGAATTTTAGTTTTCAAGTCCATACAGGTGCTTGGGATAGGATGGCGTTGGTCACCACTGCTGAAGTTTGTGATGCAAACTCCCAAATGATCGTGAGCGGTGACCTTCGGGCACTTCAACCTATTTTTCAGATCTATGGACGTCGCCCAGTCTTCTGTGGGCCAGTGGTCACTCTTAAGGTCTTTGAGGACAATGTTTTGATTCGTGAGTTTCTGGAAGAAAAGGGCAACGGCAGAGTTCTTGTTGTTGATGGTGGTGGGAGCTTACGTTGTGCTATTCTTGGGGGAAATCCTGTTGTTCAGGCTCAAAACAATGGGTGGGCTGGCATAGTTGTGAATGGCTGTGTCAGAGATGTTGATGAGATCAACGGCTGCGACATTGGGGTGAGAGCTTTGGCTTCCCATCCAATGAAAGCGAATAAGAAGGGTATTGGCGAAAAGCAGGTTCCCGTGACTATTGCTGGAACAAGGATTTCCGATGGGGAATATCTTTATGCTGACACCGATGGAATCCTGATCTCCAGAACAGAACTTGCTGTTTAGTTTAAGCTAAGCACAAAAAGGATCACAGAATGATACTCTGGCGGGAATTTGTGACTTGGTTCGTGTCGAAAAATAGACGAAGATATCTTAGTTTGGACCTACAGACAATTGAGCCATCCTTTCCTGTCTCTCTGTTGTATTTGAATCCTGCGTAGATATTCCTGTCAAATGCTATTGTATCGTATTGCGCTGTGCGCACTTTTTATTACTTCCCCATTCTGCGTGATGATTGAACTTCTTTATGGCTTCGGTTATGAGTCCTTGAAATGAAGGTACAAGAGAGATGGAATTTGCAAGTCCAAATGGAGGGCTTACTCAAATTTTACACGTTCTTAGGTTACCCAATGGAATGATCATCAGGGTCCCCTTCGTTTATCAGGTTACCCCAATTTTATGCTTTCTATTAACAGGGAAATGTCCGGGCTTAGATGACTCCCTCCTCGGATAATTAATGGAGGGGAGACACGAGAAAGAACTGAATTTTGTCGATAGGGTTGTGTCATACTCTCGACCGATTCAGTTCAGTTCTTAAGTCCACATGTGTTGAGCACAAATGAATACATTGTGCGCTTTGTAGTCCGTTTATAGAACGGTACGTATCCCCACGGTACAAATGAATTCACCCTGCTCTCTTGCAAAATTAGATCTATGAACAGGTGCGTCAGTGTAGATGGAGACGGTTGTGGTTTTTTCAAAAAAGGCTTGATCCTTTATGTCACGGTCTAGATCCAGGGTAGATGTCCATGCTCTTTCTGGCTCATCCCTGCAATACAGATGGATAGATCGCATTGGACACTCTGCAAGATTTTGGTTCAGCTCATGCATTCAATTTCTTGAGCTCGCTCACAAAAATGCGAGGATCCTCTATGAAAGGAAACAAGTCACACCCAATACCTTTCTAGCCATCACAAAGAAACAATGAAAGAAATAATTCATGAATTTTGACCTAATACCAACATAATCCGTGATCTAATTAATTTAATATGATCTCTCAATTTTTAATTTGCTAAATGTAATCTCTAAATTTTAGCCACATATTCAACCTAATCTTTAAATAATATGAAAATGTTTAATTTTATCCCTAAACTAAAATAGTTTATGGACTAATTTGAACACGTGTTAAAAATTTACGGACTACATTGAACAAATTAATAATTTACAGCCCACATAGTATACCGAGTTAAAGTTTGTGAATTATATTGAACAAATCAAATGTTTATGAACCACATTACGTAATAAATTAAAATTTCAATGTCATCTGTATCATTTTTCCATAGTAGATCTAGACAAAATTTTGAAAGCTGAGTATAAGCATTAGATTGAGTTGTGATATTTAGATTGAAGTTTACATGAGCATGAACTCGGGAATGGTTGTTTAGAGAGAGAGAGAGAGAGAGAGAGAGAGAGAGAGGTGCGTACTAGCAAATGTTGCTGCCGGATAATGTGAGATTTGGACAGGCAACCTTAATTTTTTTTTTAGTACCCTCCTAGAACAAGGTTTCTTGTCGATACAGAACTTAAGAGTTTAGATTACGAGGGCGGTGCTTTGCCCGACCGACTTCCGTCGCCTGTGGGTTGTTTCCGCCTCTCTTGGGTTTCACTCTCAGCTCAGTTCGATTGCGCAACGCCCACTGTAAGTAATTACGCTTCCTTTTCAGTTATTCCTCCGTCCACTGAATTCATTCCGCTGGATCCTACGGTGTGTATGTGATCGAGCTGGTGTCGATTCTGTATGATCTCGTGTCGAAATCAGAACGTGCTTTTCGGTTCATTCATCGTGTAGGGATGGAACAAATGCGCGATTTTGACGAGGAATATGGAACCAGTAGGAGGAACAAGGCAAAGGGTATTGTGGAAAACGAGCAAGAAGTGGACAGGATCAAGGCTTTGCCGGATTCAATTTTGATTCACATCCTCTCGCTTTTACCCACTAGGGATGCTGTGAAAACCCTAATCATCCCAAGCTTTAGCAGCCTCTGGACTTCTATTTACAATCTGGACTTTGATTGGTGCCTGTACCACGATTGCTCGCACAATTCGTCCTCGCACTACGGTTACGACGAGAGCAGCCTGTCAAGGTTTGCGGAATTTGTTCGCCACGTGCTCGTGCTTCACCAAGGTCCTAGGATTTGTAAATTCCGCCTTCATTTCGAGTTTTCGATAGATCGCCAATTGGATGAACTGATGTCCCTCGAGCTCGAGCCGGAGGAGCAAGAGATCATGATTAGGACTGGGGGGTTGTCAGGCGAGGTCAATCGTTGGATTGAATTTGCGGTCAATAGAAATACTGAGATCCTTGATTTGGATTTTCTGGCTTGTGGCTTTCCCACCGCGGGATATAAGTACGAATTGCCTGGTTTTGTTCTCCAGAGCAGCTTTTTGACTGAATTGAAGTTGGTGAGCTGCAAGCTGAATTTATCTACAAAAATTGTCATGAGGGCGCTTAAAGTATTGTATCTTAAGGAAATTGCATTGGATGATGATTCGATCAAGAATTTTGTAGATGGTTCTCCTGGGCTCGAGAGTTTGACCGTACTGGACTGTTACGGCCTGTGTGAACTAAATTGTGCTTCCAAGAAACTTAGGAGTGTGACAGTGGCTCCAGGTATTCTTGAGGAGTCAAGAGTTAAAGTTGCCTGTCCAAACATCAGGTCACTAAGCATCTCTGGATGGATTGAGCGTCTGAAACTGGAGAACCTGCCGTCTCTACAAGATGCATCCGTTGATTTCTGTGATTGTTTCTTCTGTGTACCTGATGAATATTGTGAGGTCCAAAAAATTCTGGAGGAGCTCCATAAAGTGAAAGCACTTACAATGCATCATCACCCAATTCTGGTGAGTTGACCTTCCTTTCCTTGTTTGCGACCTTCCACTTTAACTTGGATACTCGATGTAATCACGTAAGTGCAGAAACAAATCAGTTAATATGATATTCTAAGCAGGGATGGATTGGTTCTTAGAATGGTGGAGAGTCAAAACTTGCTGGTGTCCTGTACAATATCTAAGCACTTTCACAATGTTTCCTTTCTTGCCGATGTGATCAGCTTCAGAGTATCATCTCAGTAATTGCTCATCATTTCTGCAAGAAGAATTTCATGGGCTAATTTAGATGGTTTTACCTCTTATATGTAATTGTTTCCATGTCATGATTGTTCATTTCGTTTTACTGGGTACTGACTTGTGGTTTTGGAATAAAATCAGGTTCTCACGGTGTGGGAGCTGACGAACTTGCCTTGCCCATCCAACAGTTGGCAGAGATTGAATCTTAGGACAATGCTAACCAAATGGCACCTCCCTGGAATTGCAAATGTATTGAGAAGCTCTGCTAGCTTGGAAGTGCTAGATATACATATCATCCCGGGCGAAGTGCCTTCCATCGCTGTAAGTACATTTATCCCCATTTGAGGCTGTGCTCTACATGCTAGTCTAAGTATGTGCAAAATTTCGTGTTAACTGTCTGCTCTGATTTTCTAGGCCCAAGAAGCATGGTTGCATTTATACAAGATTGGTGAGGGGAACTACTGGGATTTACAAGATCACTCTTTTGGATGTCTTACAGACTGCCTCAGAATTGTCAGAGTGTCAGGCGACATAATGAAGGAACACGTGATTCAATTAGTGCAGTTTTTACTCCGTAAGGCATTGGTTTTACAGAAGCTTGTCATCTCTAGGGGGCCGAATGATTGTTCCATTTCAATCGAGGAATCGACGGAATATTCCGACAAGTTGTTGAGTTCTCCAAGAGGTTCTTCTCAAGCTGTTGTTTTGTTTTCTAATGAATGACGTCCTTTCCTGCATGCTAAGATTAATCCAAGGATCAATAAGAAGCGGCATCTACAGCAATGTTGATTGATAAAGCCCTGATCAACTGGATTTTGTGGTTATGAAGCATATTCGATCAAGCTTTTCTGCAGTGTTAGTTTTTGGTTTACCGTTCTTCCTTCCTTCTCTCTCGAGCAACGGGTTTTACCTTTGGAAGATGCATCTACATCGGCATTGCCTGACGAGGAGGCTGCTTGAATGCTACTTCTCTGTCCATGTCCTTGGCAGGCCGATCTGTTTTTGATGCGGACAATTTTGGAGGGACCTCTTTTTACATTGTAAGTATATTCGATTTCTTGAGCTCTTTTGGAAAACCATTAATGTAAATAATTACGTCCAATATCTTTCTATCCATCGCAAATCTTGTTGAATTATGGGAGCTCATTATGAGCAATACATTCCATCATAGTAGTTAGAGTGATGTAACTTAAATAACCTTGTAATGTTAATGACCTAATCTAACAATGTGAACGTACCAGCCCCCTTGATCAACGACCATAGTAGGGATGAATTAGATCACTTAATTTTGTCCATCCACTGCTTAGCTAGATTACCTATATGTTATAATACTTAGGTAGCCATGAATCATTCGGTGAAGTGTTGGGTATCTACCATATAATCGAGGCATCTGAGGATCAGAATAGTTCGCAGGATACATAGTTGTTTGCATTTCATATTTTCAAATCAATCTCTTCACACCAACTAATCAACCGTCCATGACTCAGGAGTTAGCACTAGTGTCGCTAGATGTTCACATGTTTACATCCAAGAGAAACATATCTCTGGCAGGGTTGGGACACGGCATGTCAACGCAGATTTGCCTTTTCCATTTGTCAAGATCAATCCCTTCTTGGGTATGGCAATTACCTTCTTGGCCATGGCAAGACACAACATCCATCTCTCCTTTACAAAGATATCATTCGCTAACGCTCGCGACTGCCATTACTGCGAGAAATATGTTAAAAGTAAAAAAGAAGAAGAGGGAGTTGAAAATGAATAGGTTTAAGAGCTGGAGATCTGGCCATCTTATCACTGTATACATCTCGGGTGACGTCCATGTTTTGAGATAATGCTGATGAATTGAGTCTACACAAGAAATCGCCAATCAAAATCTCTTGGGCATGTCTGATTTCATGGATACCTAACAAAACTTGGAATTCTTGCACTTTGTTTTTCACCCCTTAAGTTTGAGACCATAAGTTTGCTAGAATATAGGCTTGGATGCGACCATACCTCAAAATTCGAATTGAGTTCTGGTTCTGTCTTAACCCATGATGCACTTGAACAAATGTATAATCAGTTTGGTAGGACAATTGCCGATTGAGTTCTAAACCTTTTACTATTTTGCCGATTCAGTCCTAAACCTTTTTTTTTATGTCAAATAAGTCCTAAACCTTTTACAACTTTGTTGATTAAGTCCTTCTGGCGGCCAGAGCTCGCCGGCCTCCTCCTTGTTTTAAGAAAAAGAATTTTTTTTGGATCCAGTCATCGCCACATTGTCGCCACGTCATCACCGGCGAGGTCCAGGGCGCCACGTAGGCATTTTCCGGCCAAAATCTGCCGGAATGACTTAATCGGCAAAGTTGTAAAAGGTTTAGGACTTATTTGACATAAAAAAAAGATTTAGAACTGAATCGGTAAAGTAGCAAAAGGTTTAGAACTCAATAATTGTCCCCAGTTAGTCGATATTCATATACACTTTGTGAGCTCTTTCCCCTACTGGGGCAAACAATGCACCACAGATGCTTCCATGAGCGAAATAGTGCCGATGAGTGCACTATTTACCAGCAGATGATCAAGTCGTACATGAAGCCTGTATATACAGACGCGGGGACATGCATGTCTACGAAGTCGCAGGATGGAATCCGAGGCGCAGGTCGGACCCAATCGTGATTCACGAGGAAAGAAATCCGTAGGCCGTCCTGTGTTATCGTCATGAAACGTTCGAGCTCGCCGTCGTGCTTGATATCTCTCACCAAGGTCCTGACCTCTCACGTTAACCAAGGCTTGCACGACCAAGCCCTCGCTCTGTTTCACCACATGCGCTCCTCCCTCGCCCTCTCTCTCGACCCCTTTGTCTTCTCCTCAGTCCTAAAATCCTGCGCCGCCATCTCCCGCCCTCTGTTGGGTACTTCCATCCATGCCCATGTCGTCAAATCGTCCATCGTTTCGAACCACTTCGTGGCTTGCTGTCTCGTCAACATGTATGGGAAATGCGTCTCTGTCTCGGCCGCCCGCCACCTGTTCGACGAAATCACCCAGAGAAATGCTTTTGTGTGGAATGCTATGATTTCGCTTTACTCGCACTCTGATCGAGTTGATGACGCCTTGCGATTATTCGAGGCCATGGATGTTACGCCTGATGTTTCCACGTTTAATTCCATCATCGCAGGATTAGCGGTATCTGAACAATGTTCTTCCAAGGCGATTCCGTTTTATTGGCGAATGCGGGAACTGGGTTTGAAGCCGGATCTTATAACGTTGCTAGCGCTATTGCCTGCATGTGTGGGCATGGCAGCTCTGAGTTTGATTAAGGAAATCCAAGGTTTCGGGATAAGAAACCACATTGATCCTCACCATCAGTTGAGAAGTGGCCTCGTGGAAGCTTACGGGCGATGCGGGTGTCTTGGTTATGCCCGTGCCATTTTCGACGGTACAAAGGAGAGAGATGTGGTGGCATGGAGCTGCTTAATATCGGCCTATGCACTTAACGGGGAGGCAAGAACTGCACTGGAGATTTTCAGGCAGATGGAGCAGGCAGGTGTGCAACCTGATGGGGTCACCTTTCTTGGAATACTGAAAGCTTGTAGCCACAATGGGTTAGCTGACGAAGCATTGGGCTACTTTGCTAGAATGCAGAAATTTTATGGATTGGAAGCAAGTGGTGATCACTATTCATGTTTAGCGGATGTCCTAAGCAGAAGTGGGAGGTTACATGATGCTTATGAGATTTTAAAGGACATGCCAGTTAAGGTGACCGCAAAGGCTTGGGGAGCTCTTCTAGGGGCATGCCGGACATACGAGGAAGTGGAGCTGGGAGAGATTGCTGGGAAAGCGTTATCTGAGGTAGAGCCTAGTAATTGTGCTAATTATGTTTTGTTGGCCAGAATCTACTCTAGAATGGGGAGATACGAGGAGGCCCACAGAATTATACGGGAAATGAAGGAGAAGGGAGTGAAGGCTGATTCCGGGAGTAGCTGGGTGGTGTAACTTGATTGATGACATTCCCCTGAAGGAGTTATACGACCCCGGCACATATTTGTGGTTGCAAGCAGTCTCTATCTGGTTTTCAACTTTGGGGGTTTAGATGGCTGATAGCTGGATGTAAGCTTTCCTTGAGGAAATTTCTTGAGCTAAAAGAAGGGAAACTGAAGGAAAAGGATCCTCTCTCCTTGAGATTTGAGGGAAGGAGAAGCTGAGTCAATGAGGGCTGTAGTATCTCTCTTACCCACCCCCGGTGCGGTGTTCCATGGACTTGGAAGAGTGTTCAAATGGCTGTGCTGCGGTCCCACCTCGAGTGCCTATTAATGATAGGAAAGATTTCATGTTTATCAAGAAAAGTGAAAATTTTATGTGAATGTCAATATGCTTTTATACAAAGTCAGAGGCGAGTTGCCTGTTAAAGCATACTTGGTTTTGATGTACCCTCCAAGGGATTCTCTACTTGTGGTGGTTATCATGGCTTGTCCTATGTTAAGGAAGTTCGCTGACAGGTTCTCGTTCCTTTCATTTGTAAAATTCTTAGACAAGAAGGACGGTGGAATCCCCGTCTGCTGCAGTAAAGCTCATCCTTTGATTACGCAAAATTGTGGAAAGTGTCTTGTTCTTCACTTCCAGTTGAAAGTGGATACCTTTAGTGACGCACTCCGCAACTGTAGGATAGTGCTCTCGCCTCGCCATGCACGGCTAGAAAGGTAAGCTCTCTGTATGAGGCGTTTGCGCAGAAAAAAATCGGACAAGGGAAAGCTGAACCCAATGTGGGGAGCCCGGCCCGGAACGAACACGAGTTGGCCCGCCTTGAAATGATTGGGCTCGGGCTTTTTATAAGGGACTGCGTGACCGGGCAGCGTAGCAAAGCTGTAGCCTTCCCTTTATAAGCTCCCGTCGGCGCTTTGGGGTTGCTCCCATTAGGGTTCATTGGAGGCCTCGCTTTCAAAAGATGAATAATGTCTCCCTCTTAACTACGTCAACCTCGGCGGGTTCCCTTCATCTATGGCATCTGCATGTTTAAATCTCTCTCTCTCTCTGGTCTCTTCTTTTTTTTTTTTTTTTTTTTTTTTTTTGGATTTGCCTCGCCACACCTTTAGCTTGTTTTCGATGGGTACTATGCCATGAAAATGAGGCTAGTCATGGAGGCATATAGTAACGGCGGTGTTAACGTGGGGGCAAAAGCTTTATCTTTTCCCTTGTTTTGCCTCTAAAAACATCCGTTACACTCAAGTTCTGTTTCCTTTTCCCTTTTCTTTTTGCCGAAACAATCCATCGGATCATAGTTGTAAGTTGCAATTTTGGGGATGTTGATGATGATGTATCCATGTATTGAGGTGTAGACAGCCCCATGCCCCTGCTTGCAGGGAGAACCTACTTGGGGTCCTGCACCATCCATGAAGCTTCTGGATCTATCTGAACCTCCTGATATGCATTTTGTGCTATTATGGTCTCATGTTTTTAAGGAGTGAATTACTAGGAATGTCCCGTCTAGCGAGCGTGCCTTATGTACTGGGACTGCTGTGTCTGTGGAGCCAAGACCAAGTCCTTGTTAGATTGGGAAAGCCTACTCGGTTGATAATTTGAGTTGCTTAGCTGGTTTAGTCGATGGGTTAAGATTTGGGTCGAGACAATTGGATCATATCTGCTGCTGCCGTTGACGCCATGGATTGATCTCTTTCTCTTACGAAAAAGTTTATGTTCAATCGATCAGTATATCGTCCTGTTTTGCCATGAGTTTAACTATACTCTTACCCTGTCGTAATAGTGGGTTTAGAGTCTGACAAACTCGGAAAGCCATGTGTTGTCATCAGCTTCTTCTCTTAACCCAAAGAGTTGGAGTTAAATCACAGCACTAAATTGATAGCTTGTTCTTGAACGTCTATGGCTTTCGTTGTTTTTACTTTTAACTGCTATTTGCAGGCTTTGTCAAACACACATGATGCATTGTGTAATGTGAACTGCGAATTAGGGAATTGATATATTCATCCATTGCTTGTGGAATGAACTGTATGATGTGTCCACCATTGCTTTGCAGAAACTTTTGTTTCTAGTCATGCATATATGTTGCGGAACAGAATAGAATCGACTGACAGATTGCAGAATGGTAAGTTGGCAACGGCCACATGTCATAGTGACCGGGACATTGGACACGGCTTGAGAGGAGAATCTGAGTTTCAGTCTCCAAGTGGATTGTGTATCAAGTGCAGCATAATCTTATTAGATTTCATAAATTTAGTATGCTAGAGAGCTTTTTAGTTTGTTGAAAATGTATGTTGTATGGTAGGAATCCTCTGTTAGGTGTATACAGTAATCAAGCAGAGCCACTCAAATGCGCGCTCATTGATAGCCGCCCACGCAATGCTGCCTTTCTTGTTGGATGTCATCTGGGCGATTGCAACATTATCAAGTGTTGTAACATACTGATTTCTTACGTTCGATGCCTCGTTGTAATATGATATAACCGGCTGTTATACTGCTAGTTTCTAGACGCTGTTTCTTACCACCTTTCATCTTGTATTTTCTTGTGTTCTCACGTGATCTGACCTGCACTCTAAACAGTTGATTCTAAATGAACAAGATCATTGGATGGAGTGAATGTAACTATCTGGATCAAATCCGAATTGCCGAGCTGAAGCATTCCATGCTATGTTGAATGATAAACCCAACCAGATTCAATGATGTAGCTCACTCGCATGCATACTTTCGAGGTGTGATGGACAAGCAACGGTTCGAGATCAAAACCAAGAGCTCTCGAGCATGCCAGAAAAGAACAATCCTAGTTCCTATGTCCGTGTGACATGTAAATCAGAACTTAGCAAAATCTTTACATGAATGGCCTAACATAAACACAGAAAAAAGAAAACATCTAGCATCCGGTTACCTCATGACTTGCAGGGAGAGAGGAAGCAATGAACGCAGCCAAGATCTAGTTAGTTCCAGCAAAGAAACATATCTTCAATGCTCGAGAAGACTGAACTTTCATTGATCAATATACAAGCAGTGGCCCTCCTTACCATGACACACAGGAAAGCAAAACATAACAAATAGAAGGTGCTTCTTTATTATTTACCTTCTCCAGCTGCAGTCAAAATTAATCAAAAGACAAACCAAGAGATGATAATTTGCTTCTTTACTTGTTCCAACATCGGTTCGATGATATCTTTTTGGGAAGGGGAAAATCGTTTCACCAACTACAAGATTGTGCCCATAATAAATCATCCTAAGCACTTGTCATTTGACTTCATCTTCAGATATTTTGTTGGGCTTTTGTCAGAACAGTATGCAGAGTTTGGCCAATGGAAAACATGGGTGAAAGTCCTGTCATTAGATCCCCGTTGTAAATGGCAAAGATAACTTCAAAGTAAAGCTCCAAAAGATCTCCTGCCACCAACCTGTCCAAATTAAGTTGAGAGAAGTTAAACCAGCTCATTTCTAGGACATAACTTTGCAAAAATAGTGAAGTAAGTGACAATCACAACCTGAACAAGGTAGGCCTCCCGCCTCTTAAATTATGAAGCCGTCTTTGCAGTCGATCCTTTCAGTGCTAACAGAATAACAATTTTTAGCTGCACAGTTTCACAGGTGTACAGCAATGCCAGAGGGCGACACCAACAGATTGCGCCACTGTTAGATTGACAGGTCAACATTATAGATCAGTTCTTGCTTCTTCCACTTGTATCTAGAAGGAAAGTCGGGGATGCACATCTAGAAGATCCGCATCATCATCAATTGAACTTTTTACTTGCTACACTCTGCAGGTTTTACCGTTTTACCCTGCTGGGATCCTAATTAAGAACTGATAATACCACAGTAATATCGTGTACAAGATCAATATATCGCCTAAATGTTGAAACAACCATACAATGAATGAAGAAAGAGGTACGCTGGGGATGGAGGGAGCAAAGAGCACCAGGACTTACATTACATATCACTTGAATAAATGAAGTGCTTCCCTGCTCCACAGTACTTTCGCCTTGTTGCCAAAAATGTCGCTAATGACAGATATTCAGCTTCAACTGGAAACCAGCAACTTGTGTGTTATAACTATTTTTTGTTTCGTTTAAAATCCTTTGGGCCAGCATGTTTTGAAAGTGATGAGTTCATTTCCTCAGAAATGGCCATTGCGACTTCCACTTTGCCCATTTTCTTTGAATTGCTGATTAGTGATCTATAGATTTGTACAGAAGGGCGAATCTGCTTCAGCTTCATCTCATGGAAGAGACTCAATGACTGATGAACGTTCCCCGAGCGGCCAAAACACTCAATAAGTGCAGTATATGTAAGCAAATCCGGCTGCACACCACTCTCTTTCATTTCCTTCCAGATACTTGAACACATATCTAGTCGACCAACCTTTCGCAAACTGTTTAATAATGTGTTGTATGTTATGACATCAGGGATGATGCTGGCTTCTTTCATAGCAGCAAATTCATGGAGCATTTCATTTAAACGGCCAACACGACCCAAGACATCCAATATAGTGTTGTAAGTAATTAAATCCCGTTTACATTTTAGGCTCTCAAATTGATCAAATATCAACAGGGCCTTGTCAATCTGCCCACATTCAGCAAAGGAGTATATGATTCTATTCAGAACTGGCGTGCTTTTTGGAAAAGCCAGCTCTGAGATTTCCTTGATAAATCTGAGAAGATGGGAACACTCACTCTGCTTTGCAAAGACCCTGGCAATACTTAGATAAGCAGCTGAACTTAAAGATTCACGAGACACCAACAGATATCTAAAAATGTAAGATGAGAAGTCCATCTCATTTCCTTCTGTAGCCATAGTGAGTAGGGAGTTATAGGCGTTCTGACCTAGAAAGACGCCCTTATCATGCAAGAATTTCAGCAACCTCAAAGCAGATGAGAAATTTCCTGATTTGCACAGCTTATCGATGTAAGTAAAACAGGCTTCCCAGCTTGATGCAGGGTCATTTCCTATATCCGCAAAAACTGTACACAGGAAGTGGTCCACCACTTCCTCGTCATCAGGGGAGGCCTGAGTTGTGTATAACTGCACAAAATTCCTAAGAAGATTACTTTCAATGGAAAAGGACTTCCATATCCAAGTAAAACAACTGTGATAAACATGCAGCGATTTGTATTAGACATGGACAACAGCAAGAGGATTGAAGTTTCAGAGAAAGTAAAGTAAGAAGAGACAAATCATTCATTCTACTACTTCAAAAGAAGGCTTCTAGAATATATTGCTTTTTTTTCTTATTTTGGCAGAAAAAATGAGATAAAAAAAGAAAAGAGAATATGATTATGTGTGAGTATGCATTTAAATTATTTACAGACTTCCACTATTCATATAAAGTTACAGCTGAGACCTTTCTCTTTGCTTTCACTTTTGTTTCTTAGAGCCTTTGGATTCTCTTTCCTTCTCTGTGAATGCCCAGAATCATATGCAGTGTCTGGTAAAAAGCACCGACAGCTGTGCTATTCATATTATGCTTGAACATCGAAGATTTTACAACCCATATCAATTTTTTATCCTTACTCTAAACTTTCATTAAGCAAGTATGGAGCAGTTTAATATGTCAAACACCTAACGAAAAATTCCATGATGCCGCAATGTGGTTTAATAAGGGGACAGGTACTTATGGTTTACAACTCTTTAGACAAATTTGCAAAACTTGAACCGCCAATAATTACAACTCTCTCATTGTTAAACCAAAGTTATTTGAGTCAATCCGACTACTGCCACTTAACCACCAATTGCATCATTTAACTCTATCCTCCTATACTAGTCATATTAGAGCCTTGTTTTTTCTGCTGTGGTGCAACTATGCGAACACTTCGACCTTCTTATAAGTGTGTAAGCATCAAAATCAGCTAACCAATGATGCGAATTGCAATTGCAATTTCACACGGTGAGACAGGAATCGAAAAAAAGAGTTGAAACGAGCATAAATTTTTTATGAAAAGTCCAATATCAGAGAAACTCAGAAGAATGTAAGAATGGTGGAGCACCAAGCACAACATTTTGCGTCAAAAATACAAACTCACTGATATCCGAATAGCTTCAACAGTGTAAATGCTTCTTGCTCTGGCCGGCGAATCCAAAGCAAACCCCGAACTTGCAGGAACTCTGAGGTCCCTTCTACCCTACATATTCAAGCCCAAAACAGGAGAAAGAAAAGATTCAGTCAACCAATCAACAAAACAGAGAAGTAGCCCTAAGAGAACGGGCTTTCATATCATAACAAAAGCATAAAGTTTTTCTCACGGAAGGCACGAGCCCGAGACTTTTCGCTCCTCCGGCATCTTCGGGCGAAGCTCCTGGAGTATCTCCGGCGACTCTTCTCGCATTCGCTCCAAAATTGAAACGCCCAAGTGATATTCCGGCTCGCCGATGCTTGGCGACGAGAGAAGCCAGAGCCATGTGACTCGAAATCTACCTCACGAGCATCTCGGGACTAACACCGGCATTTGAAGCAGCGATCTGAGCTGCTGCCATGGTGGTCGCTACCGCAACCGACGAGGTCAGAGATCGCGTGGTCGGTCCATGGCCGCGGGGGTTTTTTTGCAGGGTTTAGCTGCGGGCTGAGGCAGCGGGTCGAAGTCTCGAGGCTAACTGCGAAACTAGAAGAAGAACAGGGGTAAAAACTGAAAATTCCAATATTTTACTGAATTGTATCTTTTAATCCATGTTAGGATAAATATGTTTCATTTTCATCCTTGTATTTGGGCTTTGCACTTCAAGAAATGGAAGACAAATAGTCCCCCTCCAAGTAACTCTTGAACTTTTAGTTTATTTAATATGATTTTGTAATTGATATCTGAACTTTTAATTCATTCGATATGATCTCTTGACGTATGTTACATGTTCAATATAATTCTTAAATTACACGACAATAGTCAATATCATTGATTCATTAAAGTGACAACATTGAGCATTATCATAAGTCTAATAATCATATTGAATATTAGGTTAAATTTTATGGACTATTTAGAAAATACATTTCACATTGAATCATGACTCAAAAATCATTCGTTTCATTATCACTTAAAAGACATATTCTTCTGAATATGCTAAAATAACCGTCTCCCACTGAGAGATTGACAATGGTTGGCCAAACCTAGCTCTTCAAATCTTTTGGATACTTGCTTTCTTATTCCTCTTTTCCTTATCCCACCTCCTTTTTTTTTCTATAGTTTTGTTATTTCTTATTAAATTTTGCCCCCTCTTGTTGATTTGCATTTGGAGACACTGTGAGTGTATAGGTATCCTTTTCTTACTTAATTATATATATATATATATATATACATATATATTCCTTTGTCCTTTTGATAATTCTTGCTGGTGATCCACTAAATAAAAAGCTTTTATTAAACGCAATAGATTCGCTTGACTCATATAGAACATTATCTCTCCATAAAACGATCATTACAATTTACAACTAATAAAAATGCCCACATCTAGACTCATTTGTTTATTCGCCACAGATATATCAGTCTAACAATGCGGACATGATACATTTGACCGTGTTAAGTATAATCTCATATGTTAAATATGCGGTCATTACACGTCTTATGCACATTTAGTCTCCTTCCATTCAGCGAGTTAAAATGTTTAAACAATTAGTAATTGATCTCATAAAATTTGAACACTTTGTTAAGGCCGGTGACGAGTGCCCAAATCCCAATACTTTCTTCCTGAACTCATTTGCTCGTAGTGGGTTGGATGCCTGGCTCACATAGAATAGACCTGTCACAATTACACGCCAAAGGGAGCTTTAATTATAATCCCACAATGGTCAAACATGTTGTGGTGATACTTGTAATCCACTTAAAAGGGATAACCTTTTGGATGAAACTTTCCAACGAGCTATTGTAATTGATGTATATATAGCTGAATTAAGTGAGATATCACCAATGCACCATTGGAAGTGTGCACGAGAAGATGAATCTTTTTCCGAATCATATGTTTCCTCAGACCTTCGCCAAAAATTCAGCATTTCTTGCGGCAATGTCTACATGAGAGATGATGCATTGCCACCAAAGTTACTTCAGCTTAAGATTAGGCCTGAACATTCACCTGATTTCTCGAGGAGAAATGCAGTAAACTCCCCCCAATTCTGAAAAAACCTGCTCATTGCGGATTCACAGGAGGTCACAAGACACAGTGCAATGCTCGATTCGTTGGGGTCGAGGATGAAAGCTCAAATCAACTAAAGCAAAAGTACGATCCTGATGAGAAGCCGGCCCGGATAGATCATCATTGCACAGCATCAGCAAATTGAACAGTAAGATCAAGAGGAGCTTTATCCAATCATTATTGCTTAAATGGTACTAACAAGACAGCAATCCTTTTTAACTACAAACCCCATACCAACACAGCAGAAGCCAAGCATAACAAGTGTTATGTTGGGCTGTTCTTTGGACCAGTAAACTCCAAAATTCACCTGAAAATAACCAAGAAAAAGAAAAGATCCCGACTTCCCCCTTTATTCATACATCATCTTCTCTTTCGTCTTCATCATCTTGTATGAAGCTCAAAGCCTGACAAAATGGCATCTGCCTCTGCAACTCTACCTCCTCCTCATTGCCACCGCCAAAATAGTTCCTTCTGCCGACCAAATCGGCCACTCTCCTCGCAGCTCCTGAATCCCTCGGGCTCTCTTTCACGCCCCGCACCGCCCTTATCTTTGGCAACACGTTGCCGATCCTCCGGATCGACGATGGCGTTTCCAGGTGTGCCTCTACTGCTGAATCGTCCTTACTTTCGTAGACAACTACTTCACTCGGAATCTCCCACTTCTTCTTCCCTCTGCTCTCGTTCCCCTGAGCATTCAATCCCACCGAAGCTCGCCTTTTGTCGACCCTCTCACCCTCATCCTTGATGTTATTTTCTGGGAACGACCTCTTCCTGGCCGCGCTCACTGTGATCTGGTTGTACCGGCTTGCCACTACCCGACCCGGCTTTGCTGGCTTCTTTGCTGGCACAGATTTCTCTCCCTCTTTGAACAGGCGTTTGGGCTGGATCGATGCGATTATTGCTTCTTCCTTCTTCGTAAACCTCCTGGACGCCGCGGTCGTCGCGGCTTGCTTTGGAGGTTGAACTTTGGGGAACGTTTTGCGCGCATTACCGGGGCTTGCGGTCATGCTCATGCTCTTCCTTCTCTCCTTCGTGACTTTCAATTCATCGATCTCCTCGAGCTTCCAGAAGCATGATTTCCTCCGGTTCTGTATGGACAGAGCGGGAGTGATCTCTCCCTTGATCGAGGGCCGTGATTTGGCGGCGCTCGAAGCGATCTCGGCAGGCCCCAAACTAAGTCCTCTCCGGTTCAATTTCGGCTTCGCGCTCGACAGCGGAGTTTCCTCCAACTTCTTCACCGCATCCGGATCTCTCCCAACCCCGACTTGTTTCGGCTCCATGAACTTGGCCGCGACTACCCTCCCGCGGGGCTTCTTCTCATCCCCCGTCTTGGCCTTCTCGAGGCGAAGCGCCTCGAGCCTCGACGACAAGCGCGAGATCTCCTTCTCTATCTCCTCGATCTCCGCATCAATAGTCCTGCCCTTGTCTTCCCGATCTCTCGCTTTGGTCGGCAGAGGCTCCAGGACGCCCTGCCTCGGCTGGAGCTTCGGAGGGATCGAGGATTTGAGCGAAACCAGGGAATTGGCGCACTCGGGGCTCCGGTTCTCTTTGCTGAGATCGTCCGACTCGAGCGATTCGGATACGAAGACGGGGTTGAGGGAAGAAGACCAGGAGGCCTTGACAACGGCGGCGGAGGAATCTTCGGACTCCCCACCATTGTCGAAGGCGGCGTTGTTCCATATCTGAAGCTCAGGCGCGTCGAACGCATCTGGGTACTCAAGAACACTCATCTCACCGGATCCCAGCAAGACGGAGACAAGAAAATTCGGAGAGATCCTCTGCTCCTTTCGGGTCAGTGGTGATTCTGCGAGGGTTTCTTGGGAAGAAGGGAGGGAGGAGAGGCGTAGAATTCGGATTGTGGGAGAGGGAGGATTTTTAGGTTTTCGAGCGTACTTTCGACCGTTGCGGAAGGAGGCGATTTGTTTTTTGTAAAACGAGACGTTGAGCCGGTGGATGCCGAAACGGCTATCGATGGACGCTCCGACGTGATGATGATTCTTTTCTTTTTGAAAAAAGGGGGAGGGGCCGGGTGGGGCGTTCCGTTCGACCCCGTCGGTGGCTCAAGTACGACGTTTCTTTTTGTATTTTGTCAGCAGGTGGGGGTGATGGGAAAAAAAGTCGTGGGAGAGAAAGGTCGGGGGAGCGCCTTCCTACTTTTCTACCACTAAGTCCATGAGATTCCACATGGTCAATGCCACCATCGCTTTCTTAGTATGGATTAAGGGTATGCATCATCAATGGCGATCTGATTTCTCCTCGAAAATTAGAAATCAAATCGCCTAGTCCTGGATCAGACCGATTCTTGATAAATCTAATTGGATCAATTGAAAATTGGAAAAATTATATAAAAAAATTGAGTTTATTTACTTTTCGTTAAAAAGATTATTTTGATAAAGTTAGATAAAATATAAAATTTAAATTGAGTTCTTTTTACTTTTTTTTTTATATTTACTAAAGTTTGAAATATTTTACCGATTCAATCCGACCCTCCTAGGAACCGGCAATCGAACTGCCGAATCGCTTGGACACCAAGCAGTTTCCGATTTGGATGGTCCAAGTTGCTCGCCCCTATTATGATATTTGTGGGGCGGCTGTTACTATCTCAATTCTTGAACTTTGAAATTTTTTTTTTCATTTTACTTGAAAATGAAATGAATCTTGGTTGTTCTGCGGTTAATGCGCGATCATCATGATGAACTCAATATCTTACTTATGTCATTGGAGATATGACATCTTGGCAATATGATTTAACTCTAAAGAGGAAGAAATAAAGGAATGAAACCCTTTGTTACCCACAGGGGCCACAGTCAAGGTCAAGCCTCTAATTCGGTCTCTCTCTCTCTTAATTATTTAGAAATTTGCTGAGGTGAAGGTACTCCCGTGGCATTAGCAACATCACAATATCGTGCTTCTATCTCTCGATCAACATGCGTCAACATTCGTTTGGAAAAATGCAGCTAGATTTTAAGTGGAAAACGTTAGTTGCAATAATAAAATAAATCTGTTGCCTTCGATGACTAAAAATCGAAGTTCAACGATCTAATTGCAAAAACACATTAGGTCAATGATCGATCGATCAGGCAACTTGTGATATAGGACTTATGCAATAAGTTATATCATTTGACAAAGTTACCGGTTGATGGTTGGACAATAAAAACTTCATTGTAAATAAGTGAACTCGAGACACTAGGATGAACCAAAAGGTTAAAAGAGAGTCCTGACCTTGGAGGTGGAGATTGCTAGTGCTTATGATTTACCTCGTGTGGACATGATTAGACTAATCAAGACGCATATAAAAGGCCCGACACCTTTCTCTTTCCTCCAACCCGCCCGGCCCGCCGGTCGACCCGAAGCGCAATACAGCGCGCGAGGTCGTCCGAGCGGCGTCGCATCGAAACTATCCAACCAACCCGTCTCCTCCGAGCCCGGCCCGGCCCGTCCCGTCACATCTCGTCTCTCTGTTTCCTTGAGCACTGACAACCACAGGTCCACAACCCATAAAAACGAGATACCGCAGTGCAAACGCGACCAAAGAGCGCGTGGTCTCCCAATCGCCACGAACGCCACGTGTCGAAAGCTGAGCGGCTGTTCCTTCAAATCCCAGAAAAAAAAAAATCCCCCCACAAGCGCTCTCACGCTCTCGGACCGGATAAGCCTCGCCCGCTCTTTTGTTCCGTGACCTCTCCCTCGCTTTCCCGAGAATACACCAAAATCCGAAGAGCTTTTTCCGCGATGATCCAAGTTTTCCCGGAAAATTTCTAGCTTCCGGGAATCTTTCCGCAGTTCTAGAACCTTCTGCCGATACAAATGGCGGCGGCTGTTGCCTCTCTGTGTTTCTCGGTCATCGGCCAGCCCTGCGAGAAGAGATCGCTCGCCTCACCGACGGCGCGCGGCTTCGGCTCGAACTTCGAGGGGATTCGGTTCCGTTCGAGTGTGTTGTCCGATTATGGAGGAGTGAGGACTGCGACCTCGACATTGGGCTCTCGCTTGGTTGTTCAATGCATGTGCGCTGCAGTAGGTCAGTGAGTTCTCGATTTGATTGCGTTGCCGTCTTGTGTTCCCTGGAAATTGGAGAGAGCAATGGAGTCGACCGCTATTTGCCTGAGAACCTTATCTTGATTCAAGAAGAAGTAGTTTAATCGGAGCTTCTGCTTCACTGTGGCAGCTCTGGACTTGGTGCCTCTGGCCGCGAATTTCGTTTCTTATCCTATTTTTGTCAGTGTGATGAGTATTCGTTTTTCTTGGAAGCAGAGGCTTAGTTGTTTTCACTTTGCAGATAATTATTTTTACTCTGGTCAATCCAGCTCGTGTCGAATAATTTGGGGACTCTTGTCTTTAGCTTTCTTGAGATTGAGAGTTCGAGGGAACTATTGACTGGTTATGTTTATCGAGTCTTTTCTTAGTCGTGAAGACTGCGTGCGCTTTGTTTTTTAGATGTTCCCACTGTTGCCGAGACAAAGCAGAACTTTCTCAAGGTGTACAAACGACCCATTCCGAGTATCTACAACACCGTGTTGCAGGAGCTGCTTGTCCAGCAACATTTGATGCGGTACAAGAAATTCTACCAGTATGACCCTGTGTTTGCCCTTGGTTTTGTGACCGTGTTCGATCAACTCATGGATGGTTACCCGAGTGATGAGGACAGGGAAACAATCTTTCAGGCATACATTCGAGCATTGAATGAGGATCCAAAGCAATACAGGTTCTTCATAAGTCCTCTCACAGCATCTGTTTGCGTCTGGTTGTGTAGATTTGTGAACAGATGGGTGCAGGGAAGACATGGGTTTTTCATGCATGCCAAATGGTACAGTTACAATTATCCCATGGCTGTCATGATAGAATGTGCAGATGGTTACTCTGACATTCATATTACAGATATTGTAGTAAATATTAGGACTATGGCTCAAATTGGCTGGAGATTTCTGTCTTTAAAGTCTTACGAGCTTCTGGTAATGAAATTATGGGAGGAGGTGGTAGCAGGGCAGTGAATTCCACCACACCTGGCAAAGGTGTGAAGTTAGGTTGGCTGGTTGGGTTCTGGCTAATCAACTGATACTCCTCTAGTTGAAGTGTTGGGCCCCTGGGAGTACCTTAGAAGCTAATTTGAATCTATTCAGTCAGTCTTGACTTTAGGCCACAGCAGCTCCCCTTTTCTTTGTAAGGCTTGTGTGAGCTCTGTATGGATAGAAATTAATGCCTGGGATGATTACCTGAATTGGATTTAACTTTGGCAGTAATTGTTGAAATTCTAGAAAGGGAAATGGTGATATATCTAGTTATGCTGATGCTAAAAGATGGGGTAAAATATTACCCAAGGATCCTAACTTCCATTTATGTTGAGAAATTTTTATCATTCTTCTTTTTTAGTTCTTTTATCTGTTTATCCATATAGTGGGTTGTTCTTTTAGGATCAATATGTTAAAATGGAACTCTTGCTCATCAAAAGTCAAATAATGTGGCAGAGTTGATGCGCAAAAGTTGGAAGAATGGGCCCGCAACCAAAGTTCAGACTCATTAGTTAATTTTTCGTCTAGAGGAGGGGAAATTGAAGAGAAGCTGAAGGACATTGCAGAAAGAGCTGGGGGTAAGGGGAGTTTTAGCTACAGCCGCTTCTTCGCTGTGGGCCTTTTCCGTCTTCTTGAACTGGCAAATGCAACAGAGCCTACAGTACTAGATAAGGTTTGCCTTTGAGTCAGCTGTCTGTCAACATCAACTTCATGCATAATCCTATGATTCCTACTACATACTTCGGGGGATCAATTGAAATTTTTGGCACTGATAACTTTAATTCCATTAAGTTTTTGGTATTTGAAAAATCTTAATATATGCCCAAAAATAATCTTTATGTACCTTGCTTGTCCTCTTATGATGCTTGCAAGCACCTTTTGTTGTTGTGTGCAGTAGTCTATTTACTTTATCTAATGGCAAGCAAAAGTAAAATAGGAAACTTTCAGTACTTTTGGCTCTCTATAACTTTATAAAAAGCAGCTTAAATTCATAGTGACGTATAGATGTAGACTGGAAAATCAGCATCTGCTTGGTTTGTGAAAAGTTTTCAGTAGAAAAAGAAGAAACAGTCTTTTGTTTTCTGGAAACTTTTTTGTTCATGAAAACAAAAGAATTTAGCATTAGTATATTTTTTGAAATTGATCGTATTGTTTTCAAAGTTAAGGAGCATGTTTTCATTTTAATAGTTGATTGTGTTTTCTGTGAGGAATTAAAATTTGGAAAATTATTTTTTTCAGTTTGTAGTTATTAAAAATGACAACTGAAAACACTTTCCCTTCTTTTCACATGATGACTACTTTCATTATGTGATCTAACTTGTAGCAATACTGATTTCATTTTCATAAAATAGAGAACTGGTACTTAGACCAAATAGGTCCTTAAAGTTTATTTTTCTTTTCTCAAACTATAATGTCTGGTCCTGCTGGCATCGTTCTTGAGAACATTCGTGACTAAAAAGTGATGTTGACACCTTTTCCTTGTAATTTCTTTTCAGCTTTGTGCTGCTCTAAATATAAATAAGAGAAGTGTGGACCGTGATCTTGATGTATACCGCAACCTGCTCTCCAAGCTGGTTCAAGCAAAGGAGTTACTGAGGGAATATATTGACAGGTGATGGCTTTGTTCATACCAATGTCTCTTTCGTTATTTACTGAGTCACCACAGTAAGACATAATACTCAACAAGGATAATAAAGATGGAAATCAATGCCAGTATTACGTTGTCCAATGACCACCTTTATGCAATTAAAATGCAATTGGATTCGAGATTATTTGTCTCTAATCCAATTGCTACAAATGAAGGAATGGCGGGTCATTGTTTTTGACTGCTTAAACTAAATGAAGGAGAGCATCAGCTGCCTAGATCTTTTTCTGTTAACTGGGCCATCAAATGATCTATAAACGTTTGTGGCTTTGATTGATGCCTCTCAAACAATGAAATTATGCTTCCGTGAGGTTCTATCTTCAGTGATCACTATTTGCTGAAATTACTGCGATTTTCAGGGAGAAGAGGAAAATAGAAGAAAGGACAGAAGAGTCCCAGAAGGCTAACGAGGCTGTCACAAAGTGCGTGGGAGAGTACCAAGAAGTTGGCCAGTAGCTCAGTATAATCACTGATCCGGTCTGCAGTAGAGGCCATGACCCTTGTGAACTTCCTAAATTTTGAGCTATTAGAGGCAGAGGCGACATGGTTTTGGCTTTTTGCCTCGTCTTGTGCGTTTGCCCGCTAAATGTGTCTGTCTATATGTGAATTCTGTGAATGCTGCCGATACATAGCAACCCCATTTTTCTGGAAATGTATTTTATATTCTCAATGAATGAATTTGCTTACTGTGTCCTCTCAAAAACTAATGTATCTATTTGGGTAAAGGCAAAGCGCAAGATGTTTCTTTCGGATTATTTCTTGCTCTTTTGATTACCTTTGCTTAGCACAATGTACCGTACGGTTATGGTAAAGTGAGGGATGGGTGCCAGACGAAACCACGCCCAGCAGTCAATTTTTCGCTGAAAATGCTAGGGAAAATTAACTGTCATCAGTATCGGTTACTGAACTCAAGGATGACACAAGATAGCAATGCAACGGTATAGTAAACTAGCGTATGGAACGATTGGCGATTATTCATATGTGGTGTGTGAGAATGAGCATCAGTAGTCCATATCATAATGGCTTAGCTAAAACGAGCAAAGTCCACTTCATCTGGGATTTTGAACGTGTCAGCTGCACCGAACTTCTTCCACTCCTCCCCTTCTGGCATGGACTCATCTTGCTCAGGTCTATCGTCTTCCTGGGTATCGTGATCGCCAGTGATCGGTGGATGATGGATGCTTCTCGACTTACAGTCATGAGTGGCAAGCACCTTGACCTGGCGGAGGTGAGATATTTCCACTACCACGGTGTCGTCATCAGTTGGCAGTGGCTGCTTCCAGGGCTCCCCGTCGATCCTCATGTAGGTGTGATCAGTTGCTCCCTTGTGAAACTCGAACCGGATTCTTTGCGCCTAAGACATAAGTTAGGTCAACTATAAGAGCTCAATAATGAATCTCGTGATTTTCCATAGAAAGAAGGCACAAAAATTAACCCTGCAAATGAATCCAACATGGTTTCAATCTGTAATAAACATAGCTGGATTTCCCTCTCCTGAAAGAAATTTCCCCTCTTGCCCTCCCACTCCTGACACTGTATAAGCTTTTGTTGCATTTTCGTGTCACAGAGCATGGGGAGCTCCACAACAGTTGAATAAAAACTTTGAGACTGAACAGTAGATGAAAGAAATACTTGGAATTCAACCTGAGCAAGACGAGTCCCGTGGCCATTTTGGGCAAGTAGCAAAAGCCCATGCCAGGCATCTCTGAAGCCAACTACCTCGATGAGGCCATCATCTACATATGGTGGAGTGAAATCCTCCTGCACATCATGTTATTCAGGCTAATTTTCGAGAAATTAAGGACAATAACACCAAGTTATTATGACCACACTCAAGTTCACTTACATAAAAGACACGAGGAAAGCTAATTAAAACTAGTGTTTCACTCACTTTAGTGCTACGCGGTGTTCCCCAAGGGTTTAATCCACCAGAGAAGCTTGGCAAGTTGAGGCATATAATTGACCTTATGCTGTTAAAGCAAAAGGTGGAAGAAAGGAGTAAGAGTTGCTGCTCCCAGAGTAAAGTGAAAATAAAGAAGCTAAGACAACCATTTCTGATTCCTGCTATACCATTTACCCGCACAGAGAGCACATGGGAAGCATAGTAACCAGTGAAGATGAAGAAACACATGTCGATCATGAGGAGTCAGAATACGTATCGAGGGTTGTTATTTACTTTAATCGAATATTCAGGAACTCTAAGAAATGGACAATCCGATTAAGGTTCTTGTAATACATCTTAAACAGAACACGATCTTGGCATTTAGATGGCCTAAAGAAAATAAACAACTACATGCCCCCCTCGCATATCTAGCATACTATCTTTCAACTGATAACTTATAAGGACAACATCGATTAGTTTAACTTAAACGTGGTAGCATGATTGAAGATTATCATATATAAACAAATCTCATTGACCCTTTTTTTTTTCGTTGTTTACTTTGAGGAGGCCTTCAACCAATGGAAAAAATTAGAATATATGTGAAATTGGGCTGATGGAAGGCTGGACAGAAAGATAAATCCATACCCAGCAAAAGCTCAAAAGAACACACCCTAATATATCATAGCTACAGTACCTGTGAGGTATGTGGAGGTCTTGCCATTGACCCTCCCGGTTCATTATCTTCACCTTTGCTAGCTGAGCTATGTTCCTGAATTGACATTAGGGTAGAAGGCAGTAATATATCTATCAAACAAAATAGGACAAGATACATCATCAATACCACTTTTACATTTTCACTCACAAATAAGTTTCCGGCCTGGGGGGACAGGGATACCACCAAAATTACATATACAGACTAAAAAACAGCTTGCTAAACCAAAATCGTAAATGCTTACTTTGAATTGGATTGAAACAGCGAAGCGAAAAACCATCCTTGCTTTCCCACAAGCTTCATATAAGTACCCTATGACAGTGAAAAATAAAAAGGTCATAAGGAGATACATTTCATGAATAAAATAATATGATAGGAAAACGCCATGTGATTTTACCTACTCATCTTAGTATATCATAGCAATGCAATAGAGATACAACGCTTGAAATCCTAAACTAGTATTCACTCCAAAGAAGCAAACTTAGAGGTACAAGCTTTCAAGGGATTATTCTCAAACTTGGCTGCCCCTAAGAAGGTATGTCAACCTCAGCCAGAGACTTGAACGATGCTTGTGCAAGATCTCATACAGAGGCCAGGTTTCTTATTTTCTTCATTTGAATGATCACGGTATCAGAAGGAAACATGATTCTCTGAACACATCTTAGACTGCTTAAAATGGCGGACATCAATGACTATTAAGAAAGGACATAATACCTGGTTAACCAGCTGGTTCTTAAATTTTTCAGGATGCAACTTCCTTTCTGAATGAAATGCATAAGAGACTTGGGCATCCATTCCTGCAGGAAACAGAGTGCAAAGATCTCTTGTGTCAGAAAATGAATTCCATATAAAACTATATGCTGCCAAACTCAACAAAATAAGTAGGAATAAGCAACAGATAATCATATTTATTCCACCAATACCAATCTAAAATCATTACGTCATTATAATATGGACAAATACATAGAATGTGGAAAACAAGTCGTTAGAAAAATCATGCATCTTCGTGTTGCAATTAGATATGAGAATCACTTTCTCCAGATAAAGAATTTTTACCCATGCTAAAGTAGTTCCAAAATCCCCCACGAAACGTATGGCGACCCTCCTGAGAAGCAAGTTAGACATATAAGGAAACAAGGAAAAGCAAATTATGTGCAAAAAAACTAGCCAGATAGAGACACTGATTTTCATTGTTGTCAAGAAATCTTTTTAAAGGGAACTGAAGAGTCTAGGTTTGTTCCCAAGCTATAGATGAGCAATGCCTTCTTATATTCCACTACTTTTCTCCAAGAAGAGGTTGCAGTTTTTCGAATGTCTCCCCCATATTATTCATTTTGTTATTTGTCACGGCAGCATAGAGCAACTTTTTCATCATGTACCACCTATAGGCATTGTCCTCAAAGGGTACAGACTTCTTCCTGTGGACAGAGCATTGATGCCACGAAATGGGTGAAAAGATTTAACCAACCATAATTTGATGCCATGCATGGTATCATCCAATCTCATTAGTCGAGGGGAGACCATAAGTCAAGGTTGTCATTGTTCATATGCAGCACTGTTTGACGGGAGAAATGACTTTGAACGTAAAAACATATCAATCATCCTGTAATTTCATGAGACAAGACTATATATTGCAAGCAAGTGCTATGAGGAAGTCATGTTGTTTTACCATGTTCAGTTCATCTGATGTAGAAACACGGCCAAATGCATGCAGAGAATGTGGTAACTCAAGGGGTGCGATAGGATCATAAGATCCTTCATGCGGAGCTCTCATCCTCATGAGAATATGCCAGCTGCATCACAAGAATCCCTTTTAGCACTCAGAAAAGGAAAGAGGAAGAGTTGAATCAGATTTGGTCAAGTTGTCAAAGGTTTACTTGATGAATGCAATGACATCTATAGGAATTCACCAGATACTTTCAAACCAACCCTCAGTTAAGCCTCTGCAAAGACTTTGGAAGCAGCTGCATTGCATTTTTAGAATTTTTTTTTCAACATTTAGCCTATGTAGATCATCTTGTAAATTCAATTACAATAATGCGAACATGAAGCAGAAAACTTGGAGAATATTCGAAAAAGAAGCTTCAACAGAGAATTTTGCAATTTTAGATCGGTAGTTGTTGTCCCCAACTGACAAGGAAAAGAAAAAGAGAGCATCCGCTCAAGTTATAAACGTAGCCTGCATCCGGCCTAACCCTTTGTCCTTAACCCAATTTTAACACACGACAGAGAAGAGGAGGGGCTATTTAATTCATGTAAAGGTTGTCCTTGTGGAGAAGTGACTTATACTTTGGACACAAAAGACGATAAAGATATTTGAATCTCTCTCTTTTTGTGATTATTTTGAGATTTTGAATGTAGACATATTTTAGGAGAAGAGAGAATATATACAGCATAACCTGTCTATCTTCATTTCCTCTGCCGTCATCACCTGTTCCAGGAATGCCTCCACAGATCGACGATCAGTCCCGGGATTCTTCTTACCCTGTAAGAGATTAGCAGCCTCATTACCTACAAGTCATGCGACAAATCCAGCAAAGATATGGGTGGCTTCTCAATATCATAAAGCCTTAAAACCATGAAAAGTTAGAGACCATGACACATTAAAAGTAAGATGGCCCAAAATTGCAGACTATATTTTTGGTCAAAAGATGCCAACTCATTAATTAGAAAGATCAGGAAGTCCCTACCCAACCAAATGCGAAGGGCAGGTTATTTCCAGTTCCAAGGGGGATTGTGGCAATTGCAGGTGGGTGAGGTAATTTTAGATCTGAGACAACTCCAAGAAGCCAACCAGCTGTTCCATCGCCACCTGCAACCTAGTGAAGGAGTTGCAAGTAAGAAGTCAACTTTATCCATAGAGACAATAATATGCAACTATCAGATAAGTTATCAAGAGTCCTCACAATGATTTTCAGCGTTCCTTGGATCTTTGCCGCGGGCTCGTTTCCTTCCAACTTCAGTTTTTCCAAGTTCATATAAATTCTATTCAAAACCTTGTCAGGAGATTCTTCGCCCAGATCAAAGACCTGCAGTCAACTCATTGAGTGTCTCCTCAGAAAATCAGTGGTAAACAAAAAAGCAATGTCAGAATTTAAAGAACACAAGGTCGTTGAGATATTCATAGCCCAGCTACTGTCCTGGAATACCTGATGTTTATTTAGAAGGGCACGGTACGTGACGAGAAGGTTCCCACCAAGCTGACCGCCACTTTTCGAGTTGATGAACACTAACACCGGGCATGTAGGTATATGCGCCCCGGTCCTGACCTCTAAATCGGGCAAAAGTATGTAACTAGGAATGTAAAACTTGTTCCACAATGGGAAGTCAGAGCTGGAATTCTCCGTCCCCATCTCCATCTGCAAATCGCAAAAACAGGTCAAGCATCAAATGGGAATAGAGACATTTGGGTTTTGGAAGAAGGATTGCAAATTCCCAACAAAATCATCAACTTGGAGTAAAAATTGCAAGAGTACAAGCAAAACAGCATCACAAGTTCCCGATCACCACAAAGCACTCGCACATCGCGATCCATCGACCAGTGACCACGACTAGTCATAAGAGAATTCAATCTCAACAGCTCCGCCAGTTCATCCGCTACGTTAAAGATTGCCATTGTCTTCGGCGACCACCGAAAGAACCGAAACGGAAATCGATGGAAGCTAAGTACGTCAGAGAAGCTAGCATTCAATTTACCTGGAGGATGAACCCTTTGAGAAAATCAACTCGAAACCGCTTTCCTCTAGAGAGGCGAGATCAAAGATCGAAATTTCAGAAGGCTTCGTTGGCTTTGACCTTTCTGAAGAGAGAGAAAGAGGTGTTGACTGAGCTCATGACATAGTTGGGGTCGTTCTTTTCGTTCGTGTTTTTTGAAGAAGTGGGATGGCTCGCTTGCGCTGACCGACAGTACGCACGTTGGAAACGAGCTCGTCATATTTTGCTGAGGAAATGACGGCGAAACTTCGCTGTCGCGTCGGGATTCTTGAATCTTATCCAAGGATGGACATGACTTTCTGGGTTTCGGTGGCATGGCACACTTTCCGTCTGACCTCAGCACCTAGGGATGACGGATCCCATCTATATAATTCTTAAAAGGTTAGGATGTCCCGACGATCTTCCCTAGCCCAAAGATTGTCTTAATAATCTTTTATTGTCGAATTGAAATACGCTAAAGCTCGACCATCTAACATGCATCGGATCCTATCGTATCGATCTAGTGATGAAAATCTATGAAGAGACGGTTGCCCACGACAGATCGTAGACTCATCAACCCCACAGAAGTAACGAGTATCGCCCCTTAAGCAAACATAATCTATAGGAATGGCCAACAGTGGATCTGGACCTATCAGGCCTCATCAATTGTCCTACTCTTTTCCCACAGGCCTCTGAGCTATGCTCAGTTTGGGCCTGCCCATTGAGCAAGTTTTGCGTGCAACAAGCTCTTCTAGGGCATAGGGCTTGAGCCCGAATATTGAGGAGGAAGAGACTGGTTTGGTGTTGTCATTTGGGCCTACACGCATCATGAAATCCATCATCAAGTCCCCTACCCCAACCCAATTGCTGAGGCATAGTTTGTTGAGCTTGTGTCCCTTAATAAGAAGCTTGATATTTGATTTCTTCATGAGTAGCTTGATCACCTTGTTTGAGATCGTTTCTCATGCATATTCCGTAATTATTAGAGACATGTAGATCTACCCCAGAAGGTGGCTATGAGAAAATGCGCGAGTGGAGTGTTTCGAAACAGGTCATCAGTGAAAAGGACGAACAAGTTTTATCACATGATATTTTTAAAGAAATGCAATCCATGAGCAGAGGATCTATATAGACATATAGACCCGTAGAGTATCTAGGGTTGGACCTGAGAAGTTACTTCACGCCTTCTTTTTTCTTCTTACGTGGAGTAATTTCACAATGGCTTGTTAAGGTAAGGAAGAAGTGTTGCACAAGCAGTTCAGATACACGTTTAATTGTTTTAGAAAAGTCCCACATTGTAGATTAGCATGGTGTGGAGAAATTAATACACTCTAGTTAGTTCATACATTATTGCCTCAAACCTTTGAGTAAATGTGGTTCTAATTTGATATGTTAACAAACTCTAACTTGAACTCCTTTTTAGTCATCTCCCCAGGCAAAATCATTTGATTTTTTTTAGGCGCTCCTATGCTCCCAAAAACAAACACACCTGAAGAGCGCAGCCCCTGGGATTGGCAAACTAAGCGTCAAATGTGACACCAGAAATCTAAGCATTGGCTATGAGAGAGGAGGAGATCGAATCGTCCTCGCGTTTCGTCAAATAGTTGAGGTAATGCAATGTACTGTTAAATAACTAAAAAGAGGGCATAGAATGTTCGCGTCTTTGCAGGCGACCAACAACGGCTGATGACACCAGCCCTGTGAGTTGTGGCACAAGTTCCTTCATCCCCATCTGTAAGATCGGGCCAGGTTCAGATCATGTTAAAACACGTTTTCTACCTTAGCTCAAGCCACATGATTATTTAATAACCTCGTTATTTAAATGGCCATCTGATTAAAGATGAAGACGAACACCTGTCAACCCCAAGCAAGCCAATTCGAGATCTTCTAGTTAACCCTCTCTCTCTCTCTCTCCATGCATCCCATACATCAGCACGATCAGAAGTGCATCCACATGTCGGGCACCCACTAGCCCCAGAATTTCACTTAGCTCATTCTGTACGTGGAATGCATTTTAAATTGCATGTATAGAACTCTTAAGCGCCAGGGCTACACGACTACGTAGTATGCATGCAGAGACATGCTACTACAAGCAAATTCCAACCACACGTACTCGGTCCATTGTTTATTTTCCAAAACGTATCATATCTTGCCAATAATGTTTATTTTATTTACTTCTTTTATTCGGAGTTTTGTGACTCCCCGCACTATAATCCCTCCGGGTTTCATTATTCAAAGGTTGTTGGGTTATCAGGACACCTCGCAACCAAGAACAACGACACTATATAACTACCCAATAGTTGTATAATGCAAGTCAACGATAAAAGACGTACATGACTATATAAGGCATGCCATGCACAAGCAAACCCTAGGCGGGAGACATGTTCTTGCCACAACGAGATCGCCATGCATTATAATTATCCCCTAATCAAATCCATATAATGACAATGCAGATCCAAACTCATTGACCAACCCTTGCGTAATAGTCTCCATGGCGAAATCTAGAAGGCAACATCATCACCACCACAGAAGTGGAAACCAAGGAACAAGATCCACCATTCTTATGCAAATTTTTACATTTTTTTTTTGCATGACATGCGAGAATATTTAAAACCTTCACGATAATTCTAACGTAGCAAAGAGATGTCTCAGAGACATCAACAGAGGAACAAGCGGTGACAGCATAAATTACTCCTGAAATCTCCCGGTAATTAATTACGTATATCTATTCTGAAACACTTGGCGGACATATGTCCAATAGCTCTAATTGCTGTTTTTATTTTTAATTTGTTTATGCACCTGCAGGACAAGACGCAACGTCATTGACTGTGGACATGTTGGATCAGAACGAGAAACAAGTAAAATAAACGGTCGATTATAATTATCTTGTGAAGTGAAACTTTAGTACGAGCGAAGGGACAACGCGGCGGGTTTATGACCTCAGAGTTGGAAAAAAGGAATATAATAGTATTTGACCGTCTAACCTGCGTTGTTAGATAGAGGTGGATGAGATGAACACCTGATTTTGTTTGACTTTGAAAAATTTGCTCGTTAGCCCCAGATGGAGTGTGATGTTCATGTTCCTTCAAAGCCAGAAACAAAGAAAAAGCAGCACTCACAAACACATGTGAATTTCCTATCTACAGTAGCCAATTGTCAAAATGAGAAGAAACTATGCGCTGGGGAGAGAAGAAGGGGGAGGATGTGGTTGCCCTTTGAGGTTGTGGCTTGGTAGGAGAAGGGACGTCTGTTACTCCTGATGCTACGTGGCAATCTTTGGGTGGCTCAGCTCATACAATCCAGCTTGGAAAGATTGCTTCCTACAGTTAGACACGTGTTCACGAGCTGACATGCATGTCATATGTGATAGACCCGTAAGAGAAATAACGAAGAAGTAGCCAAAAGAGATGAATAACTAGGACATTTTGCAGAGTACTGGAGTGTAGATTTAGATTGCGAGGTGATGCACTGTGACTAGTTGCCACACAAGATCCATCGAGTTCCCTTAGGCGTGTTTTGTCCGTGGGGCTTGAGTTGAAAAGGCATGGACTTTGATATACTTTTGCTCTAGATTTTGCAACTTAATTAAGTCATTTTATTCGGTAGACAGTGATAACTATAAAGTTATGAAATTTTATTACTCAAATTCCCTGATGTCCAACTTTTTATCCCTAGGCTAGTCTCCATTTTGTGTCATATATGCGGGATTTTGTAAATCAAAATCAAGTCAGATAATATTTAGATCTGGAGACACAAGAAATACAGCACCAATGCCCCCAGGTTCGTTCTATTTTAATGTAATATGGCTAACTTTATCATTTTAAATTTATGTTCTGTTGTCTTTTCCCCAACACATTAATATAGAAACTATTATTAGATCCTACTTGACATCAATGATAATATGGCTTCAAAGGGGGTGATTTCTATTCGAAATCACAACCATATTGTAAATATTTTTTTTCCAGACTAGAAATTGTATGTATAGGCACAGTAATTACATTTAGTGGCGATACTTTTTCAAACCACCATACCGAACGAAAGTCCATGAAAAAACAGTTTACTGCCTCAATTGAGCAAAAAACATGAATCGAAAACTATTCTACTTGTAACTCATCGGATACTTTGCCTCCCTCCCTCTCTGCGCGAGCGTATGTGCAAATACGTTAGAAGGTCGGCAACTCCATTTTGATTACCCATAGTTGTGGGTGCGACCTAAATGGAAGTCCGGGCACTATATTTTTGTTACAATGAAGTGGGTCGGGAGAGAAGACTTGGATCTCATGTCCTTAATACTCGTTCCTATCATGAGATCGTGTTGCTTGTACATCTTATATGGGTATCTATCGCATTAGATTTAGTATCTCTCTCCAACCCAGTACACCCCAGCCGTTTGCCCCTAGCGTCTCTAATGTAGCCTGCTGCCGCTGCCGTCGACTGTCTTCGGACACTGCATGCTGAGCCACTCTAGAGTCACCACTGGCTTGATGAGAACATTCCACTAAATATTACAATTACTTGAAATATGCAATTCCAAAGTGTTTTTTGAACCCCAGTGAAATCCTCATGAACTCAAATCAAAGAGATACAAATTGTTCGAGTCAATTAGTCACATTCCTTGACAGCTCCCTAAGTAGTCTCTTGAGTTATGCTTGACATTGTGTAGGAATTTTGGTCAAAAACATCCTTTAACAACCACTCCTACGTGCGCCTATATCCTTCCTCGCCCGAATCAAAACCAATTTGCTTGCTCCATATGTCCGGATTTCAATCTGGAGCTGATTCCAAATTGAAGTGAGTTTAACTTCAAGCAATATTCCTTCACCCAAAAAAAAAAAAAAACTTCAAGCCATATTCACAAACTTTGTCTACATACAAGAGATATTCCACAGTAAAGTGAATGTCCAATGGAAAGGCAATAAGCTTTAAGATGCATGATAATGTGACATGGATAAACACTAAAGTTTCTCAATAAAAATTGCTGGCCATAAATGATGGTGGCATGAAGTTTGATTTTTTAAATTATCAAATAAAACAACTATTAGATTTCGTTTATTTTACGGAAAATGAATTATTTGGAAAACATTTTTTGAAAATTAGCCATTTGTATCATTTGAAATAATTAGCCAATAAAGAATGTTTTAATCATTGATAAACCATTCATTTCTAAATATTTTCGTGAATGATTAAAATATTTTTTATTCATTCATTTTTGGAGAGAATATAAGTGATTCTTTTTAGGAAAATACATTCTAAATCTTTCATTTTCCGTGAAATAAATTGAGTCTTATTGAAATAAACTTCCTACTATCACGAGAAAATAATGTTCTTTTTTATCTTTTGGCATGATATTGTTGATCTCTTCGTAAGCTAGAGCCAAGCATATTTAAAAGGAAATTTCGGCGATACCGGATCTAATATAAACGTAAGCACAAACTAAAATAATAATTCACATATGTGCATTCACTCACGGCCTCATTCATCATAAAACAAATCGTGATAAACCTTTAGGGCGCAGCCCTCTCTTTCCTTCGCATATTATTCAAATCCTCGATTTGCAGCAATTTTAGCGAAGGCTTACGTTGGTTTCCAAAATCATATGTCACCAAGCGGCGCAAGAGCGTTTCATCTTCACACACGTACATACACACTTTATACGCCCATACATACACATAGCACGTGGCAACCAGGCCGGCGCCAAATCTTGTTGACATTGATCTGAGCCTTCCCTTTCTCTGTCCCTCCCACTATATAAGGTCGTCTCTCTTCGACCTCATGTACTTCAAGCGCCCGTCCTGTTAGTCCCAATCTCCTCCTCACAGAAGAGTCAAAATCACTTTCCTCAGAACTTTTTCTTCCTCTCGTTTGAAAGACAAAACCCTTTTCAACGCCGAGCTCGACGCGCAAATTGTGTATTTGAGGTTTGCCGTGTAGCGATGGGAAGAGCACCTTGCTGCGACAAGAATGGGCTCAAGAAAGGGCCATGGACGCCCGAGGAGGATCTCAAGCTCGTCAACTATATTCAGACTCATGGACCGGGTAACTGGAGGACCCTTCCCAAGAACGCCGGTATGTGGTAGCTCATAAATCATTTCCTTTTTTCGTCGATTGAAGGCCTATGAGAATTATGTTTCTATCTATGTTTATTAACACTTTCTCTTTTCGATGATGTTTTAGGTCTTCAAAGATGTGGGAAGAGCTGTCGTCTTCGCTGGACTAACTATCTGAGACCAGACATTAAGAGAGGCAGGTTCTCTTTCGAGGAAGAAGAGTCCATCATCCAATTGCACAGCATCTTGGGCAACAAGTATGGCCTTCTCTCTCAATAATTGATAAACTAATCCGTGCGTCAGCTGTAGTTTTTATTAAAATCTATTAGCGGTTCATGAATATTCTGACTTTGGTGCCTTTTCCAATAAATGTTAGGTGGTCGGCTATAGCTGCTCGCTTGCCTGGGAGAACTGACAATGAGATCAAGAACTACTGGAACACCCATATTAGGAAGAGGCTCCTCCGAAACGGGATTGATCCAGTGACTCACGCGCCTCGGCTCGATCTTCTTGACCTCTCCTCGCTACTCAGCTCATCTCTATGCAACCCTTCTCTCATCAACATGGCAAATTTGTTGAAAACGCAAGCCCTGTTGAACCCGGAGCTCTTAAGGCTTGCTTCGAGCATATTGTCGCTAAAAAATGAAAGCCCAGACCTTTTCTCACAAAATAATCTGCAGGAGAACCAAATCTCTGATCCGAATGCTTTCCCATTGTCACAGTCCAATCAATTTCAAGTTCAAGCTCAATCTCAAGCTCAACAAGTTCCGGCTTGCACCATTTCCAGCGTTCCTTGTGGTCCGCTTCTGGACCAAGCACAACTTGGACAGGCTAATGTGGGAGACTTCGCGTCGAACTTGCCAAGTAACTTCACCTGTTCAAACACAGAAAAAATTACTGTGTCTCCGATGATAAGTCAAGAGTTGGCGTCGCAGCCGCACTATATTCAGTGCAATTCGAATCCGGCTATTCCTGCATCACTGGAAAAGTTGTGTCACTTCCCACCACACATCAGCGACGACCAGAACTTCGGGTTCGACTCCATCATGTCGACCCCGTTGTCCAGTTCGACGCCATTGAATTCATCATCCACATTCATAAACAGTAGCCCCGAGGAGGAGAGAGAGAGCTTCTGCAGCAACTTCTTCAAGTTCGAGCTTCCAGAGAGTTTGGACATAAACGACTTCATGTGAATACGTCTTGCAATGACTATGTGGTGCCGAATAATAAAGTGGATGAAGTAGGATCTCTTTTTGTGTTTTTAATTCTTCATTGCCCTTTTTTTGGTGAGGTTCTGGTTGTATCATCGCTAGCTGTCAATATATGGGATTCTTTGTATGCTTTTGCAGAGAATAAGACTTGTAGTATCTTTCAGAGAAGCGACAGTTTCATGTTGGTTCCTAAACAAAATAGACTACATACATACGATACATGAACGAGCTAACGCGTTGATCTCAAGGAAGAGCATGACAAGGCTCCTACAAAAGGATAAACATTCGAAAGAAAAACTAAGTAATATCCGACCAGACTTAAATGGAATTGCACATTTAATTATTCATTTTGGGAGAAATCTTGTCTTTCTATTTATACACTTCGTTTATGTGGATGTTTCCCATCTCAGGCATGCTCGTCTCAGCATTTCAAATTTTTGTCCCCTGAAGGTGTTTGTAATAAGGTTTTTATTTATTAGATCGGACAGTTGAGAGAAGCCAGAGTTATAGTAGACATCCTAATTCCATCCGCCAAAAACTTAACTAAGTTATCCGCAACCACTTTATGTTGAAGTTCTCTTAAAGATTGAAAAAAAAATACTTGTGTATTGATATCATGATATTAGGTTTTCTTCCATAAAAATATAGTGGAAGTGCGAGTTTGAGCTCTCAATTATCCTGAAAAAAGATAATCCAGGGCCACCTTACCTCTGTTGCCTCTACAAGACTTAAATGAAAATCGGATGATCTTTTCAAGTGTTCAATGAAAGACCTTATTCGTATATACAGGACGGAAAGATTCAATTAGATAAGTTAAATCGACCGGTCATACTACGATCAATTGAGTTGAGGGTTTAGAAATTAGCTTTTGGGTACGATGCATAGCCATTATAGTTAGAAGAGATATAGACCCTAATTATTTCATTAATTTAACCTTTAAGTTCACCGTAAGCATGTACACGAGAGTCATTACCAAGAAGGTTCCATTTGGTTGCACATTTCGGGTGGACATGCATATCTGCACGTCGTAGGCTTCTATCTGTATTTTCACATCTAGGTCGAATTCATCTAGGAGGGTAATAAGACGGTCGAACTCAATAACAGTAACATCTTGATAGGCGATCGATGGGTCGTGTATGCGAACATGTGTGCGCGTAGAAAGCTCAAAAAGTGCACTCTTGTCGTTGTGTGGGCTCTTTCTTCATCACCAAGGAAAAGCAATCATCATTTTGAAGACTCGAAAAAGGAGAATGGATGAAATGTAACTGTAGATAACCCGGTGTAAACGGCGGATCTCCTTTCAACCCATCTCATTGATGTTCGTCCTGTCTTAGAAGTCATGACCAAACCTTATCATTATTTCCTGACAATTTCATCATCTGAGGCTGCTTTTCTGGTTAGGGTTGGCACACCACACCTTCCCTTTCCAATTTTCTTTTTTCGTGTGGTCATGGACAACCTTAAATTTGTTTCCCCTCGTATAAGGAAAAGGCCACCCCACTCGAAAGAGAAATGCTTGTCTTATGCTATAAGTGAAGGGAAAATGGGGGCGCGGGCAGAATATCCATTCACTAGTTTCCAAGGAAAAATATCAAAGACAGGAGAAGTTTTCTGACATTTACTCTGCGGACACATATGAACGACATGTTGTCGTAATACAAGAGCAAGGAGCAGGTGCAAGCAGTTGACTTTGCTCATGGGTAGATCCGTCCATTTTACGACCGTCCACGATTGCTTGTAAGGCCATCGTTCGAATTAAGACATTGTTCTGAAAGGGATGAAACAAGAGCAGAACTTTATTGATCAGTTTATTACCAAAATAAATGCCATATGATGTAATATTTGCACCATCTTCAAAGGGACGATGCTATCGTGAAGAGATCTCTAAAGCTAAAGAATGTAGAAATTCTCGATGGAGAAGTTTCATTTGACAAAGAGGACTGAATCACGAATAACATGTTTTAGGGGCTTAGCTACGGTGCCGTGTAGTTGAGCAAGGCAAACTCGTCGACGAAGCGCAGACTATTGGGTGAGCAAAGTAAACGGTAATCTTTGAATGATGAGCATCTCCACACCGTTGGATCAACAACTTTCGTCTCCATCCCTCAGATTTTGCACCACAAAGTTGTCATCTAAGAACTCGAGGCATGGTAGAAAGGTCCTAGTAATAGTCAGTTCCTTTTTCTTTGATATACTAGAGAGTGATCAAACATAGCTCAAGCTATGTGACCTCGAGGAAGACATGCATGCGAAAAGACCACCGAATCATCCAAATAAGTGGTTTTGTTTTGTTTTTTTCTCTTTCCCTTATATTTGCACGGTTTGATTGATTACATCTATCACATCGATTAAAAAAATTCAGCACATCATCTTTTTCTTTTTTGTCCCTGAAAAGTCGAAGGAAGAGACTGGACTAAGGACGGCGAGTTGCGAATTTCGGTAATAAAATTACATGTGAAATAGATAATGCCATGGGAACGTCCCCATATGAAAAGATCTTTCATGGATGTACAGGTCCTGAATTGAAGTGATGTTGAATCTTCAACAGCTTCTGATATTGTGCCGTCATGTGTTTTGTTCGTTAAAGCAAGATCTGTTTCGTGCTGTCCTTACATTTATTAGGCCCATCGGGTCAACAAGGAAAGGTAGGTAGGTAGACGAAGCAGGAATCGAAGATAGATCGATGCTATTATCGCCCTTAATTAGTTTATGTAACATACCGCCTTCATACATAGAGTTTTTCAGCTTCTATTATTGTTATAGGGTTTCCAACCATTGGCAAACATGAAAATGGGTCAAAAACATTTTGGTTGGACTAATACTTTAATGAACGGGGAACAAATGCTTAAAACAAAATATCTTGAAGAGCATAAATACAAATTAAGGGGTAATCCGAAATGCACAGGTTTATGTGATCCTTAGTCCTTTCTTTTTACACATTCCACGTTCATCGATGATTTAGATAGTTGGTCAGTATTTTCAAACTGTATGTGATAGTTTGTACTGATGATGATTGAGAGGAGATTTGTGACAGATAAACATGCGAGCAACTTGCATATCGTCCGTCGATATAATCTTTTCCATTGTCCGAATATGCAATTATTCCCCAACATAAATTACCAAAGTCGGATGGTGCGTTGATGTTGGTGATTAAGGACGGTGGCGGGCAGAAAAATATCAGCAATTTGGTTTTGACCCGATGTTTCGAGTTTGATTATCATCTCAACTACCAGGTGATGAATCACGTAGGCTTGGCGTAATCCCACTAATCGAAGGCCAAAGCTGAAATTTTCCTTCAGCCGCCTTACTCCAAATAAGGCTAGGGAAGATTACTGTGCAAAAATTAGCTGTCATCTTCATATTTTCGTTGGTCCGCCGTTAAGACGGTGGAAGAATAGAGAAACCCCAGTTGCTTGGTTCTTCTGTTTCTTGTTTCGGCCAAAGCAATCGTTTTGCATGCACGACAATAAATCTACTGGAACTGCCCTCGACACCTGGTGATTAGATGGAGCCATTTGACATGACATGTTGTCCCACCTGTTCCGTGGTTCAGTGCAAGAGAACGAATGACGGAAGTAATTCGAGATCCCATGTTGAAGTAGGATGAAGCTGTCCTCAATGAATTTATGGTTGACCAGGATGATAGATGTCCTCGAGATCTAATGTGACGAGGGTCGATTAGCCTAGGGCGGATAATGGATATTAGTTTTGGGCTTTGTCAATATTGGTTTTCATTTAAAGTCGTCTTTAAAGACTTTATCAAATGCCATAATTTTAATGTAAAGAACTCTAGATGCCCAAAACTTTTTCCTAAAGTTATGCAAACGCAGCCTTAATTGTGTGATGTATATCTTCTATTAGCTTGATCTTGTAGAAGAGCCTTGTTCCTTAGGGACCTTCTACTCTAACTGATTTCGGCTCTCTACTATTTTCAGCAGAGGTGTTAGTGTTACCCAAAAAACCCAAGATAATTGAAGGAACCGGTTAATAGTCATTGAAGACTAGCAATGTTAGATGAAAGATGACAAGCCCACATAGCCCAATTCCGTATAATGGGCCTAAGAGTGGTCAATTGAGTGAGTAGGAAGCATACTATATATTTCATAATTCATCCCAAGTAAGTGATATTCTTTATGATCGTAAAATTATGGGATAATTATCTGCTGGCATTAAATAACAAGCTACGACAAATTTTTCCCTTTGTGACTGGGAAACCCACATCCGGATGCATACACTTTGGACTTGTGAAGTACCTAACAAGCCTAGAAAAACCCTACAAAACGCGAGATTGCAATATGAATTGGCATCTCGAACATAATATCGTTTGCATTGAATGACTGTGTCATTCATAAAAAGAAAAATGGTCCCTCGAAATGCCATTTTCTTTGCAAGATTGATTCACGCGAGGTGACTTAAATGGTGCAAACAAGAGAAGCTATCGAACAACTTCGCCTCTTGCAGCCTCGTGAGAATTCAACAGGACAATGCTGCGGTCGGAAAAGAAACGAGAAAAAAAGAACCTCGGAAACTCACTCTGTCATCGGCCGGAGAGGGAGTCAGGCGGCTGATGAGAAAGCAGAGACACGACGGAAGCCAACCGGAGTGCTCCACCGCCGCTGTCCCTATAATGGACACAATCGGTTCGAGACATGTCCAAACCTTGATCTGTAGCACCATGATTACGCCCTTTTCACTCCCCCACCCCCCTTTATTTTTTTCTCCTATTCTAAGCTCAATTACCGAGATTCTTGCAGACCCCATCGACCTTTTGTTTAATCTAACGAAGATGATTATCTCGCATCATTGAAAAGGAACAGAGCAAAAGAAGCCACTTCCACTTTTAGTTTTTTTTTTTACTGCACCGCTGTTGTCCTCTTCGGACATGGAGGGGCCCTTTTTCCCGAACCCACAAGGAAAGCAAAAGAGAGATTTTGCAGTGCCTTTTGCAAAAGACACGCTTTTTTGTGGGCATAATTTGGCACGACCCTTCGTGTATTTTCTCCCTTTTCTGGTGCTAATAACATTACACATGCCTTTACGGCCTCCTACGAACACCAGAGCTTGATCAAAGATGGACTGAGGAGTCAATCATTGACATTCGATGGTTTATGTAGAAGATGACGGTCGAGAGACATAGCATGTGTTAAGAATTATAGATTTTATAGAATCGTTGTATCTTCTATTCTATTATCTGCTAAATTTACTGAAGGGAAACTTAAGAGGATTCACTTTCTAATTGCCGTGCAAATCTACCGGCAATCGGAAGAGGTCGATGTTGCCGGAGAATGGCCGGGGGATATTATGCATCATCACGATCAAATATTAAAAGAGAACCTAGGGTTCCGTCCAGAACTGTTTGCTCAGCTCGCAAGAACCCACCTCCACATCATACCATCACCACTTCACCAAACATCCGATTCATCATGACTTCGCGATTCATGATATCTGACAATCGCGAAACACTCGCCTCCCATGAATGGCTGATCCAATGATGGAGAGAAAGAGAGAGAAAGAGGGTCCTACGATATATCTCTTGCAATCGCACGTACGATCCATTAGTAAAAGGGCGGTCCCCTTCCTAGCTATTTTTGACAAAAAGATATCATACGAACAATCACCAATCTTCGTTGTACAAAGCGAACCGCTTGATTTGTAGCACCGGTTGTGGACGGTCCCCAAGCCCCCTCGCTTCCTCAGCATTCTCATCATTTGGTTGGGTTGAGACTCATCGGAAGTCAAAAGGCCGAGGCATTAATTTCCGATCTCTCTCTCCTCGAAGTTGACTCTTCAACTAATAAACACCATTGCGGCAAAGAACAAGGAAAAGAGTTTCTGCAGTTTGGCCTTTTCATTAGATCACGACGCTCGAGTATTGCAAGAGTTAATGTCAATATGATCGCCTTCATAGGTACGTGCTGCCGGTTCGACAACTGCCTGTAAATGTTATTTGAGAAATCATACATCTAGTCTTCTAAACTTGATTTATCAATCGGCCATGGCAAAGATCAATCGTTCATCGGCGTGTTGGTCCGGCGATGGTTGCATGAGCATCCGAGTTCAATTCCTCTCCAAAATCCTCTTACCCGCATAGTACTTCCAACAGTGTTTCAACTGCTTCTCAACGCTTAATTGAGGTTGATGGATTACATAACGATTGAGAATCTTGTGACACCTGTTGCTGGGGCAGCAATTCATTGAAGTCAATATGGAAATGATTCGACGTTCTTGTGGAGTTACCATTTTTTTAGTTGGGGGGGGGGGGGTGCGGGGGTTGAAAATGCATCGGTTTGGGAAAATCTCAAATCAATTTTTTTCGTATCATTTTCAAATCTCTCTATTGCATTCTCATGTTGGATGAGGATTTAACTTGGGAAAGACACCACTAAAATCTATTTGAGTACCTTGTAGTAAAGTGAAATATTTGCCCATATGGTCTATATGGATCAATTGCGACCACAATCTCGAAGTTCACATGATCAGGAATTGACTCATAGAATGTTTATCTTATTGAGACTTTCAATAGACTTAATCGCTTCTCCTTGTCCTTTGGGTAATATATGAAATAGGATCACAAGCCCAACATTCTTTTCCCAAGAATAAGCTTATAACAAGTTGATCACAACTTTCTTGAGTCGTTTTAATTCTCTTCTTTCTGTACTTCTCTTTTGATTTTTGCTTTTACATTTTTATTACCGCGCACTCCATTTAACTTTTATTAACGTTGCTTATGTCAAAGCTTTAACATAGTTACCGTCTTTTTCTCTAAGTTTCAACATATGTAGGGGAAGCAGAATGCAAAGAAATCGTGAGTGAAGAGACGAGGCTGTGCTAATAGTCTGACAATCGTCTGGCAATCCCCATCTGAAGTTTCATCCTCCTATTATGATCAGATTTGGCTGCATTATGCAGTTTCTTTTCGTGGGTACAAATCTCTCTGTCCTTTCTAGGAGATTAAAAAATACGTGACTGCAAGAGAGAGAGAGAGAGAGATAGAGAGAGAGAGAGAGAGAGAGACTCCCATCAGTCCTCTATATCAAATTATCAGTCCAGTGTCTCCCTCGCCCTCTCTTTGAACTTCCACATCTCTTTGAAGTCTGAAGCAGAGATGACCCAGAACATCTGCTGATTCTCCCACAACTCTTCCGACCTTACATCCAATCCTTTTGCTTTAAGAAATACAAAAGCCCAGACAGGAGTCGGGAAAGGAAGACGCGAAAAGCATCCGGGAAAAAGCAAAAGATTCAAAGGCCCACCTTTGCACATTATTGAGAAAAGGAAGAGATGAGAAAAGCTCCCCACTTTATTTTGTAGTCGTCTCCTTCTTCCGCTTTCTTCTTCAATTTCCGAGCAGGCTCCCACTTTTCCCCTACTTTCCCGCACACAAAGCCCTACTCTTTTTCTCCCCCTCTCTCCCTCTCCTTCTCTCTCTCTCTCTCCCAAGTCAAAGCGTTAATCATTTCGTCTTCATCACCCAGAAGGAAAAAAGAGAAGGCATCACTTTCCCACTCACTTCTCCACGACAAACCAATTCCCTTCGCTCAACGCTGATAGAAAATGCAACTTCGGCTTCTTCGCACGTTGCTCGTCGCTTTCTCATTCTGCACTCTTCTCCACCCATCCTTCGCTGGCATCATCGCCGAGCCCGTCCAGGGGGGCGGCCACGACCAGCCCTACAACGTCCCTGCTTTCCCGGTGGACTCGGCGGGACAAATCTGCAAGCTCGACCTCTCCGCCGAGCTCTTCGGCGGCGTCAGAGAGGCTTGCGGCCGCAATCTCGACCGCAGCCGCTGCTGCCCCGTGCTGGCTGCTTGGCTCTTCGCCGCCCACGCCAGGTAAAACTGAGTCTTTTACGTGTCGGTCACATTGCTATAACTCGTGCTCGAACACCCAAAAATCCCACCTTTGCTCGCGTGCTTTTACATATTGGTCGTGCCATGTGCGGTAATAACTGAGAATTTGAGAAACCCTACGGACAGGTACGCCCTGCAGGTGGCTCCGGCGGCGGCGCCGTCGTCGGGGGACGAGCTGCCGATGATCCCGGACGACTCGCAGAAGTGCGTGAACTCGCTGCAGGCGGCGCTGGTGAGCAAGAACGTGCACCTCCCGCAGCCGAACGCGAGCTGCGACGCCGTCCTCTGCGTCTGCGGCATTAGGGTTCACCAGATCAGCTCGCTGAGCTGCCCAGCGGCGTTCAACGTCTCCTCCGGGTTCCGGAACGCGACGCCGACCGCGGCGGTGAGGAACCTCGAGAAGAGTTGCCGCAACTCATCGTACGCCGGTTGCACCAAATGCCTCGGCGCTCTTCAAAAGGTACTTTCAGTTTCTCGCTCATCTTTCTGGTTTGCTGCCTTTTTCTTTTCAAGAAAACCAATACCAAGGAAAAAGAAGAAAATGCTTTATTCTCGGCATTGCTGGGTAAAAGTTTTCTTTTCCCTAGGAGCCATCTTTCCTGGGTGTGGTTCCACATGTAAATTCAATCACTTTTATGACGTGAGCCTTTCAATCACTTGTATAAGATGTATACTCGCATCTTATAAGCCACCCAAACATCTTCTCTTGTTTTTTTATACAAGTATACACCAGCAGAACAGTAGCCTGCTCTGTGAGCGGTGCTCACCACCATGAAGTTATGGATCGTCTTAGCAACTGCCTCCAAATAGTTTTATCAGCCACTATCAGGCATGCAGCTGATTGATGTGCGTGGTGGGTGCCGATGGCACATGGGGGTATGGGGAGAGCGAGAGCTTGGCGGCCATGTTCACTTCCGAGTCAAGTATTTCTTTTTTCTTTTTTTCCTCTTTCTGGAACAGACCAAATTGGTTCTGGTGTACTCCCAGGAGCCAGGACAGTGACAACCTCAACCTCATGGCGCATTTTGAACAGCGAACAGCTTCACCCCCACAAAGCCCGTACCTTTCTTTCTTGTCGGCATCCACTGTTGGTGCTCCTCCACTGAAATTCAAAACCTATATCTGCAGTTTTTTTAATTCGATACCTTTCGGAAGTGGACAGTATTATAAAACTCCTTTTCACATGATTGAAAAAAGCGAGCTTCGTTAGGCCAATCATGCCTCCATTAGTCTTTACAATAGCGCCTTGATCTCCAGCTATACCTTTACCCCTCGCTTAAAATTCATCGAATATATATATCGACTGGAAATTAACTCATGTTCTCTTTCCTTTTGCCTGGGGGGCAAGCAGCTGAAGGGAGGATACAAGAACGGGACGGGACACTCGAGCGACCGGACGAGCAGGATGCTGGACAGGGACTGCCAGCTCATGGGCCTGACGTGGCTCCTGGCGCGCAACAAGACGGCGTACATCCCTACCGTCTCCGCCGCCCTGCGGGCCGTCATGTACAGCCAGCACCCGCCGGAGGACGCCAGGTGCAGCCGGGACCAGGAGAACATGCCGCTGGCCGTCGATTCCCTGCAGTTCGAGAGGGCCCAGTCCTCATCGGCGCCACCCCTCGTTCGGTTCCCGATCTTGCCCTTCATTATGTGGCTTTGTTCGTTTCTTTAGAAGAAGCCTACTGTGACATTTCCGGGTCCCCATCTCTTTCTCCCTCCGTGTCGGTTCACGTGGTGATGTTAGGACTTAGGGGGGAGGATACGAGGCTTCATTGGGGGAAAATCTTTTGGTCAATCTCTCCATGTTTGGTCTTGACCCACCACTGTAAATCACAGTTTAGTCAGGAGTAGCATCGACCCACCATCTCAGATCGGATTATCTCTGCACTGAAGGCTTGAGTCCAAAAAACGTTCCGACATTTCGAAGAACGAGTTTTTTTTACGGATTGGATCAATCGTATCTTCCGCGGTTCGAAGTTGGGATTAGATTAATTAATCTCGAGGTGAGGAGAAAACAAAGCCGGGGAACGGGTCCCGAGGGCTGAGCATGTTGGTCGTGTAGCTAAGAACTAGGAATAGTAGACTTCATTAAAGATTAAGTTGCTGCTAAGCAAAGGGCTTCGGGTTCACTGACCATAGTCCGTGAGGTTTTTCTGTGTGTCCGGATCAAGAAAAGGTTATCGTTCCGCGCCTCCGAACGAGAAGGATTGGATCGAGGCCTCATCGTTTGTCGGGACGGCAGGATCGCGTGTCATTGTCAGATGCGCCATCGTTAAAGGTTAATAGGTTCTGCTAATAGATTAAACGAGTAAGGTGCTTCTAAGGCTTGATTGAGAGAGAGACCGGTGTTTATCGTAACTTATCTGAAATCATCGCAAACTTCGTCAAGTCTAAGTCTCTGTATGGATATTTTCACTTTGTAGGCCATAATCAATTGATCGTTATGGTAACTTATTTACACTCATAAGCGGTGATATAACTTGACTATAAGTTCTGTATCTTGAAGATACTAACCATTCCAAATTCAATTGATGATATAGTAGAATGTCATGTGTTATTATTAATATGGTACCTCTACATAGTAATTGACCCAATAATTGTACTTTTCTTGTAAGTCATTGTGAACTAACCCTTCCAAATTCATGTGATGACATAGTAGAATGTCACGTGTTATTATTAATATGGTACCTCTACTTAGTAACTAGCCCAATAATCGTACTTTTCTTGTTAGTCATTGTGAACAACAAGTCAGAGACCATTGTAATATACATCAATAGTATCTTGTAATTCACTAATCTCTTCGATATTTTGATGTTGAACAGAAAAAAAAGAAAGAAAAAAATCACATTATATCGCTAATTTTATTTTTAGTAATTAATTTTTCTCGGAATAATTTTGTCCCTTTGGTGTTCTTTCCTTTCTCATATATAAAAGCGAACCCACAATATGGAAGTGGGAGCAAATCCCAAGTGCGATTTGTTTATTTCAGATGATGTTCCCTAAAGAAATGATTTCCCAAGTCTGCCACAACGCAAATCTCGAGCTTCCAGCTTCCCCCTCTTCTATTCAACAATTATTTCTTCTTTTCCGGATTCGACCTTTTGCTTTTCAGAAAAAGAGGAACTTCATCTCTCTCTCTCTCTCTCCAATATTTTGTTCACTTCTTCTTTTTGGTCACCTCGGTTACCTCGTCCTTTGCATAACTGAGTAGCCCACCAAGTATTTGTGGAAATATTCCTGCAAGCCATGTCGACCATGCCCAGTTGCACGTCCGGACGTGCCTATTGAACCCGTCAGGGCCACGAACCACATCACCTGTTCAGGAATTAGTCCGCTTCTTCAACTCCTCTACACCAAGAAGTTCGATCGGAGCAAGTAAGAATATAGTAAGTTCCTGCTACGCTGGAAGAGAGTTCCATAGAGGCATTTTTGTACTCGTTCAGCTTCTCCCTATCTAAATCTAGATTGAAGAGTTTCACAGAGGTGATTCTATACTCATTTGACCCCTCTCGATTTATATATGAATTTGAGAATTCCTTAGACGCTTTTTTGCAATCGCTTGGTTTCTTTCAATTGAGATATAGATCTAGAAGCTTGTTTAATTTATTTTAGTGTCTCAATACAGTGATTGTTTTCAAGACGCTCAAACTAGGCGCACCACTCACTGGAGAATCCATATCTACTGTTTAAAAAGAGAGGAAATTATGATGTGTGCTCGTCATTGATGATGATGCGAGATTAAAAAATCGACTACTATTCATTCTATGTTAATATTGAGATAGATTCGTTCTTGTTGAATGAAAATATAGTTATAAAAAAAGTTTGTATTTGAAAAAAATGGGTAAGTGGAGCCCCATAGGTACACCACGAGCTGTCCCACACACGCCTAGCCAATGGCAACACGTAGGAGACTGTAGGTTAGGTGGCACAATACTGGTAACACGTATTTCTTAGAAAGAGATGGAGCAAAATGAATGGAACAGCTAAACTTGGCTTCCACCTAGTCTTGGCTACCTTAATGAAGTAACGCATTCACTTTTCTTTGCTCAAGGAGTGAAACCCTTCGAGTTTCCAATGGCAATATCAACATGAGGATATCCTCTCGAGAAGTTGGAATCAAAACTGGATATCCGTGCCCTGTTTTCTTATACGTTTATAGTCTACGTATGCCAATGCATTCCCAAAGCTCTGCCGTGTTTTGCGGCACTTGTGTATAGGCGGCATCGACGTTACTATCGAAGGGGAAGGATTTCTAAATAAATCGGGTGAATGTTCCGGACACCATCCTAGTCAGTGAATCGTGCAAAATTTATTTACCATCGACGGTCATAGTCGAATTTGTATATAGTGGGATCGTAGACTCTCTCTGCAGAACACTCGGTTTTTATCCTTTTAGACAGAACCGGAGCACGACCATGCCTGCCCAAATCTTGAATCTGCAGATCATGTTCCCAAAGCAGCACTCTTTTTCCATGCGATTATATCTATTTTTTTTCCTTTTCTTTTTCTTTTTTAGCTAATTCATGGTGCACCAGATCGATCCTAGAGGTGTGAATGGTCCAGAATGACCCAATTCCTCCTAGGAATTGGAAAACCGGTCCCTAATCTCTAGGACCGATGATTGGACTGGTCGATCCAGTTGGATTTTAAGGAAATCAGATGGGATCGGTTGAGAATAGAGAAAATTTTTTAAAAAATTGAATTTATTTATTTTAAAAAATTTATTTTGGTAAAATTGAGTAAATTAGAAATTTAAATTGAGTTCTTTTAACTTTTTTTTTATATTTTTATTTCTACTAAAATATAAAAAAAAATTATCAGTTCGGTTACGATCTCTTAGAAATCGGACTGCTCGAATATCAGTTTCACTTTTGAGAATCGATGACCGAATCGACATTTTCGGTCCGATTTGATTCACTGATGATTCTCGACTCGGACGGCTCAAGTTGTTCGTCCCTGATCGATTCCACTCCGGATTCTAAATAGTAGGAACGCTTGCCATTACCTCATTTACACGCTGCTTTTGACTTTCCAGTTCATTAATTACACGTAGGAATCAAACCTCCCACTCCCCCCCAGCCGGGACCGCACCCTCGGTCAACACAAAACCGACCTAGCTATAAACCTCCGTGTGCACTTTTAAGCAACGAGTCAGCTCCTTCCTTGATCAGATTCCACGCGGCGACCACGTGGCGCTCCTCCGTGAGCGTGGCTCCCACCGCGAACCTCAGCACGTACACCCCTCCCACCACCGTGTGCGTCATGTAGACCCGACCCGTCGAGTTGACCCACTCCAGCAGCTTCCGGTTCATCCCGTCGGCCTCCCCCGGCCCGGCCCGCCGGCACGGGGTGAGCCGGAAGCACACCAGCGCGAACAGCCTTGGCACCACTATCTCGAACCGGCGATCCGACTTCACGAACCCCTCGAACAAGTTGGCCATCCGCACGTCGGACCGTATATGGCCTTGGAGGTTGGCGACGCCGTAGCTGCGTAGGACGAGCCAGAGCCGGAGCGACTTGAACCTTCGGCCTGTGCCCACCTGCCAGTCCTTGTAGTCCACGACCGAGTCCGACTCGCTCGGCCTGTTTCTCAAGTACTCCGGGTTCGTGCTCAAGGCTCTCACCAGCGAGTCGGGTCTCTTGACCCACAAGCAACAGCAGTCCAGATAACTGAGCAGCCACTTGTGAGGGCTCAGACTCAGTGAGTCGGCCCGCTCGATCCCGTTCAAGTAGGGCCGGAACTCGGGGCATATGCAAGCGCTTCCGCCGTAGGCAGCGTCCACGTGGAGCCACATGTTATATTCGTTCGCCACGTCAACAAGCTGCTCCACTGGGTCGACCGCCGTAGTCGAGGTCGTCCCCACGGTGGCGCAAACGTAGAGTGGGAACAACCCAGCCGCAACGTCAGCTTCGACGACCTTGCGGAGCAAAACGTGGGAGAGAGCAAAATGTGTATGAAACGAGGTCGGGATCGACCTTATGTTGCATGGATGTATTCCCGCCAATTTACAGGTCTTTGTGAACGCAGAATGAGTCTGATCGGAACCATAGACGACTAGCTTTCGTAAGCTCTCGATGCCAATCGCATCGAAGGCACGGTTCCTCGCGGCAACAAGGGTGACGAGGATGGACTCGCTGGTGGTGTTCTGAATCACGCCGCCACCAGTGCCAGCGAACATGAAGGACTTGGGGAGCTTGAGCATGCGAGCGAGCCAATCCATGACGACCATCTCGAGCTCGGTTGCAGCTGGAGAAGCGAGCCAGGTGAAGCCGACGGAATTGAAGCACGTGCACAGCATTTCTCCCAGGAAGGCGCCCGTGCTCACCGTGGCAGGGAAGAACGCGAAGAAGCTTGGGCTCAGCCAATGAGTCATGCCCGGGATGATGCAGCTTCGAACATCCCTGAGAATAGAATCCAACGACTCCGGTAGATACGGCGCGGATTCGGGCAAGCGGGCACGGAGGTCGCCTGGTTGGACTTGGCTGAGGACCGGGTAGGTCTCGAGTTTTTCATAGTAGTCGGCTATGAAGTCGACCATATGATGAGCTTGGGCGCGAAACTCTTCAGGGTCCAAGGGCTTAAAGGGGCGAGAATTAGCGCAACTTGAACCGAGACTACCCATATGCAAGCAAGAAATCGGAATCTTGGGCTATGACGGTGAAGAGAAGGATGGCATGAAGCAAACGGAGAGCAAAAGGAGGCGTTGCGAAGGGACAGAAGGGATCGTAATGCATTTAAGAACATGTTTTTTTAGCGGTTTGGGAATTTTTTTTTGGCCTTGCTTTTGGTGCAATATTTGGCAACTTGAGGTAACAGCAAAGTCCAACAATGTCAGGAGTCCCTTACATTGATGGAGATTGGTGGTTGTTCAGCCATGAATGATTAAATGGACGACATCGGTTCTGCCTTTATAGATGAGGGATTGTAAATGAATTGGAGTCAAACGGCATTTTGGGGGCTTTCTGTTAAGACAGCTCTTGTGCATGCATTGGCCTTCAAATGCCGAGAGACCGAAGAGAGCGAAATGTCATTCGGGACACTCACCCCTTCTAAGTTTTTGGGAAAAGCCATGTGAAAGGTAAAAGAAGCATCCTTTGATTCTCCCGACCTCGACCCAACAAGGCCACCTGCCCCATCCCCCGTTCTCTCTCTCTCTCTCTCTCTCTCTCGCTAGCTCGTGCGCATAGGCAGGTGGTTGCGAGTGAGCGTCCACAGACGCACGCTCTTATTTGCATGAGTGCATCAAGGAAGTTCGGTTCATGCAGAGGAGGAGAGACCGTCTTCAACCAGTCAATTTGTATTAATATCCCAGTAACAGAATCATCAGTAAAAGATCTAGGACAACTCAGGCGATATGGGTTTCTGGCTACAAGCAGAACTCTGTTCCGTTATCATGGAAGAAACATGTATTGTACATTAAAGAAGATATAATGCTAATAGTTTGATGGTTGTTGAAGCATTCAGCCATCTTTACAAGATACATATGTTGTGTGAGCGACATATATGAACAGATATACAAACTCGCTTCGATGGATACAGTGTCATCGAAGGGATAACAAAGCTCGAACCTGAGAGATGAAGCTCAAGCCCACCATGGAGCATCCCCAGTTCTGAAATCTGTTTCGGTCCAGGGTACGAACACTACTTTCCCATCATCTATGTCGCAATGAGCCAATGCCAAGGACTGTTTCAATAAAGAATTTCAGTTAATATAAGTGGAGCCGTCTTCAAAGACAATTGAGGGACTTGTGCCACGAATCTCAATATGCACATGGAGCTAGCTCAAGTGCCATTACATGGCGTTCTTATTCGTTCTATAGTTTGCTAGGATTTTAGTTCATTTTTATTGGTTCAGGCTGCCCAACACATGAAAATCTACTGACAGGACAAAACGGAACACATCACAGTGAAACCTAACATGAAAAAAAAATACGTATGCCTGTACAATGCAATTTTATATATGTCCGATTACATCTACACACGTCCAGATAGTAGTTGGAAATAGTTATTGTTCACTTACCAAAGGAGCAGGTCCCCTCACAACCCTGCCTTGGTCATTGTACTGGGAACCATGGCAGGGGCAGATGAACTTTTTCTCAGCTGTATTCCATGGAACTACGCATCCCAGATGAGTGCATACAGCATTGATTCCATACGTTGCAAGAGTCCTGTCTTTCTCCACGACAAGGTAAGTGGGATCTCCCTGGGGAGAAATATCAGTTCAGAGTCTGCTCCATATCATCAAATAAACTTAGGATTTCTCCAGCCTCAGTTAACTTGATGCACTAGCGACTAAAAAAAAGAGAGGCAGGTTTTAACTGCTGCTATCTTAACTTTATCACTTTTACTGAGAAAAATACCTTCAATCCTTGAGTAAGAGTCCGGTCCCCAGGACCATGGTCTTTTAGCCACTTAGCAGCAATTACATCATTTCCAACGGCATCCTTAGCAATTGTTCCACCACCTGCACCTCCTGATCTGTAGGATGTAGTCATCCAGATTACATCAGAGAACCATACTAATCTATTACAAGTGTTGCAAAGGGTGGGTTCCATGCAATGCTTGCCCAATTGTATAGGTTGATCTGTGATGTTTTAGGATTTTTAAGGCAGATGATTGCAGTTCAAGAAAGAAATTTTGGGCCAATACAAATTCAGAAACCAGAAGATACAATTAATATATTGCAGCCAGTTCTGAAATATATGAAGCATACACAAAATTAGCTCTCTAAACATTCCATGACATTTTTTCGTTAAGAACAGATTGTTGGATTGATTTATTGCTCTGGTTAGCCCAAAACCTCTATGTTCTTTTCACCAATAGGTTCTATAAGAACTACACGATCCTCTTAAGAGCAACATATAGTGACAAACTCCTCTTTTTCAGGCTCTTTCCATCACTGATGTAGTAAGATGGAGTTCATCTCTGCTACAAAGTGAGTATAAGCTACGTTGCTAGGAAACTTGTGAGGCAGAATTCTGCATCATCATCACAAGCCAAAAGAGTTGGAAACGATGCTCATAGAGCAGCCCACAGGAGAAAGCAGGAAGCAGAAAATTACAAATGATTCCTCAAGACCTGCTTTCTCTGGACATAGCTTTACTTGCACTCGCCATACACACGAGTCAACGAAGATATCACCTGTGCTAAAACTCTGATAAGGATCTCTAATTTCAGATTATTTGGCCTAATCGGCGGTGTAAAAGCGACCCTTGAGATTTTAGGGATCAGAAATAATGCAGAAATGGGCATGCACGATTACCTCTAACCTCAAACCGAAATTCACATCACTCATTTCAGTACAATTCAACACTGGCCCTTCAACAAACGCCTAAGCAGCAAAAGTTAATATAAATGAAAAGGAAAGTCACGAAACCCCATTTCGAAAACATCAAATAAATCACACACACCAACCCAGTGAAGAACTCTCCACAAGAAGAAATAACAACAATAAACATGTAAGTTTCTTCACGAAAATGAAAGGGAAAGAAGAAGGAGAGAACTATACTAACCCAGGAGGGGCAAAGAAGGAGCCATAAGGGACTAGCATGCCAGCAGTGGGGAGAGAGAGAGCGCCCAGAAGCAGCAGATTCATGAGCTGCCTCTTTTCCATGTCGGGCACTCGATCATCAGCAGGCACACTCGTTGCCTGGCACTTCACTCTCATCCCCTTCTCTTTAACCACCGCCAATTGGTGGGTTCTCGTTAAGGCCTTGGGCGAAGTAGAGAAGATGGCGCTCCTCGAAGAGCAAAGCTGCACCAAAAATGGAGCTTTCTTTTCCACTTCGGGATCATTGCATAAGAAAGGACAAACCCAGAAAGACAAAGACCAAGAGGGTAGAGAATCATCAGCACCTGCGAAGGGTTTGCTGGGGAAAGGATGGTGCTTGCCATGGCGGTAGAGTTGGGAGAGCTTGCTCGACCTTGGGCTCGAGATGATTGGAGGGTCGGATGTATTAACGACCACAACTGCTGCTAGTAGATAAGGCAAAAGTGGCGCACGGTCGCCACAAAAATTCCCTCCAATTTAGGCGGCGGTGTCTTGCTTCTGGCCTGTTCAATAAAATCTGAGAGAGAAATGATTGTGCATAAACAAACCAATTGATTTTTTCAGAATTTCGAACAGATATCAACTTTTCATCTCGATTGTAAAGATTAAAGCAATTTAAATCAATAGCTTTCTGGTTCTTGTGCCACTTATGTAGAAGCTATGAGTTAAACGGGAAAACTGTTTTTTCTACCATGAATTGACATAAGAAAAATCTTCATTGAATTGAACGATGGACTCCTTATTCATTTTTAACATCACCAAGTTATATACCTAAAAATACCGCACATAACCTACATGAATGTACTCATTTAGAATACTTATACCAATGGTGAGAGTAATTGGAGTTGGCAAAATCTAATTCAATTGTGAAAAATTAAACATTTAAATTTCCTTTCACATTCGTCAAATTAGGTTTTTTCTTTTACATGGATCCTACTACATGAAAATCTCAGTCGATACATGGGTTCGCGGCTATGAAGAAAAAAAAGTTATATAGCAAAGATGTGGGGGTACAGTAATTTGTAGACTGTTGAGAAAAATGTTCCAGATGACGGTCCAAATTGCGGTCATGCAGCTGAAGAAAACACAAAGATTATAGTGGTAATTGACTAGCCGATTGCCATAGCAGCCGAGCAAACCTTAGGTTTGCATCCCGGTCAACCTTTTACGCATAGATTGTATGTTCGTTTTGCTGCCTCATTCTAGGGATAGCACTTCTGTCAAATGGGCCCAAGATTTCACTAGACTTGACCGATGGGCTAGCCTAGGTGGGCCGGGCTTAGTAATGAACGTATAGATCATCCTTGCTAGGCCCGCCCACACAAGAAGAACTTTGTGGGTAAAGATTGACCAAGCCTAGGCGGGGACCATAACGATCTTTTGGCATTCCACAAATACTTTTGACGGAAATCAATTTTCACCATGTCCGACCGGCGATGCGCCGTCGTAGCTACCGGATGAGGCGAGTCCCACATGAGATGTACAATGATTGAGATTTGTCTATTCTATGGTGGGCCGAACCAAGGCGAAGTTTTGCTCATGGAGAAAATTCGGTTGTGACCAAAGATGAATGAATTTCTGGCCCATGGCCATTCCACCTTAGTCCACATCTCTAAAAGCGTAAGCCTTCACCCAATTGAGAACAACAAAATGTGAATGGGCTTTCACATCGATTCTTTGGATGCATTTGTTTTGTAAAAAAATGAACCGTTTTTGAAAAAAAAATGATTTTTGAGAAATTATTTTCCAGGACAATGACTTTATTTCCTAGGTGTATGGCTAAATCCGAAACGAGATCCAGAAAGTATTTTCTGACGCTTGGTATCTTGGGGAAAAATTATAAAATATTCACATGATTTAGTTTTTAATTTTAATTATCTTAAACTGATTTTCATTTTTTATATTTTATTTTTCTTTCCTTTTTTAATTTTATTTTAAGTTTCAGATCGAAGCACAAATACCGAGGAACGTTTTCCAGTAACTTGAAATTGTAAATCATTTTATTGAATTTAAATTTTGATAGAAAAATATTTTCCATTAATTAAGGCTTTGTTCGTTTCACTGAAAAAAAACTTCCAGAAAAATATTTTTTTTGAATTTCTGACCTTTGTTTCAGGGAAAATAAATAGTCAAAAAAAAATATTTTCCACTAATAAAAAAATACCTTTAAAAGTGGGGAAAATATTTTCTGCTTTTTTGTTTACTTTCAAATATTGCGGTTTCTAACAGCGTGTGCCTAAGGCTGATGAGTCGGCGGCTTTTGACAGCGAGCTCGTAACCTTTAGAGATAAGCTCGAGGCTTGCCTTAGATTGGCAAATTCATGGCCTTTGGTGGTAAGTTGTGAGAACCTGTCGAGACTTGTGACCGACGACATGTCAATATATAAAAAAAGGAAAAAAAATTAAAAATCTATTATTTATAATTTTTCTTAAGTTTCAAATGAACATCCGAAAATATTATCATTTTTCAGGAAAATGATTTCATGTCTAGAAATGATATATTTTTTATGAAATAAACGGAGCCTAATAACTCATATCCTAAACGAACCAAACGCTAAAAAATAAGGAAAACTTTTCTGTGAAAGAAACACGCTCTTCCTTTGAAAATCTGTACCTTCTGATGAATTATTGGGTGGACTTTTCCATTGGCTAAAAGCCAAATATCTCTAGGACAGTACCTGATTGGAGGTTTCAGTAGAATTGGGGCTAAAACCTACAGGTCACCACAATGCACCCTGATGATGATTTTGAAGTGGTAGTAGCATTTCGAAGTGTGTTAGAGCGCTTGTCAAATATTTTTACAGTTCCAATATATTGACTTTGCCTTCACATGCTCAATTTATCTTTTCAGATCATTTTTTCATCAATCAACTTCAGGGTAGCCATCAATGTAAGTCCCTATAATTTAGACCGATAAAGTGAACTTCCCTATGAATGTTTTGGCATATTGGGGTACAAATTTCATCTTCCTAATGAAGATCGGAAGTCTTAAACTGAACTAATGTCTCATGGTCAATCACCTTTCCACAATCCAACTCCCTTATATATATCCTCACTGTTGTCGTCGTTATTGTCATGTTTTAGACCCTTGTTAAAATTTGCAAACATCTCACTTGTGACTAGATTGGACCATAGTTAAGTTTCCACTCGAAACAATCAAATCCACATTGCTTTTAAAAAGGCAATGATAAAGTAAAGTGGGCATGTAGCCAGGGAAGGGATCACAACTTGGTGACACGGAGAAACTTTAGCCACTCTCCTGCCTGCCAATTGCCATTGCAAGAACTTGGAATACCAAAAGAGAAGAACCGCATCACGCATTTCCTTTAATCATTGGAAGAAACAATCATACGAGATAAACGAGGACAAGCACGACATTTTTGTTAGGGCAATGGAGCATGTCGGTTTTGAACGTACTAACATATCTTTCATCACCTAGGATGAGTATAGGGGTCCCCTCTTCAGATCGTTTGTACAATGCGCTTGTCCATAGTCGGTACTTCTAGCGTGGAGTCTACGGCAATGGCAATATCGAAAGAAAACGTCAACGAATGGCTTGATGGACAAGCTTTAATGGTACCCAATATCTTCTTAGATCCTCAAGATTAATTCGCTCACAACCTTGGCTCATCGCCATGCGGAGGTCCATCATTTTGGCAAAAAGTGAATTTTACCTCGAGTGGGAATAGAATCCGAGATAGAGAGATAAGAGAGGACGGGGACAGTCTACAAAAGCCGTCCAAAAGAGATAATAATTGGGTGTAGGGATCATTGGTTTTTTGTCTCCAATGGGGAGATTAGGAGCAGGTCCACTGGATCACTTGTCTTTTGTTTATTTGTTTTCTTTATGTCCTGAGTTTGAATGCTTGCATTCCATTGGAGACCTGGGTTGCATACACCTTGAGTTTTATCATGGTGTCTATATGCATGGGGACTACGGCGTGAAAACATGCGCTCATCATCATCCTTTGTCCCCTTCCATGGCTACTTCTCCCACCGCGTGCGCTCTCTCTCTCTCTCTCTCTCTCTCTCTATACAGGGGAGTCATGTTTGACTTGAGTTGATAAAGTTGTAATACAAAGGCAGATTAATATGACAGCACTGCTTTCTAACTTTCAGGTCACTTATTCATCGGACAGATGATCTTATTGTTTGATGCCTACTATTATCACGAAAAGTAACATTTGTAAGTCGTGGCATAGAGACTACGCCCTACTCAAACTGCATAACGGTCATTTGATCATTACATTTATGTTGAAAAGCGCTTTTTAAGACACTTGTTAAGCAACTAAATAAGAAATGCTGAATTTTTTGAATATATCCGATTGTTCGTGTGATATGAATGGATATCTCCCTATTAAAGATCCTTGACAGGTATAGCTTAAAAGCTCATTAACGAGATCATAGATAACTTATGGTATTGCTAATGTGATATTAATCATAAACTGTTGCACGAAATGAGGAGAGAGTCTACATGCTTGTGTTGGTGGTGATAGAATTGGGGGCTAATCTTGGTTGAAAAACTACCATGACAAGTTCAACATTTATGACTGACAATTTTTTAGGGATAGAACATGATGATCTAAAGAGCAATTTTTTTTTTCATTGCAGCAATGCCTAGAAGGCGAATCCAATTTGCCAATTGCCATGGCTTTAGAGGATAGGACGCCCAACCAACGGCAATAAAAGGTTCCGAAGAGAAAGGCAAACATAGACAAAAGAAAAGAAAAGGAGGTTTCCTCGAAATAGGAAGATGCGAGGGTTACGAGAAGGATCAAAGGTTGAATAGAATCAAACACCCTAAAAAACAAAAAACAAACATTGTTGGAACGTTTCTCAATGGCATTTTGAAAACATAACATATAAGAAAATCACATCCCGTAAACGATCTTATTAGTGAGTGCTTTGAAAATACTTATTAAGTATGCTTACTTGGAATTTTTTTTTCATTTTGGATACACAAATTAAACATAATACGAGAGAGGCGGTGCCTCACAAATCACAAATTTTTCTTAAGCGATTGTCTAGCAAAAACAGTCACTAACAAAACCCTTTTGGAAAAGCTGTTTGGCTCCTTCTGCTATCCGTAGCTTTTGTCCCTCCACCACCAATTTTTGTAATTTACCAGCTATTGGACCCGTGTTTTCATTATTTTATCCTCACTTGTCTACTCAGATTGACCCACTACCGAGATAGAATCCGATGGAGAGGAAACCCTACGTGGACATTTAAGGTGTCTTCAGAAACAGTCAACATCTATGGTAGTTTTGCATAACAAATTAGTGAGTTGATGATCTAACTTAATGTTCTTTCATGGCCAAAGGGAGGACCATGTTCGTTCCTAGGTCTTATTAGTTGGACAAAGGGACAAACTTACTCTGTAGAGTCACATAATAGGCGAATGATAAGCAGATGGTTCCAAATCTCTGTCTGATATCCGCAGTTTTGAGCCGCCAAGGACTGACTAATCATGCCCCAGCATGATTTCGATAGAGAGGGTCCAAGTGTCAGAATGCATGTTCACATGTACATGTAGATGCATTCGCCATACACACATGCATTGTTCTAAAGCAAATCCACGGGTTTCCATTATTGTCTCCGCGCTGCCTTCTTCGTTTTTAAGTGGTTACTGTGCCGGTGAAGAAAAGGGCAAGATCCTTTTCAAGTCAAGGACCAGATGTGGACCGTAGAAACTGAAACCCATGTATGGCTGCTTCCAGTAAAAAAAGGAACGAAGGTCAAAGGAGTAAGTAGAAGACCATGTGAGTGAATAATTGCTGCTGAAAATCATGCTCGACGTACATCTTCACCTGTTCTCTTTTTGATAGCTTAACCATTGGCAATTATCGATAACTTAACATAACACGAGAGTACAAGAGATGAGAACACAAATTGGTGCACCTATTGGCTCAGAAGATTATGTATAATTTGATGCTCATGTCTACTCTTGTGATCGTTTTTTCCCCCTTGTCTAAGGTTATCAAATTCACGTCCTATTATTTTAGCTCACTTGGACCCTTGATGATCCCATGAACCTACCATGACCTCCATCGGCGGCCTATTATTCAAATATTACATTATTGAGTCATAGCATGTCGACACAACTCCATATTGGTATAGTTTTTTAGATTGGAAAACCTTCAATGATCGTAAAGAGCATAAGCAGGTGCACAACATTAGCTCGAGGACTACGATGGGGATCGTCCAGAATTCCCTGATGCAAAATACTCTAAGGCAGCGAACAATCAGCAAGCACGACAACTGCGTTCTTCGTGTAGGCAAAATCAATATGAAATGCCGCGATTCTTCCTTTTATGTCCTCACATTGATTTATCAACACAAAATGCAGGTTTATCACATTTAGGTGCATGAACCTTTTCAATTGACAAACACGCATGAAGGGAAAAGAAAGAAGAAAAAAAGAAGGGTTAGTGTCTCGGGCTAAGAATTTACTGTTTTGGCTATGACCCCCCGACCAAAATCTCTGTGCAGCATCCTTACCAAAAAAAAAATAAAAAATCTCTGTGCAGCACGCACTCCGTTCACGAAAAGACAAGGCCGGAGTCGCTCGTTATATTAAAACTTTAAAATAGAAAAAGCAGCTAATGACTGACTATTTAATACACTTTGCAACAATTTTTAAGGTTCTCTCGCTGCAGTTTACACCACGTCGTCTTCCTCATTGACTTCGAAGTTCATTAAACTCTGCGCAACGCATTCTCCCTCTTCTGCTCCTGCCTTCTGATAAACAATTTTTACCGCATGGTGTTTACTTCCTGCACTGTAAAAGAATGTGCTGTCTCTTGTCCCATTGAATGGTCTTCTCTGTTTGTAACGTGAGCAACGTGAGAGAGACGAAGAGAGTAGAGGGAGATGGGGTAAAATTCTCTCCACGCAAGGACACGCAGGCCAAGCTGCCGATCTGCCAAAACGACTGGAGTTTAGTAATTGGAGCGAGGCAATTTCTGGAACTGTAAAATGGAAAGTTTGGGTTTTTGTCCTTTTTGTCAATACATTTTTCCTGGGAGTGGTTACCTGATTTTGTGTGAAGTAGCGACGTTTCAAACTTCGTCATTATCTTTGGAATCTCACCGTCGCTTCTCTTCTAATTGTCCACAAACTTTATGGAAGCAGCTGAAGCACTCAGTTTTACTGCTGAATAACGCGATAATTAGTTGATAAAGAATGAGATAGTGCCTGTTTTTGGGTTCTATAGTATGCCATCACAAATTTCAAGTGGTTAGGCCAAGCACCCATAATTGTTTAGGGCCTTAAGAGGATTTTCAATTTAAGAACTGAAAGTAGCCTGTTCAAATTGGGAAAATGACATGAAGAATTTAAGATTAATATTTCATGTGGTATCTGAACTTTAACCCAATATGTAACGTGAGCTTTCAATATTTATTTGTTCAATGTGGTCCTTAGATTTTTTATATCTATTCGATATAAGCTAAAAAAATCATCAAAAAACCTAGATTACACCCTCTATGATATATCTACTTCGAACTTTTTTTTTGTAACACTAAAAATGCTGAATTTGTGCTCGTGTGATACATTTACTCCAAAATTCAATGACTATATTGTATATGAGGTTAAAGTTCAAAAGCCATTTGTTTCACGAACTACACATAAACTATTTTGGGTCTGGATTGCGTATACTATATAGGCGAAAGGCTCGAACTTAACTGGTTCGTGAAGTCTATAGAATATTTCACGAGCCTATCAAGAGGGTTGGGTCTTCATATCTGAATACTTGAAAAGAGAGAGAAAAAAAAAGGGTGAGAGTTCACGTAACAGGTTTTGCAGCTTTGCTTTGGTGAGTACCTTTTCCCTGGTCAGAGGCATGGCGAGGATGGATTTTCAGGAATGTGATTAGTCTTTAGGATGATTATTGGTGGCTTTGAAAGAACAAAAAATTAATGTCTTTACTGCGACGTCAGCGGTTGTGCCATTCTCTTTTAAGTAATAAGAAATGGGGGCCTACGCGAGCCTTGCAAAAGAGAAGATGACCGAACACTCTTCGACTCCTCAGCAACTGTTCAACACTTGCTAGGTGGTTTCAAAGATCATTAGATAACACTTCACTTGACAAAATCGTGTCGATTCGATTCATAATTTTGAAATTTATTTATCACGTTTCGAATGATCATACCTGCCAAAAATAAATGAATTTATACAGCGGTTTCCCCTTCTTTCCTAGCCACACGAATTAATTTCAGAGACCAAATGTATTTAAAGTTCTAAAACACGTCATAAATGTGCAATATCCTGAAAATTGTTAGAGAAGTGCGATAAAGTCTTGAAATTTTCAAAAAGCGTAATAAATTGAAGGACTTAATTTGATTAATATGATAGATTTGAAGATTTAATTATATATTTAGAAAGTTTTAGGACTCGATTGTATTTCATTATAAGTTTTGGAACTCGATTGCACTTTTTGAAAGTTTGAAAACTCAATTGTATTTTTATGACGAGTTTTAGAATCGTTAATACACTTATCCCTTCATTGAACTATGAACTTTTTTTCTAATACAAGTACCTAAGGGCCTGGGAACTTATAAAGAAATTTATTGGTGATTTAACGGGTAGATCGTACTTTTAAAGTTGCAAGAGTTCTTGCTTCGAAGAATCGGGAGAATTGTGAGATGCCAATGGAAAATGTAAATGATAGATCTATAATTACTAGAAAAGGACAGGAGAAGGACAAATTACTCTCCTTCATGCACAATCATTGATGTCTCGCATTAGGATGATCATCTCATCATCATGCCATCATCATAACGAAGATCATGTCGATCGTCAAATTGACAGACAGTTTTATCGTGAAACGTAGTCTTGCTGTCCTAGTGGCCAACGTGACATGAGGCGATTTTCTCAGTGGGGGAGCATTGGATGTTCTGATCGGAGAACGTCTTTTTGGCACGTTCTCCTGCCGCAATCCATGCACGACCAAACCGGTCATGAGCCAACATGTTCGTTCACGGACGTGAACCGGGTTGGCTGGAGCTCGCGAGCCGCACCGGTCCTTTCATAGCCCACCAAACTAACCCACTTGTCATCATCGATGAGTATCGCATTTCGTGTTACTCGAGTTTGCCCTGTCATCTTGACTCGATTTGAACATCGAGTCCGTGAAAATACGATGCTTTATCTTAATCATTCGACCGCTCCGTTTGTCTTCATTAATAAAATGGGATGAAAGCTGCACATACATTTGTGTTTGTCCATAAACTAGTGTCCAGTCGACTAAATGAACATGAGCAACTTTCCACGAGGGGCTACGAAAGAATTGAGCCGTGCACTCAAGCGACGTGAAATTCTTAACAAATTCCACTCGCGAATGATCAAATCACGATTCCATGGCGTATGCTCTCGATCGATTTGGTATTTGAGCCTTGTTAATACGTGTTCCTACGTTATTTGTTAACCATGTTTATTACAAAAACAAGTATCTTCATTGACAATTCACTGGTCGCACGTAACGTGCATCGAAATTGACGGACTTTCTTCAAGCCCAATTGGATTCCTTATAGAGCGCACTTACAACTATTTTTCTCCCCCTCTTTTCCCACCTTCCGCAACTTCCGATTTTACAATTATTAATCACAATCCATCAAAGTCAAATCCGGAAAACACTAAACTTGCTCACCTCCTTTTGAGAATGAATATCGTAACAAATCTATACTCAACGCGACACAAATGCCTTAAATTATTATTTATGCCATCGAAAACGCTAAACTTATTCACCGTGACACAAATGCTCTCAATTTTTTTTATGTCGCAAATAGAAAAATCTAAAGTTATATATGTGTGACATATATACTTTATGATATACATTTGGAGTTTTTTTTATAAAATAAAAATAAAAATCGACATATTTATGTCGCAGTGGGAAAAATTTGAGATTTTTGGTGACGCGAAATAGAATTCGGACCCAACAGTAGGTAGCTGTGTTGGTTAAGAGCCTATCCCTCATCGTCGAGGTCGAGAGTTCGAAACCTGTAGTTGCTAGCGTTTTAAGTGGAGGACCATGGTGTTAGGGTTCTATACTAATCTCCCTTGAGGTATACATAACCGACCCTTTAGTGCCATTCGGGCATGAAGGGCTCGTTGTGGATTCCTCGATTACAAAATAAAATAAAATTGAATTCAGAGTATTTGCATCACAGTCGACATAGTTTGGTCGCAAGCTCGCCCCCATCCCCATCCAATCACCAATAATGCCAATAACACTTGAGAAATAAAATGAGATAAAATAGAAGCAAAAATTTGTTTGGCCATTTTACATTTTCCCTCCTCTTTCCTCCTCCAAGCCTCATCTCATTCCCCCCACCTTCAATGCGAATCCGATAAAGACGAAAAGTTCGAAAAAGCAATAACGCCTTCGCCATCTTGTGATATTTAGGAGGTATGAATCCTGAAAGTTTCAGGCGTCCCACCACCAGCAGAGCAAACCTCCTCTTCTTTTCAAGATAGACAGCAGAGCACTTCCCTAGCACTATTACTCCCGCAGGCTTTTTCTCGTCAATTTATGTCACCTCTTCCCCCCCTCCTCCCAACATCGTCGCTCCCTCTCCTCCACCATCTCTTCCCCTGAACCCAACTCCCAACGCCCCACCTCTCTCTCTTTCTCTCGTCCATGGAGTTCGACCTCGAGAACCCTTTGACCCCCTGCCCCGACACTCCCGCTTCCCTCTTCCTCGTCGAGCCTGACCACATGCCCTCCCGGGAGTACGTCAAAGGCCTCAGGGACGGAGGCTTCGACGTCGCCGTCCGCCGGGAGATCGCCTCCTCCATCTCGCGCTTGTCCTCCGGTTTCGACCCTCTCTCCTCCTACCTCGCCGTCAATTATCTCGACCGGTTCTTGTCCCGCCAGAGGCTGCCGGTGCGCATGGAATTGGCGTTTTCGAAATGCTCGTGCGAGACCCTGTTTCTTTTATTCCCGTCGTTCGAGATCTGACCGAGGCTATTCTTGTTGCAGAGCTCGAGTCCGTGGGTTCTGAGGCTCCTCGCGGTGTGCTGCGTTTCTCTGGCGGCGAAAATGCGGAATACCGACTTCACTCTCGCTGATTTTCAGGTTCATAACTGGCGCAGGAGCGGCAATTCTTGTTCTGCGACGTGAATTTTTTTCACTAAAGCTCTGTTTCTTCCCCGGAATACAGGGTGATGGAGGTTTCATACCCGATTCGCGGACCATACAAAGGATGGAAGTGCTCATCCTGGGAGCTCTTAAATGGCGAATGCGATCCGTCACTCCATTCTCCTTCGTCGCTTTCTTCACGTCCCTCTTCAAGCTCAAGGACCCACCTTTGAGGCAAGCCCTGAATGCTCGAGCCACGGAGATGATCTTCAAGTCTCAGAACGGTATGTGTCGGAATCTTTCCATTCGGCGTAACGCTCAAAACATAAGACAAAAGGATGTAACGACTGGGCATCTTTTGTTCCACAGACATCGAGCTCATGGACTTCAGGCCATCGGTGATTGCAGCATCAGCTCTTCTCTCTGCCTCTAACGAGCTCTTCCCCTTGCAATTTTCTTGCTTCAGAACAGCCATTTTAAATTGTTCATACGTAAATAAGGTAAAGAACGAAAAAGCACTCGTGATGCGTCGCATCTGTTTGCTTGACGCTACGAAGCATTTCCCCCTGTTAGATTATTAACTCGCCAACGTCCCAACAATTTTTGGCCGTTCTCGCAGGATGAATTTTTAGATTGCTACAGCGCAATACAAGACGTGGCGATGGAGGGATACGAATCAGTTTTCGATATTATTTCGAGATCGGACACGCCCATTAATGTGCTCGACCAGAGCTTCTCGAACTCAGAGGACGGTGACGAGAAGCCTACTGGGGGTGGCAGTGGCGCCATCTCGACCTCCACCATCACGAGGACCTCGCTCAGACCAGAGCGGCTTCTGAAGAGAAGAAAAGTTTCTGACCCCTGCTGCGACTCGTCTCACACCTTCCAGCTTTCTCAGTACCAACAGTGCTGATGCGGGGGGGCATTGATGGGGTGACAAGAACAGATCCAGTAACTTTAAATTTGACGGGTCTCTGTTGTGAGCGTGACTCCTCCAGATGGCCCAGAAAGAAAGTGGAGGAGAAGAAGAAGAAAAAGAAAAAGAGGCTGATGAGTCTTGGCGTGGTTCGACCGGTGATAAAATTTTCAATTGGGTGAAGAATCCTGCGGCAGGAGAGAAGTCCTTGTTTTTGCAATTCCTTGTCTTATTCATGGAACCAAGTGGAGACAAACCATAACTTTGAGTTGTAGCCTGTAGGGTTAAGCCTTCAGAGAGAGAGAGAGAGACAGAGGCAGAGACAGAGGGTTTTGTGTTCTTGTTTTGGTCATAAAAAAGGGTGTTGTCTCTCTTTATTTTCCGGCAGAGGAATGATAATTAATAGCTAAAACATAATAAATTAAATGAGCGACCCCCTCATGAGATAAAAAGAAGAAGAAGAAAAAAAACATTCATAATTTATTGGGAAATGGAATTAATCTCTATGCTTTTCTCCCCACTTCATGTGTCTCGCAATACATTTCCTTTTGGTCAGAGAGACTCAGTGCTAGAAAAAAAAAGGAAGGGAGGGGGGAGGGGAATTTACGGTCTTACACTTCACTTCTCCTCTTTTACTATTGTTGGAGTTCTGTGCCTTGGTCTACAGAGACTTGCATCATGACATGTTGGGGCCAAAAACAAAAAGGAACTTGGTGTCGAGAGAGAACAGTGGGGTTCCCTTGGGGGTGCTCCAGCTTTTGCCCCGACCCGTTTTGGATGGACCCGGCCCGACAGACTTAAGTCCAAACCATTTCTTTTTTCAAATTTATAAAGGAGCTAAATCATGCAAGTAACCATTTCAAGAAAATACTAGAATATAAGATGAGCACGACATCTTGCGAGAAAAAGGAGAAAGGAAAACCTCGACTGGTCCTATCCTGTCTCGTTTCTCTCTCGCAACCGGAAGATGTCTTGCCCACAACCGCGATGTGATGAATCAACCAAAGGGGTTTGCTTCCAAGACATGTGATCGCAGGTTGTGAGCCGTCCGATGGTCCCCCACCAAAGTTGATGATGAGTTTTCTGCAAGAGATACGCGGGGGCCATCCCCGGAGATCTTCCCTCTCCTCCCGCCCTGCACACAGAATGGGATGGGAACTGCACGAGAGCCAAAAGACAGGACCACTGATGCCTGTGTGTCACAGATGTATTGGATTCAATGGGGGGCATTGAGGATGATGGCACCGTGCATGCACAACTCCTTCGTTGGATAAAGACTTTATGGTCTTCGTGCAAAAGGGTAGTACGCATGGCAGTGCTGAGGATGTCCGAGGGGCTCGATGGGATCCCAATGATTCGCGACCGTTTTGGGTTCCTAATCCATGCAGCCGCCATCGTGAGGCGGGGGGGTCTGCTCTTGATGATGGATTTGAGCCTCATTAGAGAATGAATGGTGAGGCTAAACTTGACTATCTAACTAAGGTGTCGACTTAGTCGGAGAAAATCTTTGCCTCCATGGCGTCGAGTGGCGAAGCATCCGTTCGAGATAGAAAAGTGTAGTAATGATCTGTGTTTGACTTGATTTGGATCTTGGCATGTTTGAGAACGGGAATTGCAAGCAAACGCATTCAAGCAAACTCCTTAGATGGAAGGAGAAAGTTGTCTAAAACGTTTTAAAATTCTTGCACCTTTACCAATATATTCAGTCTTCAATATTTTAGTTTTATTAATTAAATTTTAAACCTTTTAACAATCAATCGAGTCTATCTCGTCAATTTAAAGTAAAAATCGTTGACGTGAATGGTAGTAATGTCACATAGGACGGTCGATAATGACATATATATATATACGTATAATTTTATTTTTATCAAAATTTGAATTTTTTCTTCTCTTTCTTTTCCTTGGTGGGGATTGGCCAATGAACCTCGCCGAGCTCGTAAAAGAAAAAAGAAAAAGAAGAAGTAAATAATTAAAAATCAAATTATTATTTATAGAATTATTTATATTAGGATGGCTAGTGTTCACATTGGCAATTTTAAGCTAGATAAACTCAATTGACAAGTTGTTAAAAAGTTTATGATTCAATTGGCAACATTAATTTTATAAAAAAAAATAACAATACTAAAATGTTTGGACTAAATTGGCAAAAATACAATAGATGTTGAACTTTTTGGTAAATTTCCTTAGATGGAAGTCATACATGATACCTAACTAGCTAGGGTTTTGTTTTAGCTAGCGTGATATTGAACCATGGAAAAAGAAGATAGTCACATACTTCCACACAAAAAGCAATGTTGAAAGACCATATTCAGAATCAAAAGCCGGGCCAGAATTCTCTTCTGACACGTTAGTGAAGTTATTGCCGGCCTGACCCGCTGTCCTTCAAGGGCTTCTCAATGCTTTTGTGTATTCAAATTCAAGGTGATCATCCCCCCATTTTCCATGGTCGATGTGTTGCAGCCAGTGTGAAGGAAATTGTATCTTATCAAGCTGCACCAGGGAAAGAGTAAAAACCCAAAAGAGGTAGAGGAAGTAGGTGAGTTTAAGTCCTTGGACATGCACTCATAAGTAGTTGGACAGGGCAATGAACTATGAGACTCTAGCCAGAGGATTCTAACATGAGGGAATGTACATCTTTAAGGGAAAGTTTAAGTCCTTGGACATGCACTCATAATACTACTTATGCATCCATCTCCTACCCTTTCATGTTCACTTTAGTGGTAAATCGAAGTAATTGTGAGGTTCACAGCGAAGCAAAAAGTCTTGCGCCGATAACTAAAGTTAAGAAGGACAAATCATTGGCTCATGAGTCTATAAATAATTTTGGGAGTGTAGTTTGGACCAATCTAGATATACTAATGAGCTCAAATTGGTAAATGTCCCTGACGATGTCCATGAACTTTTTTATAAACTTTTCTGCGAGGTGTTGATATATGATTGATACCTGCCAAAGCATGCTAGTGCTCGATAAATAGATTGAGATAATCTCCATTCGTCAAGTGGTCCGCGTTGTTTATGGGCCCGGGAACCGGGTGATTGCACTCTGGATGTATTAGTTAGTGACTCTCAATGAATCAAATGGCCAATAGTCTTGTGCTGTTGTACGTGTTTCTAAGTGAGAGTTAGGGTTAGCAAATGCTTTTTGTGGGAGATGCTGCCAATTATTTGGCTGGAACTAAGGTGGAGATGATTGGGTACTTCACTTTGCATCAAGGAAGAATAGAGCTATTATGGTGAGAAAATTTTGCTAAGGCGCACATGCGAGATGTTTAGGGGAAGTAATATTCCGCATTAGATATTAGATTGTGTAGAGTTGTTAACGTAGTATCGAGTTTGACTTATAACTTGAATTCGTGAAACTTTTTAAGCGAAATTGAGTTGTGTTATAACAAGAAAGGCTGAGCTTAACAAAGTATATATATGCCTAGATTATGAGCCGAACCATGGCAATCAGCTCTCCTCATTAGTATCGGCCATCCTCTTCTAAAAAAAAAATTCTTTCTCACAAAGAGAGAGAGAGAGAGAGAGAGAGAGAGAGAGAGAGAGAGAGCAAGCGGTGAAATTAAAGGATGTGGGAACCCCAAAAGTACCAAGGTGGTCACATGTAGTCCGAGAGAGTCGCAATGATGAGCCTCCAAATTTCATAAATGAGAGAAAGGCGCCTTGTCGCTCTTTGCTAGCTTTGGCTCTCCCAATTTCTGTACCTTCAATTTGCCCTCATGCCACCCAACCAGCATGTAGCCTCGCCCAGATCAAAACATCCCCTCCTCATAAAGGACAAACCCTGAAAATAAAAATAGATGGATTCGGGACATTTCAACTTGATGTATCTATGGTTCTTTGACACGAGTATCATGAGATCCATTTGATTCGAGACTTCAACAATCACAGGTCCCCATTGCTTAATCGACGCAACACAATCATGTTAACATAGAGAGATTTCAAGGAAGAAAACATTATTCCTCAATCTTCTATAAATCTTTTTTCATAAGTTTATAATGGCCTATATATATATATATATATATATATATATATATATATATACAAAGAAATGAAAAAATTCGGAAAAATATATCCTTCAAACTAGCTAACTAAAATCCTCAATTCTCATTAATTACAAAGATATATATATATATATATATATATATATATTATAATTCATTCTCATACTTTCCCTCAAGTTGTTGCATAAATGTCGTTAATGCCTAAATTGTCAAGTGAGCTATAGAAGATCCCGCTTGATACAACTTTCGTCAAAATATCTGCCAACTGATCTTTAGATCGTACAAATGGAAGTCGAATCACTTTGGCATCCAAGTTTTGCTTGATGAAATGACTGTCTACTTCAACATGTTTGGCATGGTCATGTTGAAATGAATTATGAGAAATATCAATTGTTGTTTTGTTATTACAAACAATTTCATCTTGGCTCTAGGAGTGAATCTAATCCTTGACACTAACTTCTTAAGCCATATGAGCTCATACAACCCTTTGGCCATCCCTCTAAATTCAGCCTTTGCACTTGATGATGCCACTACTTTCTGTTTCTTGCTCCTCCAAGTAACTAAGTTTCCTCCAACAAAAGTGAAGTATCATGAAGTTGATCTTAGATCATAAATATTTCCGGCCCAGTCTGCATTAGTAAATCCTTCGATTTCAAAATGACCCCTTTTAAAGAATCTCAAACCTTGTCCTAAAGAATACTTCAGTTAGCAAAGCATACGTAACACTACATTCGTATGATCTTCACCCAAGGCATGTATAAATTAGCTAACATTACTCACCACATATGCAATATCAGGAGGAGTATGCGCTAGATAAATTAGTTTGCCAACTAACCTTTATATCTTTATTTATTTGTTGGAACTTGATCTAGCTACTCTTAAAGTCTATGGTTCTGAACAATTGGTGTGTCTGTAGGTTTGCGATCCAACATTCTCACATCTGCTAATAAATTTAGCACATACTTTCTTTGTGAGAGAAATATTTCCCTTGTTGACGTCACTACTCCCTAGGAAGTATTTAAAGCCCCTAAGATTTTTAATCTCGAACTCTTTAGAAAATTTCTCTTGGAGCTTAGATAATTTATCAAATCATCTCCAGTGATAATTATATCATCAACATGAATAATCATTATTGTTATCTTCCCTTAATGTTGTTTAAAAAATAATATGTGATATGAGTCATTTTGGAAATATACATACATCTTTGTTGCCAAAGTGAACAGATCAAACTATGCTCGTGGAGTTCAAACCATACGATTACCTCTTTAACTTACACACCGCCTTAAGTTGTGAGGATGAATAATAATCTAGTAGAATATCCATATAAATATCTTCTTCGAGATTATGATGAAGAAGTGCATTATTAACATCATACTGATGTAGTGGCCAGTTTAAATTTGCTGCAAGAGATAATAAGACCTAAACAGTATTATGTTAAGCAATAAGAGAAAATGTCTCATGATAGTTAATCCCATAAGCTTGCGTATACCCATTTACTATTAATCTTGCCTTGTACCTCTCGATAAATCAATTTACTTTGTTTTTCATAGAAAAAACCCACTTACATCTCACAATATTCTTTCCCTTGGGTAAATTTATTAACTTACAAGTCTCATTTTTTTTCCCAATGCAGCCATATCCTCCTCCAATGATTGAACATACTTGGGATCTTTTAGAGCATTCGATACCCCTTTTGGAATATGAATTGTGGTCGTGTTCGATATAAATGTATTTACTAGGTCTAACAACTTTTTGGTTGACACATAATTGACAATATGATATGTATATCTCTTTTCTTTAGCATCCAATGAATATGTTTACCTCAATTACATCTAACAAGTAATTTACATCTCACATAAGTATTAAGCTCATCAAAGATACAAGAATGAGTAGGATATGTTATTTTAGAAATATTCTCAAGAGTTGAGATAGGTACCGGAGAATAGAAAATCTATTCTTCATGATTTTGCTCCTGTAAAAGTTGGCTACCATTGGACAATGCCTTCTCCACACCCTTAGACGATGCCTTCTGACCATCCTCGGATGATGCCTCTTTCACTTGAGATGCTTTTTTTACCCCTCCGGATAATATACTACTAAAAAACTCCTACCAATTCGCACTTTCTATCTATATCTCTCCATGAAAGGAAGGATTAGAACTGAATAAAAGGAGTCAGCCTTCACAAACGAGACATCTGTATTCACATAAGTTCATTAAATAGAAATGTCATAGCAGCGATACCCCTTCATGTGTCTATCATATCCCAAGAACAGACATTACATTGTACAAGGATCGAGATCCGTTCGCTGATTCTTCGGGAAATGAACAAAAGCAATACACCTAAACACTCGAGAAGGGAAGGTTATGACTAAAGGTATGTGGACAAAGTCTGCAGTGATGTTAGAAGTTTAACACTTTAAACAACATCCGATTGAGTAGATGGATAGCTATAGTCACACCATTGTCCCAAACATCTTTGAGGCATATGACTTTCAATCAATAAAGCTCGAGTTGTCTCGATGATATGTCTATTCTTTCACTCTACTACACCATTTTGCTGATGTGCTTGAGAGCAAGATGATTCATGGATTATGTCTTGTTGTTGAAATTACTCATTAAGGTATTCATTCTTGTACTCCCCACTATTGTTGCTTCTTAATATTTTGGTTTGTCAACTAAATTGGGTTTATAACATAGCATAAATATTTTTAAATATTACGACTACTTTATTTTACTTTTCATCAAGTAAAGTCATGTCATCCTAGTATAATCGTCAATGAGTATCACAAACCACCTACAACTCAAAACAACAATAATAGGAGATGAACTCCAAATATCTCAATGTATCAAAGAAAAAAGAGCTTCACTTTTCTTGAAACTTGTAGGGAAATTGACTTTATGATCTTAGCCAAAATATACAAGTCTGACATTACAAATATAAATTCTTTAAACTTAAAAACGGTTCATGATATGATTGCTTCAAATAACCAAATCATGGATGTCCCCATCGCTGATGCCAAAACCAAATTTATTTTTCCTTACTGATGGATGTATCATGAGCATGGTTTGCACTCTCGAAACTGAAGCTATTCATGTAATATAGCCCCATTTCTTAATACTACGCCTACTTATTTCTTTTGTGAGAATATCTCAAAACTAACAAAATGGGGGATACATTATAATAGCACAATTCAAATCTTCAGTAACTTGTTCAATCAAAATTAATTTGGCCAATAATGAAGGGACAAGGAATGTGTTTGGAAGAGAAAAAGCAGGGCAAATCATAACAACTTTAGCCCTAGTCACCAGATAGGTATATCCATTAGCATTTGAGATACTTTTTCTTCTTGATTCTGAAGTATGGACAAAATCATCAGGAGTATATATCATGTGATCTGTGGCTCCCAAATCAATAATGCATCGATTACAATCGGTAACCAAAGTGCTTCCATGATTACCTTCTGACATCAAATTCTGAAGATCAATATGAGGTATCAATGACAGTAGACGCTCAACAGTTGCTCAAGATACTTTCCCTTTTCCTTTTACTTGCTTTCGAGCTGCCAATTCTTTCCACCAATTTGGATATCCATGAACTTTAAAGCACGTCTTCATGGTATGTTTAGAATTATCACAATTCAAGCAACCTACCCTAGGAGAAATTTTTAGGTGTACTATTGAGCTAGGCCTTCCTCCATCCTGCGTAACTCCTGACTTAGCTATTTCATCAACGATTTTTGATTTGCTTTAACATTCGTACTATTCCCTTGAGATGCCATGGCTATCAAATCATGGACTATGTCATTGTTGGTCAGCATTACAATTTGTCTAATGTCTTCCTAAGGGACACACGTATATGCTTGTTCAACTGTAGGAAACAGCTGCATCTACATGACATCTGCTTTGACCTTGTCAAGATGGTCTTCCAACCCATCAAGAAATATACCCGATCTTCTTGTATAGCCATATTATATCTTCCGATATCTTCAGGATACCGCATTAGATTCGAACAATGAAAGTTAATTTCTTTCCACAAACCTTGAAGGTTGTTTTAATATGCTGCAATTGGTCCTCCTCCTTGTCACATCTGAGCAACATGCCTCTGTTAATGGTCTGCCCAAGGAACCAATCAATGTTGATACTCTAACTTTAGTTGTAGTTTAGATTGTATTAGAAGTATCAACATTTACTATACTTAGGTAGTCTAATGTCTTGCTAGAGACCGTTTATGATTTGTGGGCCAAAAGAGTTTGAGCACGTTGTAATGTTTAGTGAACCTACATGGTTGCACACAATAACGAATTGATTTTATATTTCTCTGTGGACCATGACCCAAAGACTTAACTGGGTCTAGCCCATTCGCTTGATCTAGTTATCTCTATATTATATACTCCTTTTTAGATAGAAACCCTAGAGATTTTTCGTGAGAGTCACATAGAGGAGAAAATATACAGAGACGTACTGTATTTGAAGATTTGTGAGAGTCTCGAGGAGTACAGGCGATCAAGCAGAATGAGCTCCATAATTTGCAAGTTAGCACTTGGATTTTGGAAATTTCAATTCGTGTGTATTGATACCGGTAGAGGCGCAACACTTGGGGCGCTGATCCAGACACAATCAATGGTCAATTTGCTTAAGAATATAAAATGTACATTTGAAACCCTACTTCGAGTTCAATATACACATATATCATGTCTACGGTTTTGTTTTATAGAATATTTTCACTGCGTTTGAGAAACTATGAAATACTACATCCTCTTCAACTCATACACCCGAGAGGCATCTGTTCCATTAAAGGAGGTCATTGCAATTGTATCTCAGAAAAAATTTGTAGTTGGGAAGCAGATGAAATTGCCAATCAACGTTGAATCCATGAAGTTAATAAGCCATCCTTTCAAAGTCAAGTCTTTTGTTTTCCACTTCCAAAAGCCCGAATCAGTAGGCAGTGGCTGAGAGAGATCTCCGTTGATATATCCCAGTTTGTCTTTGTTAATAATGTACATCTTGACAACCTGAGACCATAATCCAAAGTTGGATCCATCCAATTTACTTGCAACATGAGATGAAGCTGAATCATTCTGCTATGTTGGTTATGAAAGAGGAGGGTGTGTTTGGCTTTGAGTGAGAAAAAAAGTTAATCTGGCAGTTAGATTCTCCAAAAAAGTGTTCGTGATCGAATTTCCCCCTTGATTCTGGTGGGGAAGTACTGTTTCGGTAGGCTTTTAATCCGTCATAGATCCAAAATCGATTGTGACAAAGTACTCACAATGAGTAAACTTTTGGCTTTGATACCATGTCAATACAGAGAAATTTTAAGGTAAAAAATATTATTCCTCAATTTTCTGTATTTCTTCTTCATAAGTTATAATGACCTAGAGACGTATTTATATACAAAGAAATGAAAGTGTCACGCCCCGAACCTCGAGCGCGCGCACATCCCACCATGGTCGAATGAAATGCGACGTTCCCAGGTGATGTCGCCGACCCAATCTTCTATGCACATGCGGAAGCGTAACTAACAATCCCCGGACAACAACAAACTTGGGATAGGAAAGTAAGACAGTCAATTCACACAAAACACATCTTATAAAACAATCCCGGGTTCATGTACAAATGACTAAACCCCAAAGAAAGGTTCGTCTACTCTGGGATCTACAGCCACTAGCTCCACGTCCTCCAAAACTATCGTCTACGAGACCCCACGACGTATGTGTCGTACCTCCATCTATGTACCTGAAAAACAGTTCACCGAGTCAACTCTCCAAGCCCTTATTAGGAAGAAATCCACCCAAGGATAACTTATTCACACCAACAAATCAGGGTCTGGAAAACAGCAGACAGAACAACATCGGGTACCGTCAGAACATACATCGTCTGGTCGGTTAGAACATGCATCGTCTGGTACATCGTCTGGACACATAGACGATACATCGTCTAAACACATAGACGATACATTGTCTGGTCAGTCAGAACACATAGACGATACATCGTCTGGTACAGTGTCTCTACAGTTCATACACGTAAACATGCAGCAAACATCTTTAATAACCAGTATGCTTCACATCAGCCATCATCAACTTATCAACAGCTCAATTCGCGCCCAATCAACAAACTGATGACCGTGATCATGTCTCACACAAAATCATCACATCATATCCGCACACAATGGTACAAGGATCTAGAGGTGGCCCCCATGTGGCACTTAGGCCTTTACCAATACATAGTAGTGTAAGGATCTAGAGGTGGCCCCCATGTGGCACTTAGGCCTTGACCCGGACCTTATGGTAGAAGGATCTAGAGGTGGCCCCCATGTGGCACTTAGGCCTTTACCAATACTTAGTGGTGTAAGGATCTAGAGGTGGCCCCCATGTGGCACTTAGGCCTTTACCAAAACTCAATGGTAATAAGGATCTAGAGGTGGCCCCCACGAAAGTGTACGTTATCGTGTGGCACTTAGGCCTTATCCATACAAAACAATAGTACAAGGATCTAGAGGTGGCCCCCATGTGGCACTTAGGCCTTGACTTGCTCGCCACACATTCAGCTTGCACCACACCAGTCATCACACAATCACATACCATCAAACCAATATTAAGGAGGTCGATCATCCGGCCTTGCTGCACACGTCCCATACCGTGCCAACTCAGCTAAATGTAAAACCATCCTAACTGGCAAAACCAAGTCACTTGCGTGTTTCCATGTCTAAATCTAGAAACATAATCAAATCAGTTCGTAAAATCTTCAAATTTGAATATGTCATAAAGGACACATAAACCAACATTTTTCATGAAGACACCATGGCCCAAATCCTTCTGGATTGAGAGCAGTAAATTGCTCAAACTGTTATAAAAATATGTATCAGTTTTTAGAGATCACCTTCTCCAAAATCAGTTTAGTTTGAAATCCAAAACTCATCCATTTGGTCTGAAATTCGACTATGTTGTAGTAGAAGATGTTATAAACAAATTTTTTGAAGGAACTCTTTTGAAATTCGAACTCCAAGAGTGGGTAAAAATCCATAGAACATCAAAAGATCTCAAGTTCCAGAGAAAACAGAGGTTCTGTTCTGTTCAAAACGAAGTTGACATAAATCCCTTTTTAACTCCATAAAATCCTGAGTAAAATATATGTCATAGCTGAAGATGTTTAAAACACTTTTCATGAAGGAATTTACTTCATAATCTCATCACATCTCGTTCCACAAATTCAGCAAACAACAACAGTTCAGTAAACATACACAAGAGAAATCCTCTGTTCTGAACTATACCGTCTAACACATATCTTATCAAGCTGATCAACACTCAACTAAACCTCTAAGTGTAATCGCAACCTAAGAAAGGTTTGGAAGTTGACTCACCTGATCAACAAACAATCAAGTCCACCACAAAGATGGCGCAAAGGCGAATCCAACTCACTCTTACTTCAACTTCGAAAGAGACTCAGAAGGTGCTGTAAAAGCCTTGAAAATCACTTCCTGAACTGCTGGTTTGAGAGCAACGTAACTCAGCTTGAACAATGGAGGTGTAGAAAGTGAAAATGTCTAAAAGAAGCTGAAGTAGAACCAGCTGTCTCTCACGTTCAGCTGTATACAGGGGAACAAACAGCCTTGAAAAGTCAACCTAAAATATCTAAACACTTGAGTACTTGCCCCAAAAGTCTTTTACTTTATCCAATATCAATTTTCCCCACTCTAACTTCTCCAACAAGCCAAGTATAAATGCTGTACTGCAGTAGCCCCACATACCTACGAATTTGCACCCATTCAACTCAAGTGACATTCAACTTCTCATTGATTCAACTTATACTCATTCTGAAAATTATTGTCTTTAAAAGGTGTTGAAATTCAGGATATCACAGAAAGAATCCCAAAAAGTATATTCCTCAAACTAGCTAACTACAATCCTTGATTCTAGCTAATTACAATCATAAATATATTTTTCAGCTCATTCTCATTAATCCATCCTAGAGATGTCGTGTTATTCTTCGTGCTACTAATTTTCTAGACTATATGTTCCTAAGTCTTCGTTTGAGGTGTTTGTGCCTTCAGGTTTTACATTGATGAGTAAGAATTTTAAGGTATGGCTCATGTTCAAGTTTTAATTAAAATTAAAAGAGAGTGTTTGTGCCTTCAGGTTTTACATTGATGAGTAAGAATTTTAAGGTATGGCTCATGTTCAAGTTTTAATTAAAATTAAAAGAGAGTGGCCTCCATTTGATGACCCACCTTTTAGAAGATTGACTAGAGAAAATTCTCTCCAACCAAAGATAGAGGAAAATATGACTCTTATTTTTTCTCATCGTTAAAATATTTGCACCTAAGTGATGTTGAAAGCTTTGTCATATTCATGTAACCAAATGGGTTTTGTCATAGAATGTATCTTGAGCTATTTTCACTCAATTTTGAGAGTTTGTACCACAAAGCTTTTTAAGATCTCATGATGGATCATGTCATGTCTTTCACCTTTGAAGAAAACCGCCAAACCTGTCCCTTGACACCACATTTATCCCAGTTGGTCCATCCAGGCTTATTGAGGTAGCTATTGATCTCAAGCGTGTACTAGGTCTTCTCTAGTTGGTAGGGAAAAATACTAAAAAAGTGCTAAACTTATTAGTTCCTGTACCAATTTAGTACTAAACAATTTAATTTGGCAAATTTACCTTTAAACATTTTGAAGTTTTGCTAATGTAGTTTATTTGACGAATTGTGGTAAAAAAATAATTAACATGGACGCATGTCGTTCTATGTGGCATGTGGCATGTGGCATGGCTAGCACTAATGTAAATAATTTTTAAATAGTTTTCTAAACTTTTTCCCTTACTATTTCTTTCCTTTCTTTTTTCCAGTGGCTAGTCATGGGGCACTAGCCATAGGCGATGGCTAGCAAGCATGAGCGCCGACATGGCTCCCATTGCCAAATTTGGCGAGGGTAAGGGACACCCTTTCTAGGCTATGGCAAGGCTTGCTGGGCCCCCACTAGGGGTGAGCATAATAAATCGCCCATCCAGGAATTGCTCGAACTAGTCCGTTCTGGGCAGTTCTAAGAAGCAATCCGGTTCTCGATTCCATTGTTATGGAATTGGAAATTTTTTGTCCAGTTCCTAGTTCCAGGAGTGAAATCGCCCACCTGGACTGAAATTATTTTTATTTATTATAAAAATAAGTAAAATTATTTTTATATTGACAATCGTTTTGGTTCTAAGAAACCTTGGTTCACTCCCACAAAACCGGGTGGAAGCAATGAACCTGGTAGAATCGGACCATTGCAAAATTGATCACTAACTCAACCAAATCACCCAAAAAAAATCCCATCGAGAAACCTTGGTTCACTCCCAACAAAAGGCCTCAAAATCCTAGCTTTCTCTCTCTCTGTCTCTCCCCTCTCCTTTTTTGATGGGTGTCTCTTTGTTTCTCTCTACTATGCCCTGGTTTGCTAGAGAGAGGACGAGAATGAGCAGTGCGTGCGCGCAATAATGTCGCAAAGGAAATGTTCTGGGAGATGCTTGCGAATGACCGGGAAGGGAGAGAGAGAATGGGGACAGGATGCCAAGGGACTGGACCAAAACTAGTTTTATATTGATAATTACCCACGTGAAAACCAGACTAGACCGGTCGGGAACCGGACTGGTCTGGTCCGGTTTCCGGTAACCGCTCAAGAACTGATCACCCCTAGCCCCCACTAGGTGAGGAGCACCCTCGCCAGCTATGCCATGTAATATGGCTTATGTCCGTATTAGCGATTTCCTGCCAAAATTAGTCAAGAGTATATTGATAAATTGTTGAAAGGTTTATGACTCAATTAGTCAAATCAAAATGTTTTGAATTGGCACAAACGCGATAGTGTTGGACACTCTTGGGAATTATTCCGATGCCGTTGACATAGTTAAATCTCGACCAACAATCTTTGCTCTGGCTTTTTGATATCATAAGAGTTGGTTTTCTCTAGTTGAATAGCTTCGGTTGTAAAATGCATCACCGTCAGTGAGGGATTGAGTTGATAAACATCGTAACAGAATGATTCGATTCTGGATATTTATTTCAGATGCGTGCAGTAATCAAAATCCAGCAAGATTAATACCCAGATGCTGTTCCGGCGTCCTTGTTAAAAAGTCTTAGAGAAACACAGCGAAAGAACGTGGTAACTAAACCTGGTCAAACTAGCGCTGTCCTTCTAGAAAGAGTACACCGAGTATGCTGAAGTCCACCTTCACGTCCACGTCCAATGAATTAAACACTTTGGACTATGATGGAATTTCGATTCTCCATGTTTGAATATGAATAGCTAGTCTCCGTAGACCCAATACGTTATCCACGGTGATGATCAGACTACAAACGCACAAACAATCACAGTTAACTCCGCAACAAGTATCGCCCGTAAATTTCAAGTAAACTCATCTTTACTTCTGGTTTGAAGCTGAACGAAAAAATTACAGTCTCAGCCTATGTCGAGCAACATGATCATAGCAAATTACTGCGTGGTCTACGTGTGGGTTGAAATAAAATATGCCTATATAAAAACTTCTCGAGGCTGTCAGTAAATATTATAATGAGTCACAACGACATGTTTACGCTGTTTTCTGGGGAATAAGTAAAATTAGCTACCTTCTGAGTTCCAGAAATCTTTTTGATACTATCATATAATGACCTGGTTATGTAGTGGAAAGAGGTAAATGAAGTGCTGTTACATTAGGTTCCGTAATTTGAAGGCTCGTGAAGAGTGGGTTGCTTGCTAGAAGGGATTTGTGTGAACGAGATGTATTACTTCGAGATATTGCCAGTAAGCAGTCTGGGAGTAACTATGACTACGATCAATTTCCGCTGAATACCAAGGAAAGATTTACAGTCTTTTCCAAGATATTTCAAGATTAAACCTTTGAAAGTTCTCTTTGATTTGATTGCTGTTATATGTTTTACTAGTCTAACGGGTTCTCATTTTTCAGGAAAAACCATAGTCAGTTTGCTTTCCAGACTTCTTGATCTATATCTAAAATATGTGAACCTTGAATTGTCTATTACTAAATCTTGCTTGAGCATGAAAACCATTCCCGTGTAATGTTAGTTTTTCGTCTGAATGGTAAAACAATTCCCCAACACAACTTAATATTACAATCTTCACAACCTGCGGTACCTATAAACGGTTAGTTTGAAGATTGAATAACTGCTTCTAGCTAAGAAACACTCATCCAAACGAGCATATATTGGATATATTATATGATTATTCAAGCCAATACACACACAAACACACCCCTCATAGAAAGGCTACTGAGTTGATAGAACCAACAACCCTGCCGAAAGCAGATTAGCTGTTCTTTAGAGTTACACAAGTTGACTGATCAGTCTGAACGGACCAATTTTATCAATTAATAGAGAAAATCATGGTAAAATAACCATTCATCTTGCGAAAGCCAGGATTCGATATTGTTGTCGGTGATAAATGGTTCAGTCCAGAACCTCCCGCTAGACTCTGCAATGTATGTGTCACGAGACACTTCGTAATCCGTGTTTGGGAAGTCCACGACTTCTGTGCACGTGGATAATGAAGTCCCGCTTGAGCTCGAAGAGAAGTGGGGGGACGCAAACCCTTCTATGATCTGATGAGTCGTAGGGCAATTTTTAGGGAGGTCGAGAATATTGTTGGGAGTTGTCTCGCATATATTCTCAGGTCCAGCTTCATGATCACATGAATGATTTTTTGAGATGGTTGCCTCTCGTGGAGATGTTGATGATGAGTTTTGACTCAAGCGCTTTTTCAAGTTGGTGTGCCAGTGATTCTTGACTTCATTGTCCGTTCTTCCTGGTAACTGAGATGCAATAGCTGCCCATCTGCAACATATCGCATGTACAAATAGATCATTAGATATCCCCTTCCTGGGCCAAATGTGTCGTTGTTTTCTTAGGAAATGTAATTGCTTTTTTCTTCGACCCTGTTCAATTCGGGAATGCTAGGCAATCTTAAAAACTGCGAAGACCAAAGCAGGAAAATTATGAGGGCAGTTTCATCCTCTCTCTCTTTTTTCTAATAAAGACTCAAATCTATTTGAAAAGTGGAGACAACAAATGATATGATCTCATGTATTTCGGTATACTGATTGAGCTTTATGATCATTTTGTATTACAATCGAAACACTCACAATTAACTCAGAAGAAGAAGAATCCTAACCCCATGTTCTTCAGCTCGTTAAAGGATTTATGCCTTTTCCAGTTAGTATTCCATTGCGCTTTTTGGGTTTCAACTATCATTTTTGTGTCCCAAAAATGACAAACTCAGGAAATTCTAACAAGGATAATACTCAGTTGGGTTTTCCCTTCTTTTTTTGTTCCACCGTCATAAACATTGTGTCTCATTATCTTCACCAAAAGAAAAAAAAAACATTGTGTCATTATCTTATGTTCTCACATGACAGCCCTTCTCGCATGCATCAACAAAACAATGAGCTCAGGGCAGAAGATGAAGAAGCTGCTTGTTTTATTAATCAAGGCTTTCTCTATAGAGGATGTTACACACTCGGAGGGAAGTGTATGGCATTAATCTTCTTTTTCTCAAGTATATATTGCTTCTTTCATGTGCAGTATTCTTTGTTTCAAGTTGGGTTTTGTTTTGGAGTAGCTAGCATGCTAGAAGATGTAACTCACCTGTTCCCAAGCAATCCTTGTAGTCTAATGATGGTATCTTCTTCTTCCTTGGTATAGTTCCCTCTCCTTATATCCGGCCTTAAGTAATTCATCCATCTGAGTCTGCAACTTTTTCCGCATCTCAATAACCCTGCAAATTTGAAGGGGGGAAAAAGAAATCTAGATGGTGAGCTGCTCCGACATGCACATACAATTAGGAGTGAGAACTCAACTTATCTATAACTTCATCCCTCTCTTTGTAGAGCTTCTCTTTGCGATGACTATTGTTTTAATCATGAGAATAGAGAGAAAGGAGATCTGTGGATACGTTGGCCTTCCTTTCACTATAATAAAATGCGAGCATATAAGCTTGAATCCAAAATAGAAATAGCATTTCTTGTCCATACTTTTAGGGGGGGGAGGGGGAAATGAAATTGTTCAAGAGACTTTGCATTAGCCCTTAAACCTAAAGAAGCATTTGAAGATTAGAAATTAGCAGTTTCTCCCTTGAACCTTAAAAATTATAGAAGACTTTAAATTTTAGTAACAGAATAGTAATTTCTCCTTTTACAGAGACAAAGGAAATTCTACAGCTTGGCAAGTACAAGGAGCTTATTTCAAGGTTATTGTTTTTTTCCTTTTCTAAGAAAGAAGAGCTGGAAAAGCTTCAACTGGTTCTGAGAAGAAGATTCAAAAGATCATAAATTTCACTCACGTGCATACGATCCTTAAAACGACACTTGTTTTGAAAGCTGATCGAACGATCATAAATTAATCTACCTGCATACTTGGGGAGCTGACGCCAATTCCAGGAGCCATATTGGCTCACATATGCCCTCAGCTTCTTGTCTTCCTCAGGAGTCCATGTTCCCTTCTTCATCCCATTCTTGTCTCGTCCTGGTGTCCTCGCCATCTCTCTCTCTCTCTCTCTCTCTTCTCTCTCTCAGAGTGTGTGCCCGACACTGTACTATGAAGTATAACGTCTGTACCTTCTTAAGGCTCAAAGTCTGGCAGTATTTATAGTAAACGCCTCTTCGACTCCAAAAGACCTAAAACGTGTTCCACACATTGGTACAGTGTCGGGCTTGTCTTTTCTTGGAAAGTATAGCTATACTTGCTTTATGTTGTTTTCACTTTTAAATTTAATCATTATGGAGCTGCTTTTCTTTTATGGGTCGGACCATTTTCAGCAAAATCTTGGCATTAAAGACGGGGGAAATATTAGTTATTTGCTTGGTCTACACCAGAAGAAGATTCAGTACCAGCAGTGAGAGAGAATCGAACGATTATCTTTACGCCTTGAAGTTAGGCCATGCACGGGACTCACGACGGTATAAACATCTAGCATATCAACTCGTTCAAGTTGAAATTTTGACTTTTCTGTAGTAATATTGTATAGATCCTGTCATGTCGCCGAGGATGCGTGTAATGTGCCGCACATATAAGGCGTAGGGTATATCCTGAAAAGTGATTTTAGAAGGGTATTCGATTATAAGCTCACTTCATATATATAAGTTCAAATTTTTAAGACTATGATAGAGCAAAAAATGCACATTGGAATTTTTTTTATTTATAATCGAGGATCCACACTTTCCGCCAGTCCTTTAGACTTACGTATTCGGACCTACATATTTGCGGGTCAATACGTCAAGGGAGACTGGCCTAGCAACCTACCGTCAGGTTCCCCCACTTAAATCACGAAATCATACAATGAAAGTCAAACCATGAACCCAATATGAGTAGGTTGGAATTTTATATGATGAATAGTCAATTTGTGTGCCTTCTCACAGACTCTCAAAGCCAGATAGCATTTTGAAACCCGTTGACAAAATAAGGAAATGATACGCGAACACGAGAAACTATAATGTGTGGCTTCGTAAACTAAGTCAACCACGTATCAAGAAATTGTGATTAACATATTAGATCTTATATATGTACAAGTATAGAATGAATCTATGTAATAATTTTGTCTCAATAGATATGGAGAATCCGGATGCTCCCTACCTATCCTCTCAATTTTTCTTCCAATGCAAGTTGATCGACTCGTGATAGGACTCCTCTATTGTACCCTTTCTCAAGCAGCGAAAGTTCGAGAGAGAACTCCTCTCTTCATGCCATGCCATCATTCTGCCAATAACGTGTCCCAATACTAAAAGCTTCGAGGAATACGATTTGAGTCTTCTTAGTTGTCCCTAAGCACACTTATCACGAGTCAACGTGCTGATGAGATCATCATCGACCGCACCTCATTAGCCAACTGATTAGATCTCGGGAGCCCGCTTTTTAATGAACACCGACCAGTTTGAAACATGGTGTGGTCGGTCCATGTGTCCATGAAGCCTCTGTGCATAGAAGGGGAAAGTATTAACAACTAAAACCGTGTGTATATCAGCTAATATCACCTATAAATAAGCATCGAGTGTTTTACAACCCCAAGTGGGTGGTTCAGCTAACGATTAGACCAAACTTAGATCCTGAGCTCCGTTCCTCTTTGTACAGCAACCGCTGCGATAAAACACGCGTGGAAGAGAGGACATCCCTTGAACATAGTTGAAGCCACCGACATTGCACGGGCGATGGTCTAAGGCCATGGTCGACTCTTAAGTTCGATGGGGCAGTTTATGAATGAAAACCGATGAGGCATCTCTATCTTTTGACTTCATCCAGGTCGGGCACGTGCATCGCCGGTCAAAGACGAATACTCCTCCAAGAACCCATCAACGTTGTTGCAGGAGAAAAGAATTTGAACAACAGATTAACTCGAGAGAGAGAGAGAGAGAGAGAGAGAGAGAGAGAGAGAGAGAGAGGAGGTTTTGTTTTGTTTTGTTTGTTTTTCCGCGGGGGTTAAAGAAGGGGGGGTGGAAGTTCAAAGGTTCGAAGGCTTCTGCATTCACATTCGTGGAAGTCTTGAGTCTCATCCTTTTCCGGGTCTACAGGGCAGACGACAGTGATGACGGAGGCATTGCGACTGCGGAACCATTCGGTCCCGCTTCCGACGCGTCGATTCTGTTAATTTGTACTAGGTTTGATACTTTTCTTTTCCCAGGTTTTGGGGCCAGCTTGTCCAGTGTTAATTTAGTGGGATCTATTGTCCGCGTAGGAGTGGTCAAGAAGCGGTTTGGGATGTCGAGAAAGTGATTTCCCATAGCAAAAGACAGAATGTTCACCTTTACTTTGACACGAGCGAATGAGTTTGGAGATTCAGATTTAATGGGTTGTATTGTAAATTGAATAAAAAAATCACATTAAAAAAGTGCAATGACGTAAGAGTTTATCCAGGTTCACCAAAAATAGAATTACGTCCTCAAATGATTTTCACTATAATTTTGTGGCTGCTTAATATAAAAAATTTATAATGATCTCTCATATAAGCATTTTATATATGACTTATAAGTGGGCTCAAAATCTAAATCCATCTTAAACCCATCCACTTAAACATAAATCTAAATCCGATGTTATTTCGGTGGCGTTGCCCGTGAGCCATCGCCTGCTTACTAACGAGCATGACAGTTGTCCGCTCATTGAGGAACGGAACTCCCGTTATTCTATGAATGGGGACCACAATGTTGTTGATTTATATTTTGATTTCCCTAAACTCATATGGATATGTCTGGTACGAGAAATGAGGGTCGTCAAAGTATTCACCAACTTCAACAAAATAAAGTCTGAACTCAGACTGGTGATCCTCCTGAATCAATTCTATATGATAAAACATTACTTATGTGACTGAGGATGGCTTTTTCCTCTTGATTAAAGGAAATATCCACTATGAGAACGCCTTGGTCAACTAAATCTCATGTATGGTAAGTGTTTTCATGTTAGTTCTTATCAACTGCTGTCTTTAGATTAATGTAAGTTTTCTGGAGCGCTCATCTTAATAATAAAAAAGGAACCCTTCACATAAAATAAGAAAAAAAAGTATGTGACGGCCACCTTTTTTCCATACTTGAAAGCTCATTTATTGTATCTTACTAAATTTATTATTAACAAAGAAACTAACTTGGATACCAAAAGCTAGTGATTTTCACACCTAACCAAGTTCATCAACCACCAAGGTGATTTATTGGGTCATCTATTTTCATGAGTTTGGTTCACGTTGTAAGTAAGACAACATGCCTTGTGTAGAGAGATTTCATGATTGTACCATCTGAGTATGGTGGTGTTCGCCAACACTGCATTTTTGAGTGTAAGCGAGGTAAAGTAATTGTGACTTGAAATGAATAATCAATATCAGGTATGCTGCCCTTGAATGGCTTCTTTCGCGTTACCCAGTTGTAGCTTGCCTCCCTCAAGGAGGTTATGGTGAGCAGGCTCGTATTGCCTTAAAATGCATCTTATCAATGGCCTCATATTGCAAAATGTGACTAATTTTATTCTTCTAAGGCTAGCATTGCCTATAACATCTCATCGCAATGGTCCATCGAAATTTCCTGGAAAGATGGTGATGGGTTCTACTCAATTATAAGAGGGGAGTCTTATGTAGGAGGGTTCAACTTGCTGCTCAGTGCTCACCAACATTCATATCCATCGCCACTTGCTTAAAGTTCTTAGAGCTCCAGATGGTTAAATTAACTTAGGCTCCAGACGACCTGTGGAGGAATCAGAAGGCAAGAGATGACGGTGATGGATGACCCGTCGTTGCAAAACCAGTAAGCAATCGTTGCTCGTTCATAACGAATTGCCCATCGGAGACAAACGAGATGGACCCAAAAGATGCCTTCCACGCAAGCATACCACCCCACTGATGTCTTAGTGACAAGATATTAGGTGCAAAATAACGTGACTTATCCTCTTCAAAAGGCGAAAGCAGGTCAACTCAATGTCAAGGCGTCCGTGCAATGAAAACGAACCTGTGAAACATTGAACTAGTCGAACACTTCAAGTCTCGATAACGCTGCAGCGGATCTAGGGTCTGTACCATTAAACACTTTGTAATCATCTCGAAAGATGACGCATTGCTTTGGATAAGCTGATTGATGCTTTCACCCGGCAACGGTGGGCTCAATTTTCTTTGTTCATATCGAACGATCCGATTCCTTTTCAACTCAACGTACTAATCGGTTCATGCGACCATCATAAATATGTTTCGTTATTGGCTAATCTTGAAAAAAGTAAATCGTGAAAAACGTATGAAAAAGACGGGGCATGTCTTTCATGCACGCTAGTCTTAGTGCCCCAATTACCTGGCAAAAAGTCTTTCTTCGTTACTCTGCCACGGTTTTCTTCAAGTCAACTTAATTACCTGTTAGCAAAGTCAAGCTCAAATATACCGTCACATATCATTTCACATTCGATTTCACCTCTGTACATGGCGACAAATCCCCCGTTCACACGATAAGCTCGCAGTACTATCGATTTTTCAAAGAGTGTGGGTCTCGACATTTGAGTAAAAAAAAATGTTATCTCCGCGTAACGTAGTTTGGACTGTGTTGATTGTACTGAATTGATTCGGTCATTTCGACTTCTCATGCATGCCTCTGGAAGCATGATTCGGGGAATGATGTCCCTCTTTCTTTCTTTTTTCCTAATATCACCCCAACACATGTTTTGACCCCGCGGTGAAATTTCCACTCAAGTCAGATCAATTTGTATTTCCTCGAAAAGACAGTTAGACATAAGGACAAGAAACAAGACTTCTCGATGACTTTGCATATTCTATGATCTTGGTGTTGGAATTAGTAAATATTTTGGGGACCCTTATTTCTTATACCGGATATATCCGCATGAGTTTAGGAAAATCAAAATATAAACCAACGACTTATAAATCATATACATGGAATAACTGGAGTTCCGCGGTGGAGGCAACGCCCCAAAGCAAACTTTGTTTTAGAGTTTATGTTTAGTGGGTCTGTTTATTGTGGGATGAAAAATGTTAGGATGAGCTTAGCGTTTGTGCCCATTTAGTACTATATATACTGTTTGTATGAGAAATCATTGTACAATTGTACTGCCACAAAATATAATAAAATTATTTGTATGATGTAACTCTATTATGGGGTGAATCTTTGTATTGTCTTATTTTTCTTTCTTAGTAATTTTTTTATTCGATTTTCGAAACGTCTATTCATTTGTTAGGAAATTTCAAAGAAAATAGGCAAAAGGTACAAGAACTGCACGCAATTTGTACCCTTTATAATGTCTAGATTTCCTTGTTGTGGTCCTCTCAGTCCATGGAACGTCACTGTGGCGGCGGCTGGATAGCTAAACTTGACTGTGAATGTTGGTCGGTGCTAATAATAAGGTTACGGTCAATTGGACCCTAAATTATTATTTTTTTTGTGTGTGTGTGTGTGTGTGTCTAGAAAACCTCTGTTTTCCTTGTTTTTTTCCCGGAGAAAGTTGAAGACCAGACATGTGAACCTGACTTTCCTTTTCGTGCTAGCTCCTCTTTTTCTGTCTTGCATCTGACTATTACTATTTTCCAACAAAGTTGTCTTAATCTTGGAGAAATTACTTCCCATCATCCTTGGCATTATATATCCTCACTTTCAAGTGGACCACTTTAAATTGCAGCTCGACTTCGACTTCATTTTCAATCTGGTTTCGTGAATTTGACTATTCGATGTGTTGAACATTCAAACCTCCTTGTTGAATTGAAAGAAATTCAGCGACTTTCAATGAAAGTATAGCAGTAATTAACTCTTGCATCACCGAGGCGGGCTATCTGGTGGTTTTGTTCACCTACTTCTAATTTGTCTCTGTGACTCCACTTCTAAGATTTAAAACCGAAAGCAAAGATTACTTTAAATGCGTAAATAGTTCGTAAAATTTACATATGATACTTTGTTATTAATTTTTGGATATATTGAAAGATTTCAAGTTTAGTTTTCTTTCTTTTGTGTGTGACAACAATAGATATAAGTCGTGACGAAGTAGGGATGTCGCCGCCAGCTCATTTTGGAGTCCATTTTGAATCTCATTAATCAGGGGCAATAGGCATGTTCTGATCTGTCCTTTGACGATCATAGGATCCATTTGGGATTACGGGCCAATGCATTAAATTAAACAGAATCTAAGAGAGGCCTAATGAAATAGGCACCGTCGGATCATAATCATAACGTTGAGCCTGATTTGGCAAGACATTGACATCAGTACGAGATGATTTACATCAGAATGGGTGATATAAGCAAAATCAGAAAACGATGTCTTCATCTCACTAATTAGGAAACGATACAAGCGAATGCGTGTTAAATTGTTTTATTTCACTTCTAAAAAGAGGCTACATTGATTTGACCCATAGATCGGAATCTTTGGTTATAGATCAAAATTATTCATGTGGTTATTAGAGCTGGTAAAATAGATCGCAAACCCTCTTTGCAACTCATACTCAATGCCCCCCTTGCAGAATGCGTAACTCGTTTGGCAACAAAGTAGGACAAAATGGGTTGACGAAAAAAATAAGACTTAGTAAAATGGGTCGTGATGGGTTGCTTAATTGATCCATATTTCAACTCGCTTAGCATTCTGAAACTTAGGGTGTATTTACTTTTTCTAAAACGAAATGATTTTAGAAATTGTTTTTTTTAAATTATTTTCTTGGAAAATGACTTGTTCCTCAGTGTTTGGCTAAGACTTGGAAAGTGTTTTTCATTATTTGGTATTCCAAAGAAAATTATATAAAAAAAATCTTATTTGATAAATTTTCTCATTTTTATTTTTATATTTTTCATTTTAATTCTTTTCTTTTCTTCTTCCTTGGGCGGTCGCCAACCATAGTGATGGCTAGACACCATCGACCATCGACCATCGACCATCGACGAGCTATCGCCCAAGGTAACTGGAGCTTGGAAGGCTCGAGCCTCACCTAATCGGCTAGATTCTTGCGATGCTTGAGCTCGCTAGACTCAAGCGAGCTCGAACTTGTTAGATCTATCGAAGTGCTCAATTGAGACCGACGAGGCTCCAGCTCATCAAATTCTGGTGAGCAACCAAGCGATTGGGCATCGATATCAAGGCATTTGGCACAATCCTAGGGTTTGGGCTCGGCCTCAATGGACTCAAGTTCATGCACCGAGGCCCAGGAACTTTGGAGTCTTCAAAAATAAAAAATAAAAATAAAATTTCAAACTTTTTTTAAAGCGATCCCCAGTTTCGAGACCTGAGAACCAACATTGAAATTTTTCTACTCGAGTTTAGGGTCTAAGCGCCAATATCTAGTTATATTTCGAAAATTATTTTCAAATTATTTCAAAGATAAAATCGTTTCTTGAATTTAAGTTTTGGAAGGAAAGCATATTTGATTGACTAGGAAAATATTTTCCGTTGACTCATTTTTCTTAACAAATCAAATGCCGTTGTGAAACAAATGCACGCTAAAATGGGTTTGGAGACTTGACTCAAAGAGCCTAAAGACCAGGCCGAGAGTAGAGTCCAAGTATAAATATATATAGTTAAACAGATTTTATTTAAAAGTTTAAGCAAACAAGTATGAATAACAAATATATAGTACTTGCGTAAGCCCCTTGGTTCATATTTGCAGTGATTTATTTAGATCGTTGAACTTACGGTCCTCGAGTGAGCTAAATCCTGGGCGTCACAGTACGCGAGCTATCCACTTCCAGAACCCGTCGTCATTTCCTAGTCCTCGAGCATAACTTAGCTGCTTTTCGCCTCACCTTACGCTAATACCACTTGCAAAGTATTCACAAGCGTTACAATGGTATAACACTCAAGACATACTTGTCATACCAAACTACAGTATAACAGTCGAATAGTATCTCATGCAACTATTGCAATCTATTTTCTCTCGCCACCACGCTCCAGACACCCTAAGCAACACTTGCTTTTACAAAGACACTCTCAAATTTCTCAATTAATAGGAAAAATCACGGGAAAATAGCTAATCATCTTGTAAAAGCCAGAATTGGACATTGTTGTCGGTGATGAATGGTTTAGTTCAGAACCTCCCGCAAGACTCTGCAACAAATGTGTCGCGAGACGCTTCACACTCCGGGTTTGAGAAGTTCACGAATTGCGTGCACTTGGATAATGAAGTCCCGCTGGTGCTCAAAGACAGATGGAGGGACGCAAACCCTTCTAGATCTGATGAGTCGTAGGGCAACTTATAGGGAGGGCGACAATATTGTTGGGAGTCGTCCCGGATATATTTTTTGGTCCAGCTTCATGATCACATGAATGATTTTCTGAGATTGTTGCTTCTCGTGGAGATGTTGATGTTGTTGATGATGATATGTTTAGATCTTTATATAAGTATGGAATGATTCTATATGTCTTTTTTTTTCTCTCTCTCCATAGATGCAGAGAATGTAAGCGCTCGCTAGTTGCCTTTCAATTTTTTCTTCCAGGGGAAGTTGATTGACTCGTGGTAGGCCGACTCCACCTTGTCCCATCTCAAGCAGCTAAAGTTTTGAGGCAGTGCTCCTCTCTTCAAGTCATGGGGTCGCTCTGCCCGAAAGATGTCTGGATACTAAAAGCTCCGACATATAAAATTTTCGAGTCTTCTCAGTCGTTCCTATGCGTGACCGTCCCAAGTCAACAGGCCCATGAGATCATCGATCGCACCTCATTAGCCGACTGATTATATTTTGCGCGCCCTCCTTCGTCCAAATTAAACATGATTATCACCACACTTATTCTTCAGGAACACCGACCAACTTGCACCATGGCGGTCGGTCCATGTGTCCGTGGAGCCTATGTGCATTAGAAGGGGAAAATAATGAGATATCCTCCCTAAAACCGTGTCTATAACAGCAAAAATCACCCATAAATAAGCATGGAGTGTTTTTATTCGCAACCCTAAGACAAATAAATTGTTAACAATTTAAATACAGATAAAAAAGAAGTGGGGGTTTCATGGTTTGACTAGCAAGTATGGTTCGTGATTTAAGTGAGGGATCCTAGCGGTAGGGGCGTCAAATGGGTGAGTCGGGTCGGGTAAAAAATAGTATGACCCATATTGACCCATTTACCCCGTTTTAACTCATTTTCATATAATATAACTTTAGCGATTCATATCCGACCCGACTCATACCTTACTAGTATTGTTTAAATATTTTCATATTTAACTAAGTTTAGGAAAATTTGCTTCATGATTTTTTTTAAAATGTATTGTTAAAATAATTTTGTGTAATATGATTTATCTGATAATTTTCTAATTTTTTTTTCACAATTTTATTATTTTTTAAAAAGTAAATAAATATTTTAAATTTTTCGCCTTTTCCTCTTCCAGTCGCCTGAGTCTAGTGAGCTCATCCCTTGCCTCTTGGTGGGTGACCAACTTAGAAAGAAGAAAAAAAGAGAAAAAATGGAAAAAAGAAAAAGAAAAAAGGGAAATAAAAATAATCAAAATTTTATTTTTAAAAAATTACACAATCATAATATCAAAATTTTCATAGTCTAAAAATGATAGGTTTATAACATTTAAAATGATTTTTTAATAACACTTAAATTTAATTATGTAACCCATTTTGAACCCATTTAAGACAAATTAGGTTGTTAAGGTAGCGCATGATTCAGTTTCTATCTAGAAACTGGATTCTGGATAGAATTGGATTTTTCTGATTCTATGCCAGAATGAATTCTGGAAGAAAGAAACGCGTTTGATATGGTTAACGAATTTCTCATCCAGAATGAGAAATCTGTTTGATTTGGTAAAAAAATCCTGTTTCTGTTTCTGATTCTGTTTATGTTTCATTTAAAAAAAAACTAAATTTTATTAGATTGCAAGATATTCATCCTATATTTATATATATAAAAAATTCATCCTATTAAAAATCAAATACTTATTATTTAGCCCAAAAATTGACAAAAAATTTTCACATCTTTGATTGTAATTGAAATCCGAATTCTTTTTAATTGCATAAATCGTAGTATATAATAATTCCTTAAAAACCTATGGGATATGAGGATATCCAATATTAAGAATTCTTATTATTTAGCCAAAAAAATTGATAATTTTTTAATATTTTTATTGTAATTGAACTCTGAATTCACTTTAGTTGCATAAATTATAGTAGTTAATAATTCCCAAAGAACTATGAGAGATGAGGATGCCCAATATTGAGGTAAGGCATTTTTCCTGTGGGCTTTGCTTGGCAAATCCGCCAACATATTGAGTAGAATTAAATTGGAAAATTGATTATATTTACTAGTATTTTTCTAATGTTAGAAAACTTTATTTTTTTATTTTTTATTTTTTAATAATAGGAAATATGTTTTATTTTATTTTTGAATTTTTAATACTTTTTTAATAGAAAAAATATTTTATTTTATTTTTAATACTTTTTTAATAGAAAACATGTTTTATTTTATTTTTTAAGCTTTAATACATTTTTTGAATTTTTTTATAATTTCTGAATTAGGTCTGAATTTTTTTTAGGATTTTTAGGATTTTTTATTATTTTATTAATTTTTTATTTTTAATTCGAAAAAGGACTTCGGATCCGGTCGGGGCACATTCTCATTCGAGGCGTGAACGTGAGAGAGAGAGAGGCATTAGGGCAAAGAAAAGAGGAGAGAGGCTTTTCAGAATCCATTCTCATCCAATGATCAAGAATGAGAAATGGTTGAAAAACCATTTCTCATTCTTACTGCAAAATCCATTCCGGATGAGAAAATTCATCCGGAATGGATTTTCCTAAAAAATTTTACCAAACGCATTTCTCATCCGGAATGGATTTTTTTCCTCCAGAATCCATTCCGGATGAGAATTGGCTGCGCATCATGCGCGCCCGACCCATTTAACACACTACATCCAATATGGGTATTAATTTTTTACCCATTGTTCCACCTCTACCTGGCGGTAGGTTACTAGACTAGTCTCCCTCAAGGTATTAACCCGCAAATACGCAGGTCCGAATATGTAGGTTGGAAGGACTGGCGGAAAGTGATGATCCTCGGTCATAAGAGAGAGAGAGAGAGAGAGAGAGAGAGAGAGAGAGAGAGAGAGGTGAAAACTCTAAAATTGACGAGGTTCCACAGGATGCCTATGTTCTCGAGTAAGCCTCCAAGACCCTGTTTCTTTATTCCTTCTTAATCTCTTCTATCAGATCAACACACACAGAGAAGATCCCCTTATTTAGCCTTACATACATCAATCAACAGCTCTATGAGAATCCCCCTTAATTAGCCTTAAGTATTGCAATCAACAGCTTACACTAACATAAACTACTAGGTAATTCATCTAACAACTATACCAGACATAAATCTTGAGCTTTTGTTCCTCTTTGCACAGCAACTTCAGCGATAACAATCACTTTAAAATAGTTGAAGCTACCGGCATCGCATAGGTGACGAACTAAGGTCATTATGGACTTGACTCGATTGGTAACTTTGACGGGGGAGTTCATGAATGAAAAACCGATGATGCATCCAGATCATTTGACTTCATGCAGGTCGGGCACGCGCATCGCCAGTCAAAGATAATTAATTACTCCTCCAGGAACCCATCAACGTATTTGCATGAGACAAGAACTTCAAGATCAAATCACCTTGAGAGATCGACGGGGTATCGAAATGTTCAAAGGTTTCATTCGTGCATTCACATTAGTGGAAGTCTGGAGTCTTGTCCCTTGCCAGGTCCACGGGGCAGACGAAAGTGATGATGGGAGGCATTACGATTGCGGAACCATTCGATCCCGCCCACGACGCGTCGGTTCTGTTGATATGTACTAGGTATGAATCTTTTCGTTTTCTAGGGTTTGGGGCCAAGTTGTATGGTATTAGTATAAGGGGGATGTTACCTCCCTTGTTTTGAAATTCCTTCACGGGCCCGTGCGGAGATAGTCGGAAAGCGGCTCTGGATGTTGAAAAGCCATTTCCCCTGGCAATAGACAGACCGTTCACCTTTACTTTGACCCGAGCGGATGAATTTAGAGCTTCAAATCGATTTTGAACTCAGAGCCGGTCCTCCTGGATCAGTTCTATATAATTATCTTGGTATTAACATCGTTACTTGATAATGAATTTTTCTTTTTGATTAAAGAGAATATCCTCAATGAAGATGCCTTGATCAACTAAACCCCAAGAGTAGTTATATGGTAAGTATTATCACATGAGCTCTTGTCACCAATTGCCTTTAAGTTAATCTTAAGTTTTCTAGAGCACTAAATTAAAGAGAACAATAGTTCACCTAAAATAAGGAAACAAGTACGCGATAACCACCTTTTCATGCTCGAAAAGCTCATTTGTTTTGTCTTACAAATCTTTTACTCACGATTGAACTAGTATATATACCCAACACTTGCAGTGTTCGCGCTTGGTCAAGTCCAATAACTATCGAGATGCCTACTGGGTTATTTGTCATTTACAAGGTTAGAAGTTCGATTCATGTTCCGAGCAAATCTTGAAACATGCCTTGTATGGAAGGACTCCACCATTAGTAACTTGAAAGGAATTAATTTGATGGGCTTGCTATTTATTTATATTTTGGAGAGGCGGGGGGGGGGGGGGGGGGGGGGGGAGCAGCGGCTCAGAACTTTCAATAGTAAACTTTACATAGTTGAATAATATATTATACGAAGAGACTTCCTAATTGATAGCTTATTGGTAAGGTTACGATGATGAACTCATAAATTTTGGACTCTTGGATTTGGATGATGCGAATGAGTTATGACTTCGACTAAATATTTTGTAATAGGTGCATGACCCTTAAGAGCATCGTTAACGCGGATCCTTCTGCCTGGTCTTTTACCTACTCTTGGAAGATGTGATTAATTTTTATTCTTTTAAGTCTAGCGTTGCCTTTTTGGATTTCACTGAAATTGTCCAAAGAAGATTGCCCGAAAAGATAATCATGGGTTCCGATCAACATCAATATTATATGAGGAATCTTCATGCAAATCCATCGCCATTAAATTAAAGTTCTGAGATCTCTAGACGATTCAATTAATTTAGCCTTGAAAACAACCTTTCGACGAATCAGAAGGCGAGAGGATGGACGGTGATGCAAGACCTGTCTCTGTAAAATCAATCAGCCCGTGGGAGCCAAACGAGATGGCTCCAAAAGATGCTCTTCATGCAAGCATATTACCCCACATCGTCCTCTTCCGACGCGAAAGCAGGTCAACTCAACGTCAAGCTCACTATGCAATGGGAACGAACATTTGAAACATTGACAATGAAACAACGGGATCACATCAAATCTTGACACCTCTCCATCGGATCTAACGTTTGTATTAATATATATATTCACCTCGAAGGATGACGCATTCCTTTCGTGGCTACAAGTTTCTAAGCGGGCAAGGCACTATCATACTTGCTCTAGCATGCTTATGATCAAGCTAATTACATGTTAATTGACGCTAACGCTTGGCCATGCCTTGTGTCGATCTGCTTCGGGCAAGCTAATCAATGCTTTACCCAGCAATAGTGGGCATCATTTTCTTTATTCCAATCGAACGGTCCGATTCCCTTTTGATTCATTGTGCTAATCAGCCCTCCCAACCACCGTGAAATGTTTCGTTAGTAACTGATCATTGAAGAAATGAACAACGATGTCGGGAGCGCATCATGAAAAACATTGGCAAAGCATCTGCATGTCTTCATGCGCGCCTAGATGTGCCTGCACCAGCCATTTCGTCCCAAATCCTAGGCAAAGGTCCTTCTTTATAACTTTGCTACAGGGCAATTTCTTCGAGTCAACTTAATTACTTTAAGCAAAGTCAAGGTCGAGTAAACTATCACATATCATGTCACATTCGAGTCCGCCTCGTTGCGTGACCAAAAGTTCCCCGTTCACATAATAAGCTCACATTATTATTATTATTATTATTATTATTATTATTATTATTATTATTATGGAGAGTATAGCTCTTGGCATTTTTTAATGAAAAAGGTAACTTCCTCGCGCTTGTCTAGATTGTGTTGACTGTCCTGAATTGATCTGACCATTTCCATTTTCCATACATTTCTTTATAAGCGTTATTCAGGGAATGACATCCCTCTTTCTATTTTTTACTTTTTGATCACGAGTGTCTGGATTGTGTTGACTGCCCTGAATTGGCCTGACCATTTTCACATTTCATACATGTCTGCATAAGCATGATTCAGGGAATGGCCAAAAAGAAGAAAAAAGAAAGAGAACAAGAAACAAGACTTCTCTATGACTTTGCCAATTCTATAATTTTATCTAGAAACAAGACTTCTCTATGACTTTGTTAAAAACAATGTTGGGTACTGTGGCGGTTTGATAGCTGGACTTGACTGTCAATGTTGGTCGGTGCTAATGATAATTGGACACTGTTTTTTCGTGGAAATTCTTCTTCTTTGTTCTTACCTAAGGAAATTGAGGAGCATCTAGGTGAACCTTACATTGCTTTTCGTGCAAATTCTCATTTTCTGTTCTCATCCTCAGCCATGCGTTTTAAGGTTCTTTTTAAGGAAATTGATCTTGGAGAAATCAGTTGACATCATCCTTGACATCATCTATCCTTGCTCTCAAGTAGAGCACCAAAATTACAGCTCGACTTCGGTTTCATTTCAATCTTGTTTTTCGAATCGATTATTTGATGAGGCTGGGAATGGAAATCCTTTATTTAAGCCGGAGGAGATTCGGTGACTTTCGATGAAAATTTCGCGAAAATTAAGTTTCGCGCAAATGCCCGATGTGCTAATTTTCTCCTAACAGATTGACATGGAGGTGGGCTATTTTGTTGGTGGTGTTATTCGCCTACTTCTAACTTGTAGTGGAGACTCTACTTCTAAATTTTCAAGCCGAAAACAAAAATTACTTTAAATGAGAAAATATCTCAAAAAATAACGTACGGTCCTATGTTTGGATATCTTGAAAGGTTTCAAGTTTTCTTTTGTGACGGCAATAGACATCAGTCGTGACAATATACAGATGTTGCCACAGGTCCGTTTCAGAGTTCATTGTTTAAATCTCACTAATCTGTGGCAATAAACACTTGTTGTTCTGTCATTTTACGAACATGGGCTCCGTTTGGGAATGGGCCAACGTATCGGATTAAACAGAATCCAAGTGAGGCCCAATTGAAATAAGCACCGTCGTCTCCTAACGTTGAGCTTCATTTAGCAAAACATCAGCTTCGAAAACAAAATTTTAAAATTATTTGAGGATTTTCTCTAGGATGATTTCCTATTTGGAGATAATTCGATAATTATTTCCATTCTCTGTATTTCTCAAGATTGCATGTAAATCTTGATGCTATGATGCCAGCCGTATAGGCCGCGTTACTCGTAAACTGTTTAGCAAGCCAGTTGCATAGGCCGCTTGCTATTTTCCCTCCGATTCTTGGCTTTTAGCGTGTCATTGGGAGAAGTCAATGCCACTACCAGACTCACTACTAGGGGTGATTGGTTCCCGGGCGGTTCTTGGTTCCCTATTTTTTAGAACCGAGAACTGGACCGAATAGGATTGGGCGCTCCGGTCTGGTTTCCGCCCAGTTCGGTTCGATTCCCGGGTGGGTAATTATAAAAAAAAAAGGAAAGACAAGAGAAGAAAAATATACAACATGCAACGGCTCTACAAAATACTTCAATATACATGCATGTAAAGTTTGCACTCTTTCAAGATGAAGCATGTATTCTCCATTTAATTAAATATTCCATAAAATGCAGAAAATACTCATCCGAAGAAACAAATTTCTGTAAAAATTTCTTGTTTATAATTTTTTTATTTTTTAATAAAAGGTTTCGGTCCAGTTCTGGATTGGCGGTTCCACCCCCGGAACCGGGAACCGGACCAAAAATTCCCGGTTCCATATAAATGGAATCGGGAACCGGACCGGTAAGTTTTAGAATCGCCCGGAACCGACCGGTCCGGGCGGTTCCTAGGCCGGGCGGTTTTGCTTGCTCACCCCTACTCACTACCCTCAGACCATTTACATCTGAAAGTTTCAATATGGGCTGCAGCTGGACCTTGCCGTATCCACCATGGCTCAGCCGCTAGACACTAGAAACAGGTCTCGAGACTTAAATCAAGGAAAATTGAAAAGAAAAGAAAATCTGCAAAACCACAGCTCCTGGCGAGATGAACTACGATGGGACAAATCAGACGTTTTTCGAAAAATTGATGGGAGGAAGGGACCCTTAGGTTGTGTTTTTATCAATGGAAAGGATGAAATTTGATATGGTATTGTTATCCATTTTCATGGTCTGAATAAAATATGCATTGCATCACATAATATTTCACTTAATATAGTAGATGCATCTTTATTTGCATAAAAGAGCTCAAAGACCGGGTCCTGAACATAGTCCAATTCGGAACTTGTTGATATATTTAGTTGGATCGTTTTTGTTCAAAAATTTATAAGTATGAACAGCAAGTATGTGCTACTTGCATGTGGCCGGTAGTCCGTGTCTATAGTGACTTACATAACGTTGCACATCTAAAGAGAAGTTGAAGTGCAACTCTAGTTTCATTTTCTTCAATTTGGATTTGATTATTTTCAATCTAATCCAATCCATCAATTTAATGGGTTTAGATTAAGGACTTCTGAGATGGCCCTAATGGATATGAACCGGGGGGCGATGCATTAAGCTTTTGTAGATTTTCAGACATTGAGATGTCGGGACAACGGTGGGACCACGGATTCCACGAATACGGACACGAGGGGTTCGGTTCGGCATATAGATAGGGAAAGCCAGAGGTTACGTATGCGAAATCGTCAAACTTCCCATCTGCTGTTTCTCTGCTCGAATGGCTACAGACCACCGCTGCATTTATTCACCCTCGGAAATGGCACGATTCGATATCTTGCGATCGTGTAAGCAGGTGAAACTCTTGGCTTGTAGCATGCGTGCAAAGTTAATGCTCATCCGCACAAGCGTCTGCAGGGCGGACCCCTCGGATCGAAGAAGCAACGCGCTTCTCGAACCGAATGCAGCAAAGGAATAAGGTGAGAATTTCTTGGATGGCAACTTCCATGATTAACCCCTCTCCAAGATTGATTTATCTCGAAATTCCCTGACGATCATAACGATGACCATTCGAATTCCAAGCCATTTCTCGTCACGAAAACGTTGAGCCAAGACGTGCGAGTCATACCCTCCCCTCCTACCTGTCTGCCCATCGGCGGCTGCAATCCATCATTCGCTTTCACCCTTTTTCCTGATCTCCTCATTCAAGCAACCAAATCCTTAATCACCCAACAGTAATGCTCCCTCTGGAAATAGAAATATTTACATAGAGAGAGAGAGAGAGAGAGAGAGAGAGAGAGAGAGAGAGAGAGAGAGATGTTCATGTACGTGCACTTGCACCAAAAGGAGGGGAAAGAAATAAAAATAAACATGTGATCCAAAACAACACTAAATCTATGGCCTTTCGAGTCGAAGCCATCCAAAAATAACGAGTACCCTCTCCATCTTTTCCTGCCTCGTCTCTTTCCCTCGTTGAGTCTAAAACACGGGTTGCGGTTTGCAACGCTCGAAACGTCAAGAGCGACGATGAAGAATATGTCGAGGATCAAGTCCCTGCATTGCTTTAGACGGCCCGTCGTTGAGGAAGTGATGCTTGAGCCTAGGCGTAGAGAGAACCAGCTCATGCATCTTTCTATGGACCAGGACGACAATGAGAAAGCGAGCGCGAAGCGACCGATTGCTCGATCGAGGAAGCATAGCTTTTCGCGCATGTTAAAGTCCGCTCTCTTCGACACAGCTTTGGTTTGTTTTCCCACATATTTCGTTCTTCTAGTTCGTGCTGTTAAAGAAGTGTCCAATGACGGTTACATTTTGCGGAGGAAAATATTGTCACGCTAGGTCTGAAAACTATGTGTCGAACGTGTCAGTGGTTTCTGCATGTACCTATTTTCTTTCCATCTTTTTTCTTCGCAGGCTCGGAGCATCCGCCTGAAAAGAAGTAGTTCTCTTCGAAACTCATTGTTGACGAAACGCTATCATTCGACGGATGCCAACCTAAGGGGTTCGTTGTGCAATACTAACGATCAGAAGCTTAACGATGATCAGACGAATCGTTCTTCTTTTACCTCGCCTTCTTCTCCGTGTTCGAGTTTGGCATCAGAACAAGTAGACTCTGTGTCCAAACCATGGTCTCACGGTGGATTGTCGTACAATGGCTCATCAATGACGCAAGAGCAAAGCCCAGATCATCAAGATCAGTCACGAACGAAGCGAGCCAAGCTTTGTATGGCATATTTGCTGTTCATTAGTCTGACAGGGACAGTGTTGTGTGGCAGAGCTTATGCAGTAGTCTTCGCATCGACGTGGCTTCTTGTGGTGACTCGCTGGCTTCGCCGGAGCGTCATTGACAATGCCGATGATGTGAGGACGAAAAGACAGAAGAAAGTGAAGGTCTTGCAGGTAGAGACAGATGACGAGAAGAGAAGAAAAACTGTAGCGCAGTTAATTATGGAAGTGCTAGGGAGGATGCGTGAAAGGAACCGCCCTAAAAATTGAAGAAAGAGCCCCTGTAGCATTAAATTTCTTACTTGAAAATGCTGTCTTGCGTGATAGATCATGATCAGCATCTAGTTATCGGACTTTTGGCGATGAGAATTTTGTTTTGGCAAATTATGGTTTGTATATATGTTCATTTTGAATTCAAAGTCAAGTTGGTATCAGTAAAATGGGGAAATGTAAAGGGTAATGAGAATTTTTTTGAGCTTTTATACAGAGAAGTATCATAAGAGTGGCCTGAGAGTTTAGATCTAAAATGGAATTCGCCCGCAAACTGGATAGGTTTTCTAAAGTGCAAACAACGATGCAATAGAAGCGATTTATAAATACTAAATAACGAGCGAGATCGTGAGTAATCTTTGAAAAAAAAAGTGGGTCATGTTCAAGAAATAATAATGATTTAGTAAGCCAAGCATTTTTAAATACAAATGGCAAACCAATAAGACGTTGATTTAGATGACGAATGAGATAGCTCATTTTATTGCTAGGATTTGGGTTCGGGTATTAGTGTACTTTTTTTTTATCACTGAGGATTATATCTCGGGGAGACTGACCAAATAACCTACCGTTAGGGTCTCCACTTAAATTACGAAACCATACCTCAGATTCAAACCTTGATCTCAATTGTAGAAAAGGAATGTCTCTACCAGCATAGCCATGCGTGGGTAAGTTGTGAACACACCACTTGATCTCTATACAAAGAAAGAAGATAAAGATCCTAGCTTTGTCACTTCCTTATGGACAAATTTTAGTTAATGTTCCTATCTTGCAACCTCTCTAGCAAAATTCATCACCCATAAATGATGAGAATACATACTATATCTAATATAATGTGCAAATTTCATTCATATAGTTTATCCTATGGAGCTTTGCTAATTTTTTGTGCCGCGTTAAATCATCTACACATTGAATGTGCACGACATTTTTATTTTATTTTATTTTTGAATTCTACTTGATTTTAGGCAAGGACGCCAGAGCCAACGTATGCAAATGGTCATATCCAAGAGTGAAGATGACCGCAGTAGTTAGGCTTGGAGATGACTACCGGTCACAACCAAGAAGAGAAGATTGCAATAAACTCGATCGCTCCAACACGACATCACGCGTTAGAATGATCAGGTGCGACCAAACCATAGGCAGCCGGGTCATTGGTAAAGCAAGAAAGATAGTCTTACCAGCTCTTGTCAACAGTAAAAGAAGAAAGCCAAGTGTCGACGCCATTCACTCCTCCGGAAGCAGTACCAGCACGATTTGATATTCATGATGCATGGTCCAACTTCTTTAGCCACAGCTCTATGCGTTACTCTGATGCCCTTAGCTTTCCTCTACAACTGTAATCTCCTTTCACACCAATGTTTAACAGCTCTCACAAATCTGGTGAAAAACTACATTCACAAGCTACTGGAAAAATCCGTATGTATCACAGTGTTATTTGCCAATTGCAGGTTTCCCTCACAGAGATCATCACATAACAATTGGTAGAGAACGAATCAAGACTTCGATTTTTTATTTGCATATTCTTTTCTCTGATCTTCAACACCCATGGAAGGGGAGCATCTTGTTGAAGTCATAGAACTCAGGTCAAGCTCATGACATATGACAATGGATATATATGATTTTAAAAAGCTTGTCAACAGCGATCATTGCGAAACAATAGAGGGAGACTATCTACAACATATGTGCATATTCTTTCTTCAGATCTTCGGTTTATGTTCTGTGCTTTGGATGAGCACTCAAGGCCTTGAAGCTTGGTCCAAAAGAAGGGCTAAAAGCTTTTGAAAGGCATATAAGCATTTCTGGCCTATCTGCTCAACTGGAGTTTATTGACTTCAACAAAATGTTCTCCTTCCTTGAGCTGACATAACAAGTTTATCCGATGATATTTCAACAAATGTTCTTTTTATCTTTTATTTGGAACAGTTAAATTTTCTATTTATGCCATGTTTTACATAGTCCTGGTGGCATGCTTGAAATTTTAATTGATCATAGCAAATCTAGATCTAGTCGAGATCGCTACATCGAAGAGAGAGTGCTGACTTTGCAGTAGTACGCCTAAATATTGATAGAAGCAGGTTAAACTTAATAATAGCACCTCTGGCACCTGAGAAGGATCAACAATCAGATAGTACCGAGAAACCATTGCAGCAAGAGAAGTGAAACGATTTATTAGATCTCAGTTTATTGTACCGCGTTGATGGGACAGAGGAGAAAAAAAGGTGATCATCGGGTAAAGAAAAAACAGATGACCGAAAACCTGCAAAAGTTAGTGAGATTATGGTACTGCAATGGCTGGGAGAAGCGGCCCAACTGGATTAGCCTTGGTCTGAATAGATTATGAACTAAAAATCTGAGCTTGGCCTTTGAGAACAGCCTCTATCAAGATATACTGAAGTGGACTTCATGGTCTGTGTTTGTATGAAATGCAATAGCAAAAAGAATATCAGTCAGTCCCATTAGATATTGCTCTGTAGTTCATGGTGCGATTGAAAAGGACTGTTCTGACCAACCTGGTCAAAATGATAACTCAATCGTTTTCCACCAGAACAAACAGGGCAAAGTTTTAGAATAGCATCATTGGGTACTAAATCCGGTTTCTCAAATGAGTCTACCAAGTTACTTAACAAAACATAATTAGGTATCTCAAGAAGTAATAAATGCAACCCCTGGGTAAGAGTCTAGCTCATCACTTTGCTAATCAATTTTTCAGACTTATTTCAGTAATCTCTGGAACTATTCATTTTTCGAAGCGTAGAGTGGTTGGACGGCCCTGCCGAAATTCCACATACGGAAGAGAAGGAGGACGAAAAACCAGCCTTTTCGAACGTCCCCACATATCAGCTTCCTCGTTAGTTTTCTCTCCAGGATTGTGGTGCGCTATAAATCAGGCAACATTGACAGATTCCCGTATTTGCATTCCCCCCAGAATCGAAACAGAGCAGACTTTTAAGCTTTGATCTCCTTCTTCGTCACTTTCCCAAGACTTGCACAAGTTAAAGAAATGAAGGAAATCTGAGTTTGGCAACAACATATGGATGTTCGCGACAATCTCGTTGAAAATGGTGGTGTCATAGGTTGCTGCGTTAACCCTCAACAAAGGTGGTGACCGGAGATGATGCGGGCTTGATTTTCAAAGTTTTTCTTTAATGTGGCGCCACATCGTTCCAAGAAGTAATAAATAAATACCACGTCAACGTTTTCTATTAAAAGCTTGGAACTAATAAATAAATACTACGTCAACGTTTTCTATTAAAATTAGATGAAATTAACAAAGCAACTTGATCCCACTACATTAATGAATTTTAAGAATTGATTGTACTTTTGAAAGTTTTAATACGTAATATATTCTTGCGACAAATTTTAAAATATACGATATATTTAAATCAAAAAAATTTATAATGAGAGAGATAAAGAGAGGAGGGTCGATTATGACCGGCATAACCGTAAGCTCAAAGTCTAGCGGTGGCTATGGCCATTCAAGCTCAAGTTCATGACTGCCATGGCCGCGAGATATTCTCAAGCCATGAATCTTCGGCCACAACTGCTTGATCTCTGAGCTCGAGGCGGTGCTGGCGGTGGTGGACGCATGAGCTTCGAGCTTGTACTGGCCACGTCGGCTTGAGTTTTGAGACGCGAAGCACTATAGCCACTCAGTTGGCTATCGTGACTGTGTACAAATGCTGTTTTTTTTTTGTTATTATAGGTGCTAGATTTTGACGGTTTTTTTTTTTATTTGGTAAGGTTTGAAGAATAAGAAGAGCGAAAAGGAGGGAAAAGGAGTGGTGGGGGAGTAAACTAAAAGGGAGAGAGGGAGACGGTCCACATAAAGATGAAAATTCACGTCAGTAAGTGATATAAAAATCCTTGATCATGCGTCAGAGAATAAGATATTTTGTCCCGCTGTGAATTCTATTGGCGGATCGATAAAAGGATGACGGATGGCACTTTCTAAAAAGCATTGGAGCAGTTAAGAAAAAAATTACTTAAAAATTTGGAGTGCTCTCATTTTTTTTTTCAAAATAAGGATCATAGTAAAATCCGATAGCTCGAGGGTATTTTTTAAATGAATTTTTATTATTATCTCTTTTTCTTCTTCCCTATTCATCTTCTTAAATGAGACAATTTGATAATGGGTTGCCGCCTATATAGCTCTCTAAGGTGAGCAAGGGCCGGATTGGTCCGATTCAGCACCTAACCCAAGGACCAACCCGTACAGTGTCAGTCCTTAATTTTTAAGATGAAGGACTGACCCTGTTGAGCATGGACTGAGGACCAGACCAACCCTATGGGTTTGGTTACTACTAGGCGAGAAAAACCGAGACCAAAGGTGAGGATAGATTGAGGCGAGTAAGGCCGAGGCAAGCAGCAAGCTAGTGAGTGGCGAGGCGAGCGAGGCCGAGACAAGTGGCAAGTTGGGCGACCGGCGAGATGAGCGAGGTCGAGATGAGATATGAGCTGGGTGAGTGAGGCGCGATGAACTAGATGAGAAGCATGGCGAGTTGGCGGAGTGAGGCCAAGGCAGGCGACGAGCTGGGCGAGTGACGACGCAAGGTGAGCGACGAGCAGCGAGTGAGAGTGACAGCAAGGCAAGCGAGGTCGACGACGGCGAGGCGAGCGAGGTCCTCCTGTCAAATTAGGGCTTGGCAAGAAAAAGAAAAAAAAGGAAGAAGAGCTCATCTGCTCCTAGGCTCGTCACTTCATAGTATGTATTATATAGGCACCTGAGGAAAACCTCTATTTGCACTGTGCAAAACCTGTATTATATAGGATAGTTCAGTCGGTCCATCTCATTTTAAATATATATATATGTATATATTATGTTTACTATATGTCTAGTTGGTCAATCCAAAATATCAAGACCAATGACTAACCTGCATAATACGAGATTAGAGATTTCAGGACCAAAGACTAATCCAGTCGTCTTAAAAACCCAACCAAGACTGGCCAGGTTGAGCCGGTCTAGGGTTGACCCTGAACCATTGCTCACCCCTAATAGCTCTCACGCTTTTAACCGCTCTTCACTTCCCTTCCTTCTCCCTATGGAACCTGACCTAGAACCATGAGTAGCCCAACTTCATTTTGAAGCCTCACTCATATCTCTGCCATGGCGAAGCGGAGGGTCATGGTGAGGTCTTGCCCATATTTCTTTTTTGTTCTCTTCTTCTTCTTCTTCTTCTCTCTCTCTCTCTCTCTCTCTCTCTCTCTCTCTCTCTCTGTGTTTATTTCCATTGTGGCCGGTGAGAGTTGCCAAAGTTCGTTAGCCACTAGACGAGAGTCATGGCTGCCTATGCCTTGCCCTAACCACGCCAGGCGATTGGCTAGTCCATGGCAAGTTTGGCCTCGCTGGTGATCAACAAGCTCCACTGACATGGACATAGTGGGGGGAAAGGGAAAAGAAGAAAAGGAAAAAAGAAAATTAAAAATTTGAGGAAAAAAGACATAATAAAATGTCAACATCACTCCTGTCATTTGAGATGTCTAGTGTTTATATAGAATGTTCCATGTTGAGGTCAATAATTTTCTACCTAAATCAATTAGATGGACTAGATTGATACAAATATAAAATGGTTTAAAATTAAATTGATCTAACTAAAAGATTTTAAATTAAATTGGTACAAATTTAATTTTAGAATTTTTTTTAGTATTTTTTTTCTTTATTCTACCAAAACTGAAAAGAATAAGGAGTGGAAAGCACATGAGAATAAGCCAAATGACAAAGTCTATTTCTAGACACACCCAGAAATGAAAGGGAGGAGAGGCGACAAGAAAGGGAGGGGAGGGGACAAGGCTTACGCGATTTTACATGCTTGGACAAATCGCATGGCAATCGATTCTTATCTTTTTAGGACAAGTTGTTCTTACTTCTACTATGACTCGCTATGCTTCTAGTAAACTCGGCTTACAAATCTGGTAAGCAATGTCACGATTAGTAAACGAATTCATGTAAGTACCAAACGGAAGTCTTGTTTATCACTTTAAAGATTAATTTTGCGAGAAGTTTTGAGTAATCTCCGGCATTAACCAAGAACGCCGCAATCGATTAGCCACTGCAGCGCTCTTCAAAACTAAATCCAGCGATTCCAGTTTGTTAAAAACAAGAAAAAAAAGAAAAGTAAAGTGGTCAAAATGATAATCGTCTTAACAAGGACCTGGCATTAGAACATTTCATGTGGAATCCAATCACAAATTCTGCAGCAGAAGAGCGCATTCAAGCAACGAGGCATCCATCAATTTTTCAACCTGGGTTCTAACCTAAAGGCTGAAAGCTTAATTCACGGGTTTGGTGGATCAGAAACCTCGTGAGTGTCAACCAACCTTAGTTTAGGAGCAGATAAAAGGTGTTCTGCACCCACATTGAGAAAGCCCCTGTAATAATTACCAATATCACTTTGGATCTCACAAAGCAGAGAACTAGATCACTATATAGAACGAAGGATCTTTACATATGGTTTGGCCTGGCACTTGTCCAAGCATTGCTTGTATCTATAAAACAAAGATAGCTAGGGGGAAAAACCCCAAGAAAGCCAATCCCCAAATGCTGCTGACTCTTTCTGACTACAGAGACCGAAAAGAAACAGAAGAAGAAGGGAGAATATGCAGTATCTAAGTGAAGCACTGCTCTTGCGAAGGCATTTATCTTATCATCCTCAAGACTTGGAATTTGTTGAAGATGAACTATTCCTGGTTCTGCGCAGAGGCAGTTGATGTATTACTACTCTTCATCTGGGAACTCTGGTTAGACGATGACAACTCAGTGAAGAAAACCACATGCTCCTGATTATCCACAAATAGTTGAAGGGCTCTCGGTGTCTGGGGCAGCTTCACATCCAACACCCTCTCGAGTATTTGAACAACCTGCCCCATCGATGGCCTGCGGGTTTCCTCATCTTGGACACACCAGCAAGCAACTCTGCAAATCCTAGTTAGCTCTTCAGTATCGGCATTTGCCTCCAGGCTTGGGTCCAAAAGATCGAGGAGGTCACCACCTTCAGATATCTTCCTAGCAGCCCATGTTGGGAAGAACTTGGTGGCCCCATTTTCCGATGGCTCTGCATTCCTCCGTCCTGATACAAATTCAAAGAGCATCATACCATAGCTATAAACATCAGCTTTTGCTGTTATGGCCACTCCGGATATCCACTCTGGCGCAAGATACCCTCTCGTGCCTCTCATGGTCGTTAAGACCCTGCTGAAATCTCGGCCAACAAGCTTTGCTAGGCCAAAATCTGCCAATTTTGGACAGAAATCAGCATCTAGAAGGATGTTTTCTGGCTTGATGTCACAATGTATGATGCAGTCTCTACACTTCTCATGTAGATAAGCCAGACCTCGAGCTATTCCTAAAGCAATTTGGTATCTCATTTTCCAATCCAAGGTCTTTGAGTCCTTTCTATAAAAGAGATGATGATCTAAGGAACCATTTGGCATGAGATCATATACCAACAGCTTTTTGTCACCTTCAGAGCAGAACCCACGAAGCCTGACAAGATTCACATGCTGGATGGTGCCGATCGTGCTTACTTCTGTTCGGAATTGCTTCTCCCCTTGACCTATGTTTTCAAGCTTCTTGACTGCTATGAGAGTTGAATCAGGCAATGCACCTTTGAATACTGAACCAAACCCGCCCTCACCTATCTTCTCTGAGAAATTCTTAGTTGCTATTAACAAGTTGCGGTATGCAAAGGCTATAAGCAAACCATCCACTGACTTGACAGTTGCCCTCCTTCTCCACCTCCAAATGCCAAACAAGAGAATAGCTAATATCATTAATGCTGCACCTACAGACCCTGCAACTATCTTCTTGCCAGGATCTTCAACATTGGAGGCAGCAAGCCGGATGTACAAACTACTTGCAGTGGCATCACCTTGTGCAAGCTGTTGCACATTGAAGAGATCGCCAAACCAAATTGAGCAGGCCTTACTCTCGAAAGCATAAGCCGTGCAAGAGCAATTGTTTAAACAAGAGATGCGACATTCCTTCGCATTTCTTACAGGTAAAGATTGGGAATCTGCTGGCAACTTAATGTTATCAATACGCAAGAATCGGTCCTTCTTCCCATCTGAAGTGCTCAAAGCACAACTCAAGTTGGAATTCCTCTTACAACCACTAGACATATCGCTCAGATTCCAATCTCTTGGGGAGGTTATACTAAATCCTGGCAAGCAGCCGCAAAATTCATCTGTGCTCTCGCTGCAAACACTGAAAGGCCCACAAAGATTGTGGACTTGACATTGTCTCGAGGGCTGGGACCAGAATATGTTCCATTGGTGGGAGGGCAACCAGGAAAGCTGCTGAATCCGCCCAGAAAGATCCAGCACCATTCTTGATGGGGTATCGCTTCCGTTTTTCCTTGAATAAGTGAAGTAGCTCTCATTTTCATTGTCCACGAAGATGAAATCATAAATAGTGTTTGCTCTCAACTCGGGCACGTAGTCAAACACTCTACTCTTGCTATCCCACTTCCCGCTGGTCCAATAGTGGAACGACATGTTCCACCATATGAAGTACTCGTTGGATGGCTTCAGCCGGAGAGAGAACAAACCTGTCGAAGGATCCTCAGCGTTTTTCCATGATGTCAAGAGCTGACTCGTGTTTTTAAGCTTGTCGATCCCTAATTTCGCACCAGGAAGCCACGTATGCGTCGGGTGATCAAAGCTCTGCCACAGGGTCACGGAAGAATTCAGCGCGGCTTTGAGAGCGAAGTTGCCGTCGTCCCCAAGAACTGCCACCATGGAACTCGACCCAGATGAAGTACTCAGATTCGTGGACCAAACGGGGACTTGGGAACCGTTGACAATTGCAAGATTGCCACCCCAGATCTTCAGTTCAGTGGAGCACCTGTCAGTGACAGGGTTGTCTCTGTTGGCGACCCAAACGACGGTGGGCTCGTGAATTTTGTTGTACCAGATGCCTATGTAGGAGTAAGACGACTTGCCAGGTGTGAAGAAGCCAAGCGCAAAGTTTCCACCCAAGGAGGTTAAGGTTTGATTACCAGAGAGAGACTGATTTGAATCTAGCTTGTCTGTGCCAAGACAGAGATGGGTGCAGAGAGATAAGCAAAGCAAGAAACAGGGGAGTGTGAACGACCATGGACTACTGTTTTTGCTATGCATGGCTGGACGATACATGGTTCGAGCGGACAGGTTTAGAAACATAATGCACAGGATGAAGAATACATGCCTGTTCGTGCTCAGAGTGAGGGTGAGGTAAGAGATTTAAAGAGGAACAGGTCAAGAAACGCGCCAAGTATGAGAAAATATTGGGCACTAACTGTTGTGACCGGACACCACGTCTCGCGAGTTGAGTGGACTATTGCATACGAGTTGAGTGGACTATTGCATGTCCTGCTTGGCATAACGGTTGTACCCAATATTTTCTTCAACAACGAAGGAAGAAACCCAATTGTCAAAGTCATTCAAAGATTGGAAAGCTGGACCAACAAGATTTTATTTTCACGATGACGGTCCAATTTTCCTACTGTCTCTACTCTGGTCTAAGCTCGTCTTGAGGTCAGCATCTTCAACAAAATGCCCTCACTATAAGGGATGCTGAACCGACCAGTTCTTCAAGGGACTAAGCCGTAGATTACCGTGTCGATTCATTCCCCAACTTCGCATATACGTAACATCTCGGTCATCTGTCTTAATCGGAAAAACCGTATAGACTGTGTCCTGACCATAGATGATGGCGTGAAGAGACCACTCTGCCTGTTCTTTGGAGCGATTGGTACTTGGCGTTGGTTTAATTACAACTCATTGTTTTATCAATTTCCGTAACATATGGAACTTTCTTTCTAGGATTAGCGCCGCGGCTAGTCCTTATATGTTTGCCTGGACCTTCCTCTTCTTTTATTTTATTAAGCATCTCTCCTCTATATAGAAAATGTCACCGTTAATCCTTATTATTGGTTGATTTTGGATTTACCAAAATTCTCGAAAACCTGAAACAAATTCCAATTACGAATGTGCGGAAGACATGTTTGTAGGATCTATTGTTTCACCGATCAAAAGATATATCACACAATTGAACGTACCTTGATAACCACAGATTAAAAGCCCCTTTTGCAGCCTGAGAGTTTGTTCCGAGAAATCATCATTCGAGAAAATTCAGAGAGAGAGAGAGACGAGAGAGAACGACGTCAAAAACTGTACGTTCGTCGATTTCATTCTTGCGATTATAATGTTTCTTATGAATCGATTTCGTTTTTATCACAATAACGGCTCTCATAATTGCCATTTATGAGCCCATATTGGGCTTGGCCCATTTTGGCCGGCCCTGGGCACATAGCCCATCTTGGGCGGCCCGTAATTCATCACTTATATATGCTTTTTCTCTTGTCAGTCAATTGTTATTGACACGGATGCCGCAACCTGTTTCATGCTGTATTACACTCACATAATTATGTGGCACCAAGTAGGTGTTACAGTAGACAACATAAACATTTAAAAACCAAAACACAATTGAGAGAGAGAGACTCCAGTATGGCCATCATAACTGTAACACCCTACCTCTCACGACCAATAATATTCTTTGCTTTGGGCCCCCACAAGCTCTCATGACTTTATTTTTCCTCGGGTCCACCATCCTCGCGGCTCTCCGCAGCAACTCATGAGCTCACAACTCGGAAAAACACGTCATCGAGGTTATGGGTAGATCTCACTATTATGCTCTTATAGGATTCCTTCCCTAAGCGATGTCACATACTCCCCCCCCCCTTCCCTCAATAGCACATCATCCCCAATGTGCCCTCGACGGCACCAACAAGTGCGCGCAGTGATTACCATATGTCGTTGGGAGTCGGTTCTGATACCACTTCACCAACAATATTGTCCGCTTTGAGCTCCACTGGCTCTCGCGGTTTTACTTTTCCTCGGGTCCACCATCCTTGCGGCCCTCCGCAACAACTCACGAGTGCGCAACCTGAGAAAACACGTTGTCAATAGTTAAGGGTGGACCTCACTATAGAAGTTCTCACATGACTCCCTTCCTAGGTTGTCAATGAGGGCCGTGATGATGGTAGATCCGAGGAAAAACAAAGCCGTGAGGGTAATATTGTCGGTGGTAGGGCCAACGAGGACGTTATAAAATGATATCAAAGCCGACTCCCGAAAGCATGTGGTGACAACAATAAGCGCTCACTGGTGCCGAGGGCGAGGGGGGGGAGTATATGACATCATTATCTCACATTGCCTATGGAGGGAGTCCTAAGCGAGTTTATATAATGAGGTCCACTCTTAACCATAAACAACGCGCTCATAAGTTCTCGTGGTGGGCCGCGAGGAAAAACAAAGCCATGAGGGCGAAACCTAAAGTAGACAATATTGTCGATGATGGGGCCAAGGATGACGTTATAATAACTGCATGCTCTGATTCTAAGCCAGCGTCGGCCATAGCAATTCAAGCTCAAGCTCTCGGATGGCCATGGCTGCGAGATCTATCGAGTCGCTAATCTTGAGACATGGCCATTTGATCTTTGAGCGCGCAGCAAGGCTGCATGAGGTTCGAGCTTACAGCGGCCATGTTCACTGGAGTTTTGAGCCATGGAGCTTGCGGCCATAGCCACTCCAATGGTAGTATTGAGTGTTCACGAATGATAGTTTTTGCATCGTTATGGGCATCGGAATTTCTATGTAGAAAGAAGAAGAAACTAAAGGGGGGAGGTAGGGACGGAGGGTCTACATTTGGAAAAAAAGAAACAAAAAAATCACGTCGGGAAATAGCTGCCGGTGTTAATGCCACACATCGAATTCCATCGCCGAATCGACAAAGGGGCGACCCAATGGCACTTTCTAAAAAGTGCAAGAACGGTTTCGAATTAAGAAAAAAAAAGGAAGAAAATTAAAGGAATGATTTTGAAAGTAGAGAGATCAACGGCTATTCAATCCGTAGATTACATCACGGCGATGAAAATCATGATCATTTATCTAATCACAGAGAGTGCTGACTTTGCGGCAGCACAGCCAAATTATGAAAGAAGCAGGGTAGACCTTTCTTAGTGGAGAAGCCCATCAGACTTTTTTGATTGCTGGAGCAACTGAAGACAGTATAATAGCACCTCTCGCATCAGCGAAGGACCAACGATCAGATGGTACTGAGAAAGAAACTGCAGTAAGAAAAGTGAAACAATACATCAGATCAGAAGTATTTAATGAGTTGTAATATAGTAAAGGCTTGGGACGATCAAGGGGGTTGTGGTACTGCAGAGGCCCAATTGGATTAGTCTTAATATGAATGGATTGGGAGCTGAAAATCAAAGCTTAGGCCTTCCAAGAACAGGCTTTTTCAAGATACATTGAAGTGGACATGGACTTGTACTTAGTCCACGCTACGATGGAAAATAGTTGTTTGGATCAACCCGATAAAAACGAAAACTTAATCATTTTCCCAGCACAACAAATGGTGGAAATTTTTTAGGAGTAATGTTGAGATAACTTAATTTGGTTTTAGGAAACTTGTAAGCAATGTCATTAGTGAGTCAGTGATGAACCAATTAATGCAAGCACCCAGCAGTAGTCTCATTTATCACTTTACAAATCAGTTTTGCTAAAAGGTTAGAGCAATCTCTAGCGTTATTCCAATTCCAAACAGCGATGAGGCAATCCACAGAAATTCCACTCCAGAAGAGATAATGAATGCGACGCGAAAAATGAGGCAGGCATTATCATCCTACAGCTCCAGCAAAGGATCTGCTAGTAATACATACATTGGCTGGAAATGATCATGATATATATCGCAGTCCTGGCGAGTCGTAGTTCTAATGGAGGTTTTTGTACCATGACACATTATGGAAACGAAGCAAGTAGCATACTGAGAAAAGCCAATCCTTATAACCTGCTTTGCATGCAACGAGGGCAGATTTGAGAACCACGGGAGACACCAGTGAAATCCAACCTAGGAGATAGCAATACATTGATCCCAATTCCAGTGCCAAAATTATCAGAAAGTGGCAGATGAAAGTTTTCGATGCTAATTAACGATATCACCTTGGATCTCAAAAAGCAGAGAACAGATCATTATATAGAACGAAGGATCTCTACAACTGGTCTAGCCTGGCACTTAATCCAAGCTTGCTTGTATCTATTCGTTACAAAATAGCTAGGGGAAAAAGCCCCACGAAAGCCAGTCCCCAAGTGCTGAGATTCTTCCTTGACTACAGAAAAAAGCAGAAGAGAATATGGACTATCTAACTGAAACACTACTTGTAATAAGCATTTATCTTATCATCCTTAAGACTTGGACTTTGTTGATGAAGAACTATTTTGGTTCTGCATTGAACCAGTTGAGGTATTACTCTTCGTCTGGGAACTCTGATTAGATGATGACGACTCAGTGAAGAAAACTACATGCTCCTGATTATCAACAAACAGTTGAAGGGCTCTCGGTATCTGGGGCAGGTTCACATCCAACACCCCCTCGAGTATTTGAACAATCTGCCCCATTGATGGCCTATTGGTTTCCTCATCTTGGACACACCAACAAGCGACTCTGCAAATTCGTGTTAGCTCTTCATTATCGACATTTGTCTCCAAGTTTGGGTCCAAAAGATCAAGCAGGTCACCTCCTTCGACTATCTTACTAGCAGCCCATGTTGGGAAGAACTTGATGGCCCCATTTTCCGATAGCTCTGAGTTCCTCCTTCCCGACACAAATTCAAAGAGCATCATTCCATAGCTATAAACATCAGCTTTCGCTGTTATGGCCACTCCGGAGATCCACTCTGGTGCAAGATACCCTCTGGTGCCTCTCATGGTCGTCAACACCCTGCTGAAATCTCGGCCGACAAGCTTTGCCAGGCCAAAATCTGCCACTTTTGGACAGAATTCAGCATCTAGAAGGATGTTCTCTGGCTTGATGTCACAATGTATGATGCAGTCTCTACACTTCTCATGGAGATAAGCCAGACCTCGAGCCGTTCCCAAAGCAATTTGGTACCTCGTTTTCCAATCCAAGGCCTTCGAGTCCTTTCTATATAAGAGATGATGGTCTAAGGAACCATTTGGCATGAAATCATAGACCAACAGCCTTTTGTCACCTTCTGAGCAGAACCCACGAAGCCTGACAAGATTCACATGCTGGATGGTGCCGATCGTGCTTACTTCTGTTCGGAATTGCTTTTCTCCTTGGCTTATGCTATCGAGCTTCTTGACCGCTATGTGACTTGAATCAGGTAATGTTCCTTTGAAAACTGAACCGAACCCGCCCCCACCCAACTTCTCTGAGAAATTCTTTGTTGCTACTTGCAAGTCCCGATATGCAAAGGCTATCAGTGAACCCTCCACTGTCATTGTTATTACAGCTGCCCCTCTCCTCCATCTCCAAACGCCAAACAAGATGATGGATAATACCACTACCGCGGCGCTCACACACCCTGCAGCTATTGCAGTGACGTTGCTCTTCTTGCTTGGATCCTTAACATCAGAGGCGGCAAGCCGGAGATAGAAGCTATTTCCAGAGGTATCACCTTGTGTGTACTGTTGCCCATTGAATAGATCCCCAATCCAAATTGAGCAGGCATTGTCCTTGAAAGCATAAGCCGTGCAAGAGCAATTGTTCAAACAAGCAGCTCGGCATTCCTCATCGCTTCCGAAATCTAAAGATTGGGGATCTTCAGGCAATTTCATGTTAGACCTCGGCGAGAAACGGTCTTTCTCCGCATTTGAAGCATTTGCTGGACAATTCAAGTCCGAATTCCTCTTGCAACCACCAGACCAATCGCTCAAATTCCAATCCCTCGGAGAGCTGATGCTAAACCCTGGCAAGCAGCTGCAGAAATTGTCGGTACTCTCGCTGCAAATACCGAAAGGCCCGCAAAGTCTATACACTTCGCATTGTTGACGGGGCTGAGACCAGAACAAGTTCCACTCCTGGGAAGGCAACCAGGACTCCTGCTTGATCTGCCCAGAAAGATCCATCACAAACCTTGATATGGTTTTGGCGGAGGGGTAAACTGAATAGGTGAAGTAGCTCTCGTTCTCCTTGTCCACATATGTGAAGTTGTAAATATAGTTCAATCTCATTTCAGGGACCAAAGAGAAAGTTTTCGTCTGATTGTCCCACACCCCACTGCTCCAGTATGGCTTAGACCCATTCCGCCGTATGAAGTACGCACTGGATGGGTCGAGCTCGAGAGAGAACAAACCTATCGAAGGATCCTCGGCGTTCTTCCATGATGTCAAGAGCTGACTCTTCTTCGTGCGCTTGTCGAACGCGATTTTCGCACCCGGAAGCCACGTGTGCGTCGGGTGATCGAAGCTCTGCCACAGAGGAACCGAAGAATTCGGCCCGTCTTTGAGAGCGAAGTTGCCGTCGTCCCCAAGAACCGCCATTAAGGAGCTCGACCCAGATGAAGAAGTACTCAGATTCGTGGACCATAAGGGGACTCGGGAGTCGTTGACCATTACAAGATTGCCACCCGAGATCTTCAGTTCAGTGGAGTACCTGTCTATGACAGGGCTGTCTCTGTTGGCGACCCAGACGATGGTTTGCACGCTGACTTTGTTGTACCAGATTCCCACGTAGGAGTAGGACGAGTTACCTGGCGTGAAGAACCCGAGCTTGAAGTTGCCGCCAGAGGAGATTAAGGTTTGGTTGCCGGAGAGGGACTGGTTGGCGGAGATGGTGTTGGAATCAAGACAGAGGTGGGTGGGGCAGAGAGATAAGCAGAGCAAGAAGCTCGGGAGTGTGAACAGCCATGGACTGCTGCTTTTCCTATCCATGGCTGCGCGAGTTTCTCTCGGAGAGGCTTTCAGATATTTGTATTCGAAGCAACAAGCATATCCGAGGATTGAATGGGTCTGCTTGAGTCGCGTCCCCAGAGAGAGAGAGAGAGAGAGAGAGAGGGATGAAGAATGGGTCAAAGATCAAGAAACACGCTCAGGGGATCGGCAGCAGAGCTAAGCCCAAAGATGAAGAAAACAGCAAGCTGATCACCACAAGTCAAGAAAACAAATGGTGGAGCCTGCTCGGTTCTCCCTTCTCACCGCAAGAAAAGTCAAGAAAGGGACTCCAAGCTCGGGCCACTCGGATACTCCGATCGTGCAAGCGGATCTTTCGAGAGATCCGGGGTTAATCTTTTGATCACCGCGTCCACTTTTGGCCGGGTCAAACCATAGTGCTCCGTTGCACAACCCGAGCAGCGAAGACATCATGTGAATACAACGATAAAAGAGACTTTGTCCTTACGTCCGCCCTTCCTTTCGAGTCGTCGACGGTTGATCTACCCACCAGAGCCACCTCCCATTTATTCACACTTCTCTCACGCACGACTGTTCACAATTATATATCGCAAACCCTTCATATGCCGTGCTTGTCTTCCCTCGTGTCATAGAACAGAGATGTGAATACAAGATCGTACACATGATTCGAGCCCTTGAATTCAGTGAATCAGATGAGACCCGCGTTCGAGTCATTCAAAACGGTCCGAGGCAAAGATCAATGCCCAACTTTGAAACACCTTTGCTTTCACGAAAGGACTAATAAAAAATCAGAACACGTGGGTTTAGCCTAATCCCTTTGGGGTTGAAAGGTCAGCCCTCGCGGGTCGCCCTCTGGTCCCTTGCCCTTTCCCCTCTGGCAGGACGGTAGACCCGTCGTTTTCGGTCCACGCACGACGCGGACCCTTCTTTTACTCTTTTTTTTTAATGGCTGGTGCGAAACAACTGGGGCTCGCTCGGCGACGGATGGGGAAGCCATTAAGGCCGCTGATCGTGCAGTTGACCCGACCCGCACTTGTCGTCCTTCTTGAAAACGAAGCCACATGTCTTTCTGTCTCTATGCTTTCAAGTCTTTCTTCAATCGGAATTATGCAATTTTGATTATTATCTAATTAGGCACCTTTATATTCACGAATTTTCTAAACAAATCCTTGTTAATGCGGCGTCCCACTCTGCCGACATATGGTGTAGATAACATCTCAACCGACATGCACATCGACATGAATGAGAAAACCTAGCTCATACGAATGGTATTAGAGTATGGCGTGAGGAAAAATTAACCGACACGAGCACTTGTATTGAAAAGATTTCATCAATTAAATTTGACCAGATATGGTGTTAAAGGGATTATGAGCAGAAGACTTGTGAAAATTAAAACAGATGTGCAAACAGAATTCGTCCCTTCAAAATTGAGAGGAATACACGTCCAAAAAGGATCATGTGGCACGTGCAGGTGCATGTATAGCCAATACATGTGGATGAGCATGCATTAGGAGCGCTTGAAGAGCAAAGACTTGAAGGAACCGGGAAGAGAATCGTTCAAATTCATCACAGACCCATCTGTAGAAACGACATTTCAAGACATAATTAATCAAAATTTCAACACCTAGACATAAGTAGTCCTGACATCAGACTTTTCAGATCGCAATGATCGACACGACCGGTTCAGTATGCTAAAATTAGGCAAGGAGAGACGTGAGTGCTTGATTGCACAATTTATTGACTCAATGACCACATTAAAGTAACAGATGCTGAACTTGCACAGTGTAAAATCTTCACCGTGGAAAGAGAAATTGAAAGAAACGGTTGGGCATGGGTGGTACAAAGTACAAACTTTTGGTCCCAAAACAGGCAAGCTTATTTAAGGCGCTAGTTTAGCTATCTCCGTGAAATTTTTGGTCCCAAAAGAGGCAGGCTTATTTAAGGTGCCAGCTTAGTCATCTCCGTGACTAAAACTTCGAAAAGCCGTCTCAGTACAGTATCATGTTCGTGTGGGCTTTGCTTTGCTTTGCTCGGCCCCCCTAATGAATTCTCTCCTCAGCTCAACCAAAACTCAAGATCAAGCACGACTAGAAACATAGGCAAGACTGGCCATTGGTAAAACGAAGAACATACTTTTGACCAGCTTAGGTCAAGCAGTGAAGGAAGACAACCCACGCGTCCGGTCGTTCTCATGTTGGAAAGCTGGACCGGCAACATCGACTATGATGCTACTCCATTGCCTTAACATGACCACTTCCTTCCTATTAGCGTCAACTCCCCTAGGTAAACCCAATAGAAACTGCTTTCATGCGATAAACCAAGGCTTCACACCCGTCTTACAAAATCGCTAATGCCGACCCTGTATACACTGGCTTTCTGCAGTTCACGAAACGATTCATGGAGAACAAACTGTTGTAGTGATTTTAAAGCATGCTGTTCTTTTTCTAAATCTCCGGTTTCTGTACTTTAAATGAGCCTTCAAAATCTTAAAGCTTTTAATGGACCCCATAAAGGTAAACATCTGGAAGCTTTTAAGGGCATAAAGTATTCCTAGCCACATTTTCATCTCTTAACGCTTTACTAGAGTTGAAAGACTCAAAAAAAAGTCTCGAGAACTAAGCAGAAGGTACCTCTTCTTAGCATGTGGGAGATGAAAGACACAAAGACGAAGAATTGCATAGCAACCCAAGTGGCCGTCAGTTAATACTGGAATGCAGCTTCCGAATGATGGATTCAAACAAGATGAATGATCTCTTCCCCGAATGTCAATAAACATATAAGGGTGGCAATATTTACACCATTTGATCAGGAATGCTGAGCCATTTAGATCTTAATGGCACTGAGAATGATCCAAGCTGCAAGGACCGCTTCTGACCACAATTTAGATTTGGATATGTAACTTTGCAAGTGAATTTTGTCCATAATGCTGAAGCAGCAACTGCTTAATAAGCATGCCCACAGAAAGTGTCACAAGATCAATCAGCATAGATATCTTCCATAATTTTTGCACCACGCCGTTTTCGTCTCGACGCACTTGATCTACTCATATAAACACGAGAAACTCCAACAGTACCACATTTTCGTACTTTTCTCGTAGTATCCATATTATCATTGACTTTGACTGAGGATTCTGCCCAAACAACCCTTACATGTTCTTTCCCCCTTTCTTTGCGTTTATGCTGTATTCTCTGGGATGTTTGGTATACTCCGTTGCTGTGGCCAAAATAGTACAAGGGATCAATGTAGCAGGATGATGATGAAACAATGCCCCTCATGTCAATAGGCTGTACAAGTTGTACAAATTCATGAAGCTCCATATAACAAGAGTGGTCGGAATATGGAACAGTATAAATTCGTGGATGCAACCTTCCTTCCATAGAAGCAACCTCATTTGCTTTCTTATTGTAGTTTGACCTTGCTAGGAAATCAAAGAAATTCTCATTTCTATCAAGTGGCTTTGAGGCCCATGGAAGACCTGAAGGCATGATTCCTATGGTTGGATGCATCTTATTTAATCCCTCCAAAGTATTTAAGGTAAAGCTGTAACGCGGAACAGCTCGGACTCTGGCGAGAGAAGTTTTAGTTGTGAATATTTCATCAAAACCAAGAATATGCATCGTCTGCAACCGTTCTGGCCACACCCAAATCTTTAAGCAAAAAAGTCAGAAGAACAGAGTAAGCAAAGCTCATCAAAGAATGATCCAGCAACTTTCTCCCTTTTATAATAATAAATTAACATGCCTGATATCTGTTATAACAATTGCTATTTACTCAATCATACATAAGTTAATATAATGTAGATTAAAATTATATATAGCAGATGAAGTAATTTCATGCGATAGTGTACCCAATAGGCATTCAAAAGGTGTAATGCACTGGTAAATGATCTTTCGTGTAGTCAATATTCCACCACGCGTGGATCATGTGAATCAGTTCACTCAATGCATTTTGAAGCAATAAAGTGGAACAAATTTGATATTCAGTGTCATTTATTCAATCTAAGGGCTTTCCAAAGTAAGATAAAGCTCTTTTACAATGGTGTGCTCAAATGAGAGCATCCTTAACATACCTTTATTTTAAGCATGCGGGCAATGTGAACCAGCAGATCTTCTTTGCCCAAAGTGTCTATCCCAATGATCACATGGTGCTTAGGATGAGAAGCAATAATATCAATAACCTGCAACCCGGTTTTGACGAAGTCAAAGCTATGAGAAAACTAGTCTAAAAGTATCAATAAATAGTAGGTCATGCCCTCTCTATAACATATCAGTGAACCTTGCAAACATGGGGATTTTAGGAAAGATACAACTTAAGTTTCCTAATGGATACGAACACTGAGGCAGAATTTCTTGAGACTCAAAATTACTCTGTGGACTAACATTTTAATGGAAGGACACGAAACAGCAGATAGCAGAAGCTATTTAAAAAGCTCATGCACTTCATTATTGTTTCTCCCCTAAACAAACAAATCCTATCAGCTGTGAATCCAAGAGGATCATACATTATGTGCAGAAGCTCAACTATAGCCAGTATCTGAATAAATGACGACGAACCATGACCGTTCTCTTAATGCTCAGTCAATCCCTACACAAGAGATTCGAGAATGGTACCTTAAAAAGCTTCACAAACTAATGATGGGGCAGTGATGAAAACCATGTTAACCAAGCAACGAAACGTACAGTCCGGAAAGAAACAGGGCAGTTACTCTTGTTTATTGCAATTCAATGTGGACAGCATTGCAAGAAACAAGCGAAAGATACGCAATTCCGTACAAGAACAAAGCCAGAGCACCTGCTGGGCAGCATCTCTACGAGGCGGAAAAGAATAGGAAGGATTGCAATAGGTATTATCCAGATACAGAGCGTTCACTCGGCTTCCATTAAGAGCCTTAACGAGCAAGTCCCGCGACCTGTTCACCTTCTCGCTTGTCGTCTCCCAGCGGAAATCACCGGTATAAAGCAAGCACCCGAAGTCGCCACTAAACAAGTACATGACCGCACCTACCCAAAACAGCAAACCCTCTCAAAAGGCAATCCAACAATCAACCACAACAATCAATCGAGCCTCGACGACCCCGTTCAGGAATTAAAGCGAGCAGGGGAGGAGCAACGACTCAGTGGGGCGTTACCGGGGCAGTGGTGGGCGTCGACGGGCATGACGCGGACGAGGGTTTCGGAGGCGGAGGAAGGGGAGAGGAGGGAGAGGGAGTGCCAGACGCCGATGTCGAGGACGCGGAGGAGGGAGAGGTCGAAGCCGGGGAACTTGAAGGGGAGGAGCTTGGCGGAGAGGCGGGAGCAGAAGAGAGGGCCCCTGGACCAGGCCGGGGTGAGGCCCTGCGTGTGGTCGGCGTGCAGGTGGGTCAGGAAGTACGCTTGGCTCCCTCCCGCCCACCGATCCACCGAGATCAGACCTCTCTCCATGGCATCGACGCACGAACCACCGTGCGCCCAGAGAGAGAGAGAGAGAGAGGGGGAGAGCCTCCACTTTCGTTTATGGCGGGGGAAGACTGGATTTGAAAGAAAACTTCGGGGGGCGGTGCTCTTTTAGGCTTCGTGGAATCTTCATGGGCTTTTGCGTGTGGTTCTCCGTGAAGCCCACTTCGTAGGTACGTTGGGCCTGACCGGGATCGAACATGAGGGCCCTTGATTTGTGAGAATTCGTTGGAATTATTTCTGTTTTGCCCGCTTTCTTTATCGAATCGAAAACGGAAGCGTCTTATTAACGAAACTAATTTAGGCTTTAAGCCCTCGGCGTCAACCCGGAGAAAAGAAGAGTGATTTCGGCAGGAGAAGGTATAAAAAAAAAACCCTCCTCTCCTCCAGTTGATTCCATAAAAGGCTAAAAACACAAACAAAAGGAACAGAATAAACCCCGAATGTTGTTTATCGGAATGAAAAACCAAGCTCCACTCTGCCCAGTTTTCATTTGCAAAGAAAATAAATGAATGGAACGAAAGTTTCTATACCAATGTCAAATGCAATTGGCTTTTGCAAGTGCGGCTTTCGACTCAGGCTTTGACAAGATATATAGAAACCCGATGCCATGGAGGGCAACGGTCGAGTTCGGGTGGGGACCCGGCACTTCCCTTTTTGATAGAGAAAGTTCCGCCATGAGGTGATTCATCTAAAGGTTCTTAACGGGGTACGATCAGAGACCAGAGCATTAGGCATTGATCCCCGGCACCAGTGACAGAGCTCGCACTACCTTTCACTTCAATTACCTAATCACGCGTCTCACAAAATTTTCCTTCTCAAAATATGGAAAAGCCGAGCGAAAGACTGGAAATGAACTCTTCCCGGTTGAAAGTTCCATCTCCAAGCACAGAAACTGACACGTGGTGGCCCGACTCGCCGGTCTCGAGACATTATCCTCGAGATGGGAAGCATGACGACAACGGGGCGATTTTTGAGGTGGAATTCTAACGAAATGTTACTGTCGTTCGGGCTAGGCAATGTCCAAAAACATCTCCCGAACGACAGTAACATTTCGTTACACATGATGTTGGGCATCTCCCTTCCGTCCCGCGGGGCTCGATCTCGGTGGAGAATGCCCGCGCGTGTCATGGAAAATAAAGCAAGGCAATAACAAGATGCACGTGGGGGAGGAGCCAGCGGAAGTACCATCATCGATTTTAATACGTGCGACTAGCTGGTCGGATACCGGCTACCACGTGTTACTTTGTTTTTTTTTTTATGACACATGAGTTTTTATCTCGTATCGCACTGGGGCACTTGATGTCGGTCGATTTGTCCCGAGTCCTAACCCAAATCCACTGAGCTTGCCTTCTCATATTAGCAACTCCGGCCTTTGGGACCAACCGAGGAATCAATATTGAATCTCCCCTAGTTGGGAGATTCTCCGTGCTAGCAGTGACCCTACCATGAAAAAAGTTTCGGCATCGTATCACGTGGATCACCCTTTAGGTCCATGTTGTGTTAGGATGAAAACACACACAAAAATCCAAAAAAATCATAAATTTATTATGACCGATGATGAGGATTGTCAGAGCTCACCTACCAATCACTAGAACTGCATTTAGTAATGTTTATGTTCCTCTTTCCTTTTTCCTTCTTGGAAATAGAAAAATGAATAAAAATTTGTTTGTGTACGTCAATCAATTTTCATATTTTTCAGAATAGAAATGTGGTCAATGAATAAATTTGGAATATACATAAGAAGTAGAAATAAATAAATAAATAAATAAATAAAATATACTTCTTTGTTTTCAGGAACGAAAACATAAACAAGCCCTAAAACTAAAGAAAATTACATCTTTCTCCGTGTTGCAGTTTGCACTGTGTTGTTTCCATTGGTGATTGCGAGATGGGGTACCTCTGGCTCTGACTAAGTCTTTTTTTCTGCTTGTGCAATTTTTGTTGGGTTTTTAGTAAGTGTTTTGTTGATTCCATAGCCTACTTAGAAGAGGAGTGATTGCGAGGATTGATTTTCAATGATTTAGATCTCAAGGCTATTTCAATGTCCTGAGATCGAAAAGTTAATATATGTACTATTTACCTGTGTTCCGTGCTTGTGTGAATGCGTGATTTATTGCATGTGCGAATACTACTTTTTGATTTGGGGAGCGATCCTTTATGAGACGAGTATATTAGCCTTTTGTCAATTACTAGAAAAGGGGATTAGGAGGGCTCTGGAGATTGGTAAATCATTTTTTTTGGTGCTTGAAAACTAGGGTGTCTTGATGCACCGAGTCTTCCTTAGAAGCTGGATTAGTGCATCTCATTGGGTCTTTTGTTTTATATGATGAATTATAACCAGGAAAACTTAGCTTCTTGTTACTATCTTACTTAGTAGGTAGAGAAGTCTAAAGATATGTTCTATTGTTCTTTCCATGTTCTGCTGTATTTCTTGGAAGCTGGATTACGGCATTTCATTTGGGTCTTTTTGTTTTGTATGATGAATTAGAATAGGGAAAACTCAACTTCTTGTCGGCAATGATGCAATACCTTTGATTACTCATGCAATGGATCTAGCTTAAACTTCAAGCTTTAAAACTTTGATGTTGCTTGGAGAAGGAAGGGAATATGTAGCTGCATTTTGTCCTTGATTTACTGATCTTCGACCTCCTTTCTACTGCTATGATTATTTGGTATGTAGTTGAGTTTGAATAGTGACATGCTTGAGCAACATTCCTTTATCTAATTCATGGCTTGAGCGAGAATGCTGTTTTATGGCCATTGAGTTGTTGATTGTTAACACCACCTCTTGAGAATGGTTATGTGATATCCAATTTTAGGTGGTTACAATTTTATTACTATGTGACGTTTTATTGTAATATTGCCAGTAATTTCCACATTATTATGTTATGCTTTAATGCATGGCTCATATGATGCTCGACCAATCAATATTAAATGGAATCCTCGAAAGGGGTATTCACTGCAAAGTGGGTTGAGCCATTAACCAGCCTATATGTAAGTTTGTTGGTAGAAGAGGTTAAAAAGGGAAATCTCACCTCTTGTACTTTCAACAAAGCGAGGTGGAATACACGACCTGAATTCGATAAACGGGCAAGACTCCAATATAGACAACTACAGTTGAAAAATAAAGTGAATAAACTGAAATAACATTATGGTAGTTTTAAGAAACTTCTTTTACAATATGGATTTGGTTGAGATAATGTAAATAAAACAATTATTGTCAATGATCCAAGTATATGGGAACCTCACATCAAGGTATCATTTAACTTTTTGGTCATTTTGAGATTATTGTAAATGTAAGTTTTATGAGGTTTACTTACGTTGCTAACATATATTATCATTATGAAAATTACGGGACAATAATGAGTGGGTAAAATTTAAGAATGATATATTTCCTCAGTATCCTGAATTATGTATTGTATTTGGTGATACATATGCTACTAGGGTGCATGCAATAAGAAATGTTGAAGATTTGGTGGTGTCAGAGGAAGATGATTATAATGGTGGTAATGTAGATGGTGCTCAAGAGGACTTTAGCGAACACTATATTGATAAAGAAATTTTTACATTTGACAATAACACAACTCATTTGGATAAGTTGGATAGGACTTCAATTACCAAGAGGAGAAAAAAGAGTCACTCATTTGATTTTGCTAGCACTTGAAAAGCCATACAAGAGATGATCGAATCTAAGACAAGTCAATCTATGAGCTCTACCACCTCATAGGTCATAGCACCACCTGTAGAGCCGTTCTCTATATTTACTATGATTGATGTTCTAGTTAGCATCCCTGAATTAAAGCAGGATCTTTATAATAAATGTAGTGGAACGAGCATGCGTTAATATTACATTGAGGGAGGCTTTTATCAAATCCCCAATGAAGGGAGAAATTGACTTCTTCTTTGTCATATATAGATGTCAGGAAATGTATTGTGGATTGCATGAGATTTTTACATTTGTTTTCATTTTACTCTAAGACTTATATTATTGGTTGATATGTGATTTTTAAAGATATCCATGTTGAGACTATTGTGTTTGAGTGGTGGCATGGATATGAGGGATTTGCGTGGATTTTTATATTTGGTTTCATTTTACTCTATGACTTACTTTAGTGGTTGTTATATAATTTTTGAACTTATTCATGTTGAGACTATCGTGTTTGTGTAATGGCATGTATATGATGGATTGTGTAGGATTTTTATATTTGGTTTGCTTTCACTCTACTATTGTATTCAGATTGCGTGAGACTATATTGATATTATTGTATTGTGTGATGGCATAAGTACTATGGAAAGGGGATTGAATAGTGTGTCTAGTTGAGCAATACTTAGATGAGTTTGATCGTGATTGTGCACTATTCCGATAGACATATCCGTAGATATAAAGAAACCTATTAGGGATAGTAAATTGCTAGGACCTAAATGGATAAGAGAGATTGTTTATGGTCATTCAAATAGAGTATATGAAGATTTTAAGTTGGAGAGACATGCTTTTCTGGTCTTATTCTATTTAATGGAGACTAAAGGTTGGTTGAAAGATAGTCAATACATAAGGGTAGATGAACACTACTTAAATTAAAAAAATTACAGCTAAAACCCTTTGTAATTATTTTTTTGCCAAACACTACTTAAATTCAAAGTTGTTTTGTAAGAGAGTTTTTACCAAACACAATTTGTATATTTCCTCAAGTTGCTTTACTTTTGAGTATTTGCATTGTACCAAAAACCCATTTTCAAATCTAAACCAAACACGCCCTATGACTCACCATGCTTCATCTTTCTCATCAATTGCTAAAGCGACGTACTGAATAGCCAAAAAAAACCAGCACAAAATTATAGTGCGGAATCTTATATGAATCAACGTGAAGAAACACGAATCAAAAAGAGCATCCACGAGCCGAATATCTAGAAAACTCTTCCCCAGTAATTACAAGAGCTGATATCGCTCCATGTGTACAGTACAGTGTATCGATGGGGTGGGCGCGTGTTTCATGGATTCAATTCTCTATCTCTTACTTTATTTCTTCCCCTAAATTTATAGCCGAAGAATTTTCCAGCAACTCTATTATGCATGCCTGGTCTTTTTTATTTCTCTGAGTTTTGATAGTTCACCCGCCGGCCGCTCTAAGGAGACAAACCAGGCCGACGACGACCGTTGACCCCACCGCACTACCACATGCAATGATTGAACTTCCTAATCTTTCCCGAGGCATGCGTTTACTTTTGAATTTATTTCCTTCGCCGCAGCGCAACAGGTTCATAAACCCATTTTGCAGAATAACATCCAAAATGTAAATCCAATGGTCTTCACATTTACAACCAAGAATTGCTTTACCGCAAACAGCCGCACAGGACACCTTATAGAGTGTACACATGGACACGAGTTGAGAACATGGCATGGCCAGCTTTTATAGTGTGACGGGCAGTGCTTACAAGGCTCGAGGGCGAATTCACCGCTGCCGCCCGATCAGAATAGAAGGATGCAAGTTCCCCGAAGACGAGCTTGGTAAGAGGCTGAATTCAACTTGCTAAGGAGGTGAAACATTTTGCTGGCAGCAACACAATCGACATGCTATGGAAGTGACGCATATCAGATAATGTCTAGGTCCAATTTCGCGATGAGAAGGGTCAAGCATCGTTGTTCCCTCAAAGTAATTGCTCGTCAATGCTGAAAAACTCGGCGCATGTGAAATGCATCAAATCAAGAAAATTATGCGCTAATGCCCATGAGAGAATGGACCTACCCACGCCATACACAAATTGTAGCGTTTTTTCCTTAATTTCCTTTCGACCAAATCAAATCGAAAGCAAATCCCAAAATCACTAATATTTCTAAACAATTTTTTTTTTGGGGGGGGGGGGGGGGTGGTTTGTGGTGGTGGGGGCGGCGAGGGAGGACGGCTAGTATTTCTTTGCGGAGACATAGTCAACGTTCTTGTGGGGATCTTCTTCCGATTGGCAAAAGTAGGCGAGAACGATGTCGATCGCTTCCCGTGCCTGCGGATAACCTTACGATGAGGATGAAGTATTGTTGCAGCGAGTGGTCTGGCAATGGTGACCCGTCAGCAAAGAGACATTAAACCTCGTCGCCATTGCAAGAACTCCAGTTATTCAGCATGCGACGCTCCAATAACTTTAAGTTCTTGTTCTTGTCTGTGATAGTCCTGCCGTTTTGCTCGAGCAGTGACACCTTATCAGCAAGCACAGGAGGCAGGATCACGTATCCGGGAAGAGCCACTCTCACGTCCGCTGGCAAGCGGTTCGAGCTTGGTTTCTTCTCTCCGAATGGGAGCTCCGACTGGAGAAGGTACGTCGGCATATGGTATTACGGGTCGGATCCTCTGATTATCGTCTGGGTCGCCAAACGTGATGACCCGCTTGTCGGCCAAACGGCTTCGTTCGGCCTTATGGACGGCAACCTGCAGTTGTGGAACGATGGACGACCGATCCAGTTGACCAATGTGACGGGTTCAAGCTCTTCGACCCGGTTTGCGAAGCTTCTTGATACAGGGAATCTGGTGCTGATGGAAGACGACGGGAGCAAGAGCATTCTATGGCAGAGCTTCGATCACCCAACCGACACGTTCCTTCCTGGGATGCCGATGACCGACGACTTCAAGTTGACTTCTTGGGCAAGCCAGGATGACCCGAAACAGGGCAACTTCACGTTCCGGAGGGATCAAGAAGGGGACCCCAGCAAGTATGAAGTGATCCGCAACCTGTCTCCTTACTGGAAAAGTGGGGTCTACGGCAAGTTCATACAAGCCGATGAAATATTCGATTTCATCTCTCAGTTGCTCTCCAATTTCACCACGACCGCTAATCCAAGCTTGGCCGCCGGAAAAAAACTCAATTACTCCAGCGGCGTCCAGTCGGTCATGAACGATGATGTCCGGTTGGTCATGAACTATGACGGCCAGATTCAGTACTACAGGCGGAGATACGGGTCAAAGCCGTTCTGGTTTCAGCCAATGGGCCGATGCAGCGTCTTCAATGCGTGCAACAAGTTTCAGAGCTGTAATGAAAGGAATGGTAATGAGACCATGTGTACGTGCTTGCCGGGTTTTGAGATGCGTCCTGGGGGATGTCTCAGGAAGTCGCCAACATGCGGGAAGAACAGCAGTTTCTTGAGTCTGAAGATGATGAAGGCCGGGAATCCGGACCTTCAGATCCCTGTAGACAGCGAGGAGCAATGCAAGCAACAGTGCCTCAAAGACTGCTATTGCCAGGCTTACTCGTTCAAGGAGGAACAGCGCCGAGGGACAGAGAACGGCAACTCGATATGCTATACTTGGTCGGAAGATCTTGGCAATATGCAGGAGCTTGCCCAGGACGGTCGCAATCTCTTTGTCCGAGTGCCGCTTTCAGACATAGGTTAATTTCCTTTTGGCCCGACCTTTACCCTTTGCAAGATCATATTTGATCGTGACCTTCTGACTTGGGCCGTGACTTTTTAATTTGCCTTCTTTTGATGAACTTGGGAACTTTGCTCTTATTTTGCGCACTTACATGTTATATTGATTGCAAGCGTCTTCCTACACAGTGTTCTAGTCCACCTGCATATGGCAAGCAAATGATGCTATCCCAATTTTAGCCGTGAATATTATGTATGATTACAGCTCATTAGCAGGTGAATGTGCATAGCACTGACGCTGATATTTGTTGACTTTCATAGAGTATAATAACAGGGGCTGTGAAACTTGTGGCACCAATTTAGTCCCTTACCCTTTGAGCACGGGACAGAGATGCGGCGATCCACTATACTCTGCATTTCACTGCGACAACAAAACTGCCCAGCTTTACTTTGGACAGCACAACTACAGAGTCACTAGCATCAAGCCAGAAGCTCGAATATTTACCATCCAAATTGATGAGGCATTCAACTGCTCAAATAGCAGTCTCATAGAAATGAATCAGCAGCCTAACCAATCCTCGCCGTTTAGTGTGATGAGTGGGTGTACTGGACGACCAATGAGTGAAGTGAAAATTGAGTGGAGCGATCCGAGAGAGCCACTCTGCAATTCGTCCGACGACTGCAACTGGCCACATGCAACTTGCAAGGATGAATCAGATGGAATACGAAGGTGCCTCTGTGACTCAGGATTCAGGTGGAATTCTTTCAGCGTCAATTGTTCTCTGGGTGAGAATGTTGATCTTGTGAATTGACCCACAACTTTGGCTACTGCATTCATGAATAACAGATTAGAAGGAAAAGTAGCCATTAGGTTTTACAGGTCATCAAAATAGTAGATAGACGTGCCCCCAAATCAATCTTTTCTATGTCCAGGGTCTATCATTCAGAGTACTACCAGGATGATATGCTCCTCCTGGAAGCAGACTGACAAATTCGATACAGTGAACAGATATATTTTTAGCATTAATCTGAAATTTGTAATAAGTAGGCCAGCAGAGCTTGAAACCAGAGCAGATACAGCTATAGTTCGTCTCCTACCCTAGATTCCCAAGATATATCGACCCTGTCAGGGAGTCAATGGCATCTGCCTTTACGGTAACCATCCCAAGTATGGTGTATGCACGCAATATAATGACAGAGTCTAGGACTTGCACCAACTAAACTTGCTCATTTTGTCGACCATAAGAGGGATTGTGACCACGCATTATTAAGTTCTCACATCAGTTCCTTTTATCAAATTAGCGCATCCTTGTGTCTACCATTATCGGTTCACTTTTGTCCAAAATAGAGTTGTTACATTTTCTTTTCTTGTTGAGCAATATCAGGTTCAGACGTTGAAGGAGCGGGATCATTGCAGAAAAGACGGAAAGTGGGACCTGTATATATAGTTGCTCCTGTTGGTGCCGTAATTTTCATCCTTGTACTTGGTGGCTTATTTTATATGAGAAGGCAGCGTGGTAGTCTGCAAGGTAACCACAAATCATATGAATACGACCTTTTATCTGAAATTGTTAGGCCTGATGCCCTAGGAAACACTAGTAGACGATAATAAGATAGCAAACAATAAGTAACTAGAGCTGGCACTACAGGGAGCAGGGAAAGCACTCGGGAAAATCCGGACTTTCGTCTATATGACAGCGAGAAACGGATCAAAATGTGGATGGATTCACGCCAGTTTGAGGAGGATGATAAGAAAGGCATAGAGGTGCCATTTTTTGATTTGCAAATTATTCTACATGCAACAAATAACTTCTCGGATGAGAACAAACTTGGAAGAGGCGGGTTCGGGCCAGTTTACAAGGTAAAGAAAATGGTTTCTTCTTCTACCATCTGGGGCTCTTGACCAGTCACGGTGACGAAGTAATCCATTCCTTAAGTTTGTTTCAGGCTACCTTTCCAGAAGGACAGAAAATTGCAGTGAAGAGGCTATTGAGTGGATCAGGACAGGGCTTGGAGGAATTTAAGAATGAAGTTGTCTTGATTGCCAAACTTCAGCATCGAAATCTTGTCAGACTAGTAGGATATTGCGTCAAAGGAGATGAAAAAATGTTACTATATGAATACATGCCAAACAAAAGCTTAGATTCCTTCATATTTGGTAAGCACCTTACTTCGTTTCCCTATTGCCTTGCTTCTGTGCATAGCTGTAATAGATAGTAGAAATAAAGCTTTTAACTTTGTCTGAGAGTGAGATTAAGACTTTGCTACCTTCACCAAATTAATTGAAATAAAAAACTTGCCAGATCGGACAAGGTGTTCCTTGCTGACCTGGGAGATACGCTTTGAGATTATCTTGGGAATTGCACGAGGAATGCTCTATCTTCACCAGGATTCTAGGCTGCGAATCATTCACAGAGATCTCAAGACGAGCAACGTTTTGCTCGATGAGGAGATGACTCCTAAAATATCTGACTTTGGTCTGGCACGGATATTTGAGGCAAAACAAACTGAAGCAAGCACGCAAAGGGTGATTGGAACATAGTAAGTTATCATACATGAGCATATCATTTATTTTCATTTGGATAGAGAATTTGTTGGACACTCTACAAGGAGCCCACCACATCATCACCTTTTAATATCTGCAGTGAAACTTAAGTATTCCAACTGAGGCTTGATTGACTTATTATTCTCCAATGCAGTGGATACATGTCTCCAGAGTATGCTTTGGATGGCTTTTTCTCATTCAAGTCCGATGTTTTTAGCTTCGGTGTCGTCGTATTGGAGATTGTTAGTGGCAAACGTAACACGGGCTTTTATCAGTCTGAAGGAACAACGAGCCTTCTCACTAATGTGAATACATCCATTTGCTGTCCCTTTCTTTTGTTTTATCCACTTCCTGTCGCTCTTTTCTCTGAAAGTACTGAAACTTCAATTGTGCAGGCATGGAGATCATGGAATGACAATAAAGCATTGGACTTGCTGGATCAAGTGCTGCACGAAACTTACAACAGAGAGCAAGTTTTGAAGTGCATAAACGTGTCACTTTTATGCGTGCAAGAAGACCCGAGTGATCGTCCCACAATGGCAAATGCAGTTTTCATGCTCGGTAGCGAAACTGCGACTCTTCCAGTTCCGAAAAAGCCGGCTTTTGCAGTTAGGATAGGCATTTCTACCACAGCTTTTTCTCCCAGCAAACAAGAGTCGGGCGCGGTGTTATCATCTACTCTGGAACAAGGACGATAACATTGTATCTTCCTTGAATCTGTTCCACATCTTAGTTGTCAAAAGCTTTAGCCATCAGGCACTTGTTTATCTAGGAATGCCTCAATTTTTACTCCATGATATTCCTTTTTCCTCTGGCAGAGTACAGTTTACTCTGTTGATTGCTGATGCTCTTCCTTCCTAAGAATGTACAATACTAACATAGCAAATTGGCTTCTTGATCACCAGAGACCATCCTTCTCGTCATTTGTTGTACTGCTCATTCTTAAGAATAAGTTTCTTCTACTGCAATTGAGTTGTAAAATCGATACTCTTTAAGGGTTATGGTTATCCTATCAAACTCGCAATCCACCCCACTATAGCATGCTCCAAAAAAATCTCCCCTTTTAAATTAACTGAGACTTCCCTTCTAGTTATAACCGAGGTGTTACTATTGTGTTTTAAAGATCGATACATTTCCTTGTGATGGATGGTCGGTTGCCTTGTAGCATTTGCTGTATCGCTCAGGTTACTCAATATTTGCCTCAAGGGAAAGGAAGCCTACTTTATAAACGCTAGAGAGTTGCCTAATACCTTTGCGCTCGGTAAGTCATGCGACTCGCTGGTTGGATCTATGGTTCAGCATCCACTCACTCCGAGGTTCTCCTTTTTGGGTGGTGGGTTCTGATCTTGATATGAGAAAAGTGGGCCTTTTCTTACTTCACAGAAACTTAATCAAGACAAACAAAAGGCTAGAAGTTCTTTTTCTCGTATGCACGATATAAGAAATCTGTGACCATTACAGATCTCATCCCTCAACTCCACCATTTTTCTGCGCCCCCCACTCTGCAATTCTTCTAGGATGAGTTTACACCTAGGACACGTAGCGCGAGATGTCTTAAAGAATGCACAACAGTAGCCTCATTCAATTCATCAAGTTTTCGAATGCCTAAACCTCCTCCATTTTTCGGTAAGCTGATCAGGGACAAACTCATTCTTAATTCCATAAGCCTTTCCAACATCATTTCTGTTCCCCCATTCGAGTAGCCTTTTTCCAGAAGAATAGACATGCTGTAACCATGGTTAACCAAGCTCAAAGGTTACAGACATGATCAACTCAACTTGGCCGGCGATAATTTTATTAGTTATCTTCTCTACAAGGGGCTAGCAATGTCTGCCGAATACCTTTCTAACGCCACTTAACTGAATCCATTCGTCCGCATAAGATTCATCATAACCAGCGACAAACAATTCGAACCTTGAGGGATTAATTTTCAGTCCAGACGTAGGCTGGACCGTCTGGACTTCTAAAGTAAAGCAAGAATCTCCATGAGAGGTCTCTAATCATTTTTTAAGACAAATTGCATCAAATCACCAGCTAAAGCTGAGATAGTGAGGTCTTAAATTTGTGTAATACATTGAAAAGTAGAATGCGTTTCTCTGTCTGCTCTCTATCCAAACGATTTTGCGGTCCATGTTACGCCAGCAAAATATTAAGAGAATGGCGGAAACGGACTTAACTTGAAGAAAAAGATAGAAAATTGACCAGGTGAGTTCGAACAAAAAACTCACTCGACATCTTCTTCCCCCAAAATTTCCGTCCAAAGACTTTTCAAGCAATTTTATCGGACGAGTTTTATTTTAGTTTTTTGAGTTTTGATTAGTCACCCAACCGCGTCAAGTGGGACACGGATCACCTTGATTCCGTGGTGATCGGACGGCCCCCTATTATTGTGGGTGAGTGGGTGGTTGGGGGGAGGGGGGGAGGGGGAGAGGGTGTTTTGGTCTTTTCATTGGGGATGGAAAAAGGTAAGAAAGGACCACCTACAATTATGGCAGGCGCTCCATTTCTCGTTGGGTGAGTCACTTTAAACCAGAAGCAAATTGGCGCACAGCAGGCTGCTATCTACTTTCTCCCAGCCGTCCGATCAATCGGCTGAAAATTAAAAGAAAAATTAATTTTTTTAAATACTTTTTCTATAAAATCCCAACCGTCCGATCAAGATCGGACGATTGAGATTGCACAGCAGGTGATTTGAATCCCTTTAAACCTGCCTTAGTATGATTCTAAAGTACGAAAATATCGCAACAAGTCCCCCAAAATATATTATCTACTTGGCATTACATAGTGAATATCTTGCCCACACCTATGGAGTGCTTTAATGAGACCAACGACCACGACACTTGACTCCCCCTTAGGATTAGAGATAGAAAAATGGGTCAAAAATTCATATTTTAATTCATATTTGATAACGTGGATCATAGATGTGTTAGCTTAAAAGGTTAAATGTGTCACTTAATAATTTAATAGATCTTAAACGAGTTCTAAACGAATCATAAATTGACTTTTTAATTAATTTTAAGTATTATTAACAAGTCATTTTTAGATTATGAAGATTTTGATATTCTAATTATTTAATTTTGATATTTTTAATTTGAGTGCGTTTCTTCGTGAAGCCCACTTTGGAGTTATGTTGGGCCTGACCGGGATCGAACATGGGGGCCCTTGATTGTGAGAAAATTCGTCGGAATTCTGTCTGTTTTGCCCGCTTTCTTTATCGAGTCGAAAACGAGAACGTCTTATTAACAGAACTAGATTAGGCTTTAAGCCCTCGGGCGTAAACCCAGAGAAAAGAAGAGTGATTTTGACAGGAGAAGATTAAAAATAAAAAATAAAAACAAAAACCTCCTCTCCTCGGGTTGATTCCATAAAAGGCTAAAAACACGAGCAAAAGGAATGGAATGAACCCCGAACGTCGTTTTATCGGAATGGAAAACCGAGCTCCAATCTACGCAGTTTTCATTCGCAAAGAAAGTAAATGAATGGAACGAAAGTTTCTATACCGATATCGAATGCAATAGGCTTTCCCAATTGCAGCTTCCAACCATGGCTTTGACAAGATCTGTAGAAGCCCCGATGCCATGGAGGGCAAAGTTGAGTTCGGGTGGGGACCTGGCTCTTTTCTTCAGATGGAGAAAGTTCCGCTGTGAGGTGATTCATCCAAAGGCTCCTGATGGGTACAATCAGACCGTGGAGCATAAGGCATCGATGTCCAGCACTAGTGATAGAGGTTTGCACGGCCTTCCGCTTCAATTACCTAATTTCACATCTCACGAATCTTCCTTATCAAACGATCGAAAAGCCGAGTGAACGACGGTAAATGAACTCTTCCCGATCGAAAGTTCCGACCGCAAACACATAAAATTGACACGTAGTGACTCGCCACGCGTGACCCGACTCGCCGGTCTCGAAACATTTTCCTCGAGATGGATAGCATGACGAGGACTGGCGTTTTTGGGGTGGAATTCTAACGTTTGTTTTTTCTTTTTCTTTTTTTGTCCCGTGGACATGTTTCTGTCGTTCGTACCATGCAGTGACCAAAAACACCCGGGGCCCCCAACTCTTGTCGTCCCGCACGATGTTGGCAAATCTCCTTTCCGTCCCGCGGGGCCCAATCTCGGTGGAGATCGGGCTTATCATGGATGAAAAAGCAAGCCAAATAACAAGATGCCACGTGGGGACATTGTCAACGGAAGTACCAACATCGATGGCGAGCAAATATTAGGTGGTCCCGGCGCAGTGCGCCCGGGCCACTAGGAGGGGAACACCTGAAGGATGGGCCCCGCTCGCTGTGAGATAGCTGGCGGGGCCCATTCACCAGATGACCCCCTCTTAGTGGCCCGGCACAATGTGCCAGGACCATTTAAAATTTTTCCACATCGATGTCAATACGTGTGAATAGCTGGTCGGATACCACTGCCACGTGTTACTTTTGTTTTGTACACATAAGTTTTTATCTCGAACAGCACAATTTGTCCCGAATCCTGACCCAAATCCACTGAGAATGCCTTCTAATATTGGAAATGGATGCCCTGCTGTGTGTACGGACCACAACAAGGGTGCCGTGATAGGCTTCCCAGCCGTCCGAGATCGGACAGTTGGGAAAATTTAAAAAAAAAGTCAATTTTTTTGAATTTTTTTATAAAATCCCAGCCTTCTGATCTTATAAGTTTTTTTTATTTATTTACATTTTATTACAGGTCCAATAACAAATCAAACAAATGCCAAATTAGAACAAAACATAAAGTCCAAATTTCATTCTTTTTTTCAGTTGCTACGAGAATGCAATGACAATTAATCACGTTAACATACGATTTTTGCACAATTCACATTTATAAAAAAAATTACAATTCGTTGCTTTTGTAAAATTTTGATGTGAATCGAAAAGCTATCGAGAAGAAGGCTTCGATGTAGATACTTTAAATAAGAGGTTATTCAATTGAGTTTAAAACTTTTCAAGGGTTTTCTTATTTTTTATGCTAAACTAAAAATGTTTATTGAAAACGGAAAATCTAAAATTGGTTCAAGACTTATAGAATTAATACCATATGAAATAAATTGTGGTCAACCACCTAGACATTCTATATATTTATTATTTTATTTTCATTTTATTATTTTGGAATTTTTATATTTTTTAGAAAATGAATTTTTGAATTTTTATAATTTTTTTTTATTTAGTAATTTTTTAATTCGAAAAAATGGACTTCGGACCGAGTTTAGGAAACCCAACCCAACTCTCTGACCTTGACCCAACAAAGGAGTTGGAGTTGTATGTGGGTGAACAATGGAGAAAGAAAAAAAGTAAAGAGTTTTATGTTTCGGATAAAAGAAATCCTATCCCACCCTCCCTCTCGGATTTTTTTTATCCAGTTTATATCTCTTATATATCCGACTTTATCATATCCTAAACAGCTACCAAACACAGAATAGGATAAAATATATCCTATCCTGGTTTTTATTCGGTCGACCAAACGCAGCCATATAGGATTCCCCATGTCTTGATGATTATCTCTTGCTTCTATTATGGGTGCATTTGATTCAATATTTGAAAAATGTTTGAAGCTTGAAAGCCTATGTGGCTTGAGACGTTTGGCAACAATTGTCAAGTAACTTTCAAGATAAAATCAGCATTGCTATATTTTCTCTTTCCATATTGCCATTACTTTTTGTAGATTTTCTTATTTCAAGTTTTGATTGGTCGTCGGTATTAAAATCATGCAACACCCTCATCAGCAAGTTTAGACAATGGGCAACGGCCATTGAGGTTGAGCCACCTCAGGCTTTATTGCGCACCTAGGCAACCGCCATCAAGGTTTCACAACCTTAGGCCCTAGTGACGGTAACTAAGGTCATGCGATCTTAGGCCTCACTTGGATCACACTCCCCAAGGCAAGAGGCGACAGCCACCGAGGTCGTGCGGCATCAAGCTTTGTCGCATGAGGTGGCCCAAGGTCGTGCGAACTCGATTAACGGCCCCCGGTAAAAGGTATAATTTTTTAAATAAAAATTTATATCTAAAGCCCTTTGCTAATTTTCTTTTGCCAAACACTACTTACAATCAAAAGTTATTTTGTAAAAGAGTTTCTACCAAATACAATATACATTTTTCTTAAGAGACTTTATCTTTTGGTATTTATATTGTACCTAAAATTCATTTTCAAGGCTAAACTAAAAGCATCCTGTGGCCCACTATGCTTAATCTTTCTCGTCAATTGCTAAAGCGACGTACCAAATATCCAAAAAACCAGCACAATTTATAGAATCAACGTGAAGAAACACAAACCAAACAGAGCATCCACAAGCCGAATATCTAGAAAATTCTTCCCCAATAATTACAAGAGGTGATATCGCTCCACGCGTACAGTACTGAGTATGGATAGCGTGGGCGCGTGTTTCATGGACTCAATTCTTACTTTATTTCTTCCCCCATAATTTCTGCCCAAAGACTTTTCAAGCAACTCCATCGTGCATGGTCTTTGCATGGTCTTTCTTTGTTTCTATGAGTTTTGACAGGTCACCCATCGACGCTACACTGAAAAAGGAGACAAACCAGGCAGACGACGACCGTTGACCCCACTGCACCACCGTATGCAATGGTTGGACGTCCTAATATTCCCCGAGTTATACGTCTACTTTTGAATTATTTCCTTCGCCACAGCGCAACAGGTTCATAATCACATTTTGCAGAATAACATCCAAAATGTAAATCCAATGTCCTTCACATTTACAAGCACTGAACAACCATGAATTGCATGAAAAGCATCATACCCACTCGCCACGACAAAAGCATCTCCGTCTGTGAGCTTTCTCTCTCGCCTACGGCGAGTTGTCCCTATCCTGCTCAGTGATAGCTTCCTTAACCTAATTCACCCAGATCGTCCTCCTTCATCGGCACAGGATGATTACCCAAACCACAAACCCACCAGATTGAGGATGTCATGTCTTCCTCCCTGACCCTCGAGAAACCTTGATCTTCTTTTAGGGTTTTCTTCTTTTTGAATTAGATTACACATTCATCCATGGAATCCCACTTACCCACAACCAAATACTATACACAGACCTTATTTTACCATTACATTCATCCATTCTTACATATCTAACTACTTTGCTAACAAAACAGTAAACCCTTCTTCGCCCTCCAGTATTGCGCATCCAGAATCCCCTTGATCCATCGAAGCCCTGCCATCCATGGAAGGAAATCAGGAGAATCAGCTCCGTTTATTGACCTTGTGCAAGTGCATGGGAGATTTATGGTCTGCTGATGATATCACGGAACTGAACGTGGGCATCCCTGAGATACAAAGAGAAGCGGATGAGTACTTACTGTATGGTAAACTGTTCTCCAAACCAAATGTTAATTTTCAAGCATTTTGGTCGACCATGAGGAAAGCTTGGAAAACAGAGAACACCAAATGTGAGATGATAGAACAAGGTTTATTCGTTTTCATTTTCAAAAATAGGGAAGAGCTTAAGAGGGTATTTCAAACAGGGCCCTGGTCGTTTGCTAGCAATCTATTGGTTTTACAGGAAGGAGATCCTACAGTCCCAGAACATTGTTATGAGTTTAATCACTACTCCTTTTGGATACACATAGTAGGCCTTCCTCGGCTAGCTATGACAGAAGAAAGTATAAGGCTGGTAGTCTCAAAGCTGGGTGACATTGAGGAGATTAGGACTGAAGCCAGAAATAACAGTTCAAGGAAAATAGGGAAAGCAAAAGTCAGATTAAACTTGCTGAAACCTTTGAAAACTGGCATTGTCATTCTTGTGGGAGATAGAAGCTGGTGGATTGATTTTAAATATGAAAGGCTACCGCATTACTGCTATTCATGTGGCCATGTTGGACATTATGCTAATTATTGTCCAAGTTTTCCTATGAAGAAACTGGAATTGAACAAGATAAACCAGGCCGATTTGGCTCATGGTTAAAAGCAGAGGTTAAGGATTTAAGTCCTTGCTGGCATACTTTTTATGGAGAAATTGACCTTGCTATAGAACTGGACGATATAATCCCTGAGACCCCGATGACACAGGCTGAAAATACTGCAATGTTTGACCCTATCTCAGGGGGTAGCCATGCAGTAGTATTATACAATCCTATAACTCAGCCCATTATGACAACACCACTTTCAATAGAACCTTCAAAACAGGAGAAAGGGAAGAGTGTGCAGCAGCCATATTTTCAGAAAGGGATTAATGTGGTGCAAACTCCAGGGGTGAATATGAAAAGAACATTTAGGCTAAATCCAAAGAAACAAGTGTTCATGAAACCATGTAAACGCCTCCCTTATGAAAAAAGAAATCCTATGATGGATCTAGCTGAAGTTGAGAATCTCACGGATACCCCGATTCAGATTTGGGAAGGTGGTTTGACAGGGGCTTTGGTGGCTGGCCCTAATAAGCCACCGAAGAAATTATGAAGTTTTTAAGCTGGAACTGTCAAGGTCTAGGCTCTCCCTTGACAGTCCAGCACTTTCGAGCCTTGACGGCTCGAGAGAGACCTAACATGGTGTTCCTCATGGAGACGAAAAATCAAAGCATGGTAGTGGAAAGAATAAAAAGGAGATTGAAGTTTCAGTCTATGCTAGTAATTGATCCGATTGGTCTTGCTGGTGGGTTGGCTCTATTATGGGATGAATCAATGCAGATTAATGTGGAACACAATAGTCAAGAGTTTATTGAAGTATCTTGCAAGGATATCACAGCTGGTTGCTACATGAAGATTTCCTTCCTACATGCCTCAACGAATTTCCAGGAGAGAATCTCTCTGTGGAATACTTTAAGGAATCGAAATGGAGCATCTACTACTCCCTGGCTTTGCATGGGTGACTTCAATGAAGTGCTATTTCACTGGGAGAAAGTGGGGAGAAGAGAAGCGGAGAGATATTAGATGTCGGCCTTTAGGGAATTCATTGACACTTGCTCCCTGATTGATATTGAAAGCAAGGGATGTGCTTTTACATGGACAAATAAGAGAGAAGGGGACTATTTAGTTAAAAAATGACTTGACCGAGCGTTATGCAACATTGAATGGAGGGTACAATACCTTAATGCTGAAGCCTTTGTCTACCCAGCTATTGGGTCGGACCACTGCCCTTTCCTTCTATGTCTAGATCCTATGTTGCCAAGGAAGAAGAAGCTGTTTCGATTTGAGGCGTTCTGGCTGGACCATCCAAATTGCAAAAATGTGGTAGATAAAGCTTGGAATGATGGAGTTGAACAACAAGGGAAGTTGATATGGAAAATAAGGAGAGTGATCCATGAGCTGGGAAGATGGAGCAGAGAAAATTTCAAAAATGCTTCAAAACAGATTGGAGAACTTAATTTCCAACTTACCACAATCTTGAACAAAGCCGATACAGCAGACATGAGGGAGGTGTATAATAATCTTGTGGAGAAAATTGGCAGATTATGGAGACAAGAAGAGTTATACTGGAGCATTCGGTCAAGAATCAATTGGTTGAAAGAATGAGACAGGAATACAAAGTTCTTTCATGCTACAACAATACAAAGGAGGCAACAAAATAAGATTACTATGCTAAGAATGAGGGAGGACGACTGGAGCAGAAATCCTCAAGCTATAAAGGCACATGTTGCTGAGTACTACGAGGGTCTATTTACCTCGGTGGGAGCTAGATTTTACCAACCAATATTAGAGCAATGCCAAAAAACTGTATCAGATGAGATGAATGCTGAGCTTATGTGTCAACCTACGAGGGAAGAGGTCCAGCAGGCTGTTTTTCATATGGGAGCAACTAAAGCTCCGGGACCTGATGGTTTGAGCGGCTTATTTTATCACAGCCAGTGGAATGTTATTAAAGAAGATGTCTTTCAGATGGTTAAGTCTTTTTTTAATGAAGGATCCTTTGAGCCTGAATTAAATGCAACTAATATTACACTTATCCCAAAGGTGGCGAACCCAGAAAGCATCAGTGATTTTAGACCCATTAGTTTGTGCAACTTCAGTTATAAAATTATCACTAAGGTGATGGTTAACAGACTGAAACCTATTGTCACGCCACGAACCTCGAGCGCGCGCACATCCCACCATGGTCGAATGAAATGCGACATTCCCAGGTGGCGCCGCCGACCCAATCTTCTATACACAGGCGGAAGCGTAACTAACAATCCCGGTACAACAACAAACTTGGGATAGGAAAGTAAGACAGTCAATTCACACAAAACACATCTTATAAAACAATCCCGGGTTCATGTACAAATGACTAAACCCCAAAGAAAGGTTCGTCTACTCCGGGATCTACAACCACTAGCTCCACGTCATCCAAAAAGGCGTCCTTCCAAAACTATCGTCTACGACACCCCACGACATATGTGTCGTATCTCCATCTATGTACCTGAAAAACAGTTCACCGAGTCAACTCTCCAAGCCCTTATTAGGAAGAAATCCACCCAATGATAACTTATTCACACCAACAAATCAGGGTCTGGAAAACAGCAGACAGAACAACATTGGGTACCGTCAGAACATACATCGTCTGGTCGGTTAGAACATGCATTGTCTGGTACATCGTCTGGACACATAGACGATACATCGTCTGGTCAGTCAGAACACATAGACGATACATCGTCTGGTTAGTCAGAACACATAGACGATACATCGTCTGGTACAACGTCTCTACAGTTCATAGACATAAACATGCAGCAAACATCTTTAATAACCAGTATGCTTCACATCAGCCATCATCAACTTATCAACAGCTCAATTCGCGCTCAATCAACAAAATGATGACCGTGATCATGTCTCACACAAAATCATCTCATCATATCCGCACACAATGGTACAAGGATCTAGAGGTGGCCCCCATGTGGCACTTAGGCCTTTACCAATACATAGTGGTGTAAGGATCTAGAGGTGGCCCCCATGTGGCACTTAGGCCTTGACCCGGACCTTATGGTAGAAGGATCTGAGGTGGCCCCCATGTGGCACTTAGGCCTTTACCAAAACTCAATGGTAATAAGGATCTAGAGGTGGCCCCCATGTGGCACTTAGGCCTTTACCATACAAAGCAATAGTACAAGGATCTAGAGGTGGCCCCCATGTGGCACTTAGGCCTTTACCAAAACTCAATGGTAATAAGGATCTAGAGGTGGCCCCCATGTGGCACTTAGGCCTTGACTTGCTCGCCACACATTCAGTTTGCACCACACCAGTCATCACACAATCACATACCATCAAACCAATATTAAGGAGGTCGATCATCCGGCCTTGCTGCACACGTCCCATACCATGCCAACTCAGCTAAATGTAAAACCACCATAACTGGCAAAACCAAGTCACTTGCGTGTTTCCACGTCTAAATCCAGAAACATAATCAAATCAGTTCGTAAAATCTTCAAATTTTAATATGTCATAAAGGACACATAAACAAACATTTTTCATGAAGACACCATGGCCAAAATTCTTCTGGATTGAGAGCAGTAAATTGCTCAAACTGTTATAAAAATATGTATCAGTTTTCAGAGGTCACATTCTCCAAAATCAGTTTAGTTCGAAATCCAAAACTCATCCATTTGGTCTGAAATTTGACTATGTTGTAGTAAAAGATGTTATAAACAAATTTTGTGAAGGAAATCTTTTGAAATTCGAACTCCAAGAGTGGGTAACAATTCATAGAACATCGAAAGATCTCAAGTTTCAGAGAAAACAGAGGTTCTGTTCTGTTCAAAACGAAGTTGACATAAATCCCTTTTAACTCCATAAAATCCTGAGTAAAATATATGTCATAGCTGAAGATGTTTAAAACACTTTTCATGAAGGAACTAACTTCATAATCTCATCACATATCGTTCCACAAATTCAGCAAACAACAACAGTTCAGTAAACATACACAAGAGAAATCATCTGTTCTGAACTAAATCACCATTACTTGTGCTAATACCGTCTAACACATATCTTATCAAGATGATCAACACTCATCTAAACCTCTAAGTGTAATCGCAACCTAAGAAAGGTTTGGAAGTTGACTCACCTGATCAACAAACAATCAAGTCCACGACAAAGACGGCGCAAAGGCGAATCCAACTCACTCTTACTTCAACTTCGAAAGAGACTCAAAAGGTGCTGTAAAAGCCTTGGAAGTTGCTTTCTGAGGTGCTGGTTTGAGAGCAACGTAACTCAGCTTGAACAATAGAGGTGTACAATGTGAAAATATCTAAGAGAGACTAAAGTAGAACCAGCTGTGTCTCTCACGTTCAGCTGTATACAGGGGAACAAACAGCCTTGAAAAGTCAACCTAAAATATCTAAACAATTGAGTACTTGCCCCAAAAGTCTTTTACTTCATCCAATAGCAATTTTTCCCACTCAAACTTCTCCAACAAGCCAAGTATGAAGGCTGTAATGCAGTAGCCCCACATACCTACGAATTTGCACCCAATCAACTCAAGTCACATTCAACTTCTCATTGATTCAACTTATACTCATTCTGAAAATTATTGTCTTTGAGAGGTGTTGAAATTCAGGATGTCACAACTCTTCCCCTCTTATAAAACTTTCGTCCTCGAAATTTAAACTATTCTACTCCTTCTTCAAACAGGTGGGGGTATCGTTGTCTCATCGTTTCTTCACTCTCCCAAGTAGCTCCTTCTGTCCCATGGTGTTGCCAAACTACCTTGACCAAGCAGATGGTCTTGGTACGCAGTACTTGTTCCTTTCGATCCACAATCTGAATTGGTTTCTCCACATATGACACTCTATCATCCATGTCTAATTCCTCAAAGTTCAGCACATGAGTCGGGTCAAGTTCATACTTTCTCAACATAGACACATGAAAGACATCATGTACTTGTGCCAACATACTTTCTCAACATACTTTCTCAACACATGACTTGTCCTACTATCTCCCACCTACTTTTTGCTAATGATGCTATTTTCTTCATGAATGGTACTGTAAGGGAAGCTCAAAACCTTGCAAATTTACTGAATTACTACTGTTTTGCCTCGGGACAATCCATAAATTTGAACAAATCAGGAGTCTTCTTTGGGAAGAGCTGTCCACAGCAATTGAGATGTAATATAGCAGCTGAGTTAAGGGTTCCTATATTGGATAAAACTGGGAAATACTTAGGTATACCATCTGATTGGGGCCAAACAAAAAAACAGATGTTTGCCTGGATTCTAGCGAGAGTTGATAGAAAACTGGAAGGCTGGAAGGAACAGTTAATTTCAAAACCAGGGAAGGAGGTGTTAATCAAAACGGTTGTTCAGGCATTGCCCCAATATGCCATGAATATATTCAAGATTCCAATATCAATCTGCAGAGCTATTGAGAAGAGGATTTCTACTTTCTGGTGGAAACAAAATGCTAGACATAAAGGCATCCATTGGAAAAGCTGGGACTTCCTAAAAGAATAAAAGGAGAGGGAGGTATGGGTTTCAAAGACCTAGTAGACTTCAATAAAGCTATGCTGGGTAGGCAAGCTTGGAGGCTGAATTAGAACCCAAATGCTTTATGGAGCAGAATATTCAAAGGTTTGTATTTCCCTAATGATACTCTTTGGAATGCTGCTAAAGGTGCTAGACAGTCTTGGGGTTGGAAAAGTATTTTATTAGGCCGAGATGCATTAGAATCAGACATGCAATGGTAGATTGGTGATGGAAAACATGTGAATTTGAGGGAGGACCGTTGGCTTAGATATGGCAGAATTGGTGGATCAACTAACAGAGATGATCCTAAAGTAGTGGCTGAGTTGATTGATCCAGAGACACGTGCATGGAATGTGAGACATCCTGAATTTCAACACCTCTCAAAGACAATAATTTTCAAAATGAGTATAAGTTGAATCAATGAGAAGTTGAATGTGACTTGAGTTGAATGGGTGCAAATTCGTAGGTATATGGGGCTACTGCATTACAGCCTTCATACTTGGCTTGTTGGAGAAGTTTGAGTGGGGAAAATTGCTATTGGATGAATTAAAAGACTTTTGGGGCAAGTACTCAAGTGTTTAGATATTTTAGGTTGACTTTTCAAGGCTGTCTGTTCCCCTGTATACAGCTGAACGTGAGAGACACAGTTGGTTCTACTTCAGTCTCTCTTAGATATTTTCACGTTGTACACCTCCATTGTTCAAGCTGAGTTACGTTGCTCTCAAACCAACACCTCAGAAAGCAACTTCCAAGGCTTTTACAGCACCTTCTGAGTCTCTTTCGAAGTTGAAGTAAGAGTGAGTTGGATTCGCCTTTGCGCCGTCTTTGTCGTGGATTTGATTGTTTGTTGATCAGGTGAGTCAACTTCCAAACCTTTCTTAGGTTGCGATTACACTTAGAGGTTTAGTTGAGTGGATCAGCTTGATAAGATATGTGTCAGACGGTATTAGCACAAGTAATGATGATTTAGTTCAGAACAGAGGATTTCTCTTGTGTATGTTTACTGAACTGTTGTTGTTTGCTGAATTTGTAGAACGCGATGTGATGAGATTATGAAGTCAGTTCCTTCATGAAAAGTGTTTTTAACATCTTCAGCTGTGACATATATTTTACTCAGGATTTTATGGAGTTAAAAGGAATTTATGTCAACTTTGTTTTGAACAGAACAGAACCTCTGTTTTCTCTGGAACTTGAGATCTTTTGATGTTCTATGGATTTTTACCCACTCTTGGAGTTCGAATTTCAAAAGAGTTCCTTCACAAAATTTGTTTATAACATCTTTTACTACAACATAGTCGAATTTCAGACCAAATGGATGAGTTTTGGATTTCGAACTAAACTGATTTTTGGAGAAGGTGACCTCTGAAAACTGATACATATTTTTATAACAGTTTGAGCAATTTACTGCTCTCAATCCAGAAGGATTTGGGCCATGGTGTCTTCATGAAAAATGTTGGTTTATGTGTCTTTATGACATATTCAAATTTGAAGATTTTACGAACTGATTTGATTATGTTTCTGGATTTAGACGTGGAAACACGCAAGTGACTTGGTTTTGCCAGTTAGGGTGGTTTTACATTTAGCTGAGTTGGCACGGTATGGGACTTGTGCAGCAAGGCCGGATGATTGACCTCCTTAATATTGGTTTGATGGTATGTGATTGTGTGATGACTGGTGTGGTGCAAGCTGAATGTGTGGCGAGCAAGTCAAGGCCTAAGTGCCACATGGGGGCCACCTCTAGATCCTTATTACCATTGAGTTTTGGTAAAGGCCTAAGTGCCACATGGGGGCCACCTCTAGATCCTTACACCACTATGTATTGGTAAAGGCCTAAGTGCCACATGGGGGCCACCTCTAGATCCTTGTACCATTGTGTGCGGATATGATGAGATGATTTTGTGTGAGACATGATCACGGTCATCAGTTTGTTGATTGAGCGTGAATTGAGCTGTTGATAAGTTGATGATGGCTGATGTGAAGCATACTGGTTATTAAAGATGTTTGCTGCATGTTTATGTATATGAACTGTAGAGACACTGTACCAGACGATGTATCGTCTATGTGTTCTGACTGACCAGACGATGTATCGTCTGTGTGTTTAGACGATGTATCGTCTATGTGTCCAGACGATGTACCAGACGATGCATGTTCTAACCGACCAGACGATGTATGTTCTGACGGTACCCGATGTTGTTCTGTCTGCTGTTTTCCAGACCCTGATTTGTTGGTGTGAATAAGTTATCATTGGGTGGATTTCTTCCTAATAAGGGCTTGGAGAGTTGACTCGCTGAACTGTTTTTCAGGTACATAGATGGAGGTACGACACATACGTCGTGGGTTCTCGTAGACGATAGTTTTTGGAAGAACGTCTTTTTGGAGGACGTGGAGCTAGTGGCTGTAGATCCCGGAGTAGACGAACCTTTCTTTGGGGTTTAGTCATTTGTACATGAATCCGGGATTGTTTTATAAGATGTGTTTTGTGTGAATTGACTGTCTTACTTTCTTATCCCAAGTTTGTTGTTGTTCGGGGATTGTTAGTTACGCTTCCGCGTGTGTATAGAAGATTGGGTCGGCGGCGCCACCTGGGAACATCGCATTTCATTCGACCATGGTGGGATGTGCGCGCGCTCGAGGTTCGGGGCGTGACATCCTCGCCCGAAGTGGTATCAAAGCATGGTTAGTGTTTGGAGTGATAAGGTGCGAGGGGTCTTGGGATAGTTGGTAGGAAAGGACATTTTATTATGTTGATGCATGTGATTGATAGCTGATTGGTAGATTGTTTGTGTGAATCACTCAGTTTCCTAATTCCAATAGGAAACATGTTTCTTTAAAGAGTTGGTAGAATGAGTGATCAGGAACAGAGAACTCCTAGAAAAAGGTCCATAGCATCTGTTACTAGGGCTAGAACGCCAACGAGGTTTGGTAACCGAGGAAAAGCACCGGCTCAGGCTAGCGCCAGCGAAATAGAACCACCGCAGAATGTAGCTGGAGTTGCAGCACCTGGTGATCCTAGAATCGAGGGGATCATGCAAGCTCTTGAGACCATAGGGAATTTGATGGGGCAGCAAGCTCAGAATCAAGCTGCCGCAGCTGCTGCACCTGCTGAAATTCCACCTGGGAATATGATGGCTGAACGATAGATGCTCAAGCTTGCTGAACAGTATGTTAAGTTGGTAGGATTGAGTCCTGAACGTTTAGAGTCAGTAATTAGTATATCTACCCCGTTGGAGAATAGTGTGTTGTCTGGTGTAGGATGTCCTGATTGCAAGTTAATTGTTGGTGAGCAAGAGGGAAAGATAGATTTGATAGTCCTACCCATGTATGATTTTGATGTGATAATTGGTATGGACTGGCTCACCAAACAGCGAGCTTCTATGGATTGTTATCATAAGGCGATTCAGTTTAAACCACCAGATGGTGAAAGCTTCGAGTTCATTGGAAGCCGAGGAGGACCATCGATTACTTTAATCTCGTCACTTAAAGCTGCCCGGTTGTTAGATGGGATTGTCAAGGTTACTTGGCAATAGTTGTAGATACAACCATTGAAGAGCCGAAGTTGGAAAACATTGCAGTAGTGCAAGAGTTTGCTGATGTGTTTCCAAAGGAATTATTTGGTCTACCCCCAGAAAGGGAGATTGAGTTCGTGGTTGAATTAGCCCCTGGAACAGAGCCAATCTCTAAGGCTCCTTATCATATGGCATTGTCAGAATTGAAAGAGCTGAAGGTGCAGATGCAAGAGTTATTGGATAAAGGATTCATACGTCCTAGTGCATCACCTTGGGGAGCACCGATTCTGTTTGTGAAGAAGAAAGATGGTTCATTACGTCTTTGCATTGACTATAGGCAACTTAATCAAGTAACAATAAAAAACAAGTATCCTTTGCCGAGGATTGATGACTTATTTGATCAGTTGCAGGGAGCGTTGATATTTTCAAAGATCGACTTAAGGACCGGGTATCATCAGTTGAGGATTAGAAAGGAAGATATACCAAAGACGGCATTTCGCACGCGTTACGGTCATTATGAGTTTACTGTGATGCCATTTGGTTTAACTAGCGCACCAGCCGCTTTTATGGATCTAATAAACCATGTGTTTAAAGAGTATTTGGACCAATTTGTGATTGTGTTCATTGATGACATCTTGGTGTACTCGAGGAGTATGGAGGAGCACGAAAGACATTTAAGAATAGTGCTTCAGACTTTGCGAGAACATGGATTGTATGCCAAGTTCAGCAAGTGCGAGTTTTGGCTGATACGTGTAAGTTTCTTAGGCCATGTGATTTCAGGAGAAGGGATTTCTGTGGACCCAACCAAGATTGAAGCTGTGATTAATTGGCCAAGACCGTCGACAGTAACGGAGGTCAGAAGTTTCTTGGGATTGGCAGGTTATTATAGACGATTCGTTGAAGGATTCTCATCAATAGCCATGCCATTAACTCGATTGCTGAAGAAGGAAGAGAAGTTTGTATGGACGGATAAGTGCGAGAGTAGTTTCCAAGAGCTTAAGCAAAAGCTGACTACTGCACCTGTTTTGATAATTCCGTCTGGACCTGGAGGATATGAGATATATAGTGATGCTTCATTCAAGGGACTTGGCTGTGTGTTAATGCAACATGGCAGAGTTGTTGCATACGCATCTCGTCAGCTGAGACCTCATGAGTTGAACTACCCGACACATGACTTAGAACTTGCAGCAATTATATTTGCTCTGAAAATTTGGAGACATTATTTGTGTGGGGAAAGGTTCCAAATCTTTACAGATCATCAAAGTCTCAAGTATTTATTCTCTAAAAAGGAGTTGAATATGAGACAACGACGTTGGATGGAACTTCTTAAGGACTATGATTGTGACATTTTGTATCATCCCGAGAAAGCTAACAAGATCGCAGATGCATTAAGTAGAAAGTCATCTATTGCACAATTGATGTTACATGAATGGATCTTATTTGAAGGAGTTCGAGATTCTGTTTTCAAATTTGAGGTAGGCCACCTTTCAAACCTTATGGCCACCCTCAGAATTGAACCAGAAGTACAAATAAAGATCAAGAAGTTGCAGCTCACAGATTTTGAGATCCAAAAGATTCTGCAAGGAGATGCAGAAAAGAGAAAGGATGACTTTCATGTTTCAGAAGATGGAATACTTAAGTTTCGTGGACGATTGTGTGTACCAGATGATATAGAGCTTAAAGAGGAAATTTTATCAGAAGCTCATCGTAGTAATTACAGCATTCATCCTGGGAGTACAAAGATGTATCAGAATCTGCGCAAATATTATTGGTGGACCGGTATGAAGACGGATATTGCCAAACATGTCGCCAAGTGTTTGACATGCCAGCAAGTGAAAGCGCAACATTGTAAGCCGGGAGGATTGTTGCAACCTCTCGAGATTCCCGAGTGGAAATGGGAACATATCACAATGGACTTTGTGATGGGATTACCAAGAAGTCGGCGTGGAAATGATTCTATATGGGTTGTGGTTGATAGACTAACAAAGTCTGCTCATTTCATTGCTGTGAGAAAAGACTATGCATTGGATAGATATGCTGAGTTGTATGTGCGCCAAATAGTACGTCTACATGGTGTACCAGTGACCATTACTTCAGATCGAGATCAAAGTTTACAGCAGCATTCTGGAAGAGTTTATAAACTGCCTTAGGGACAAAGCTGCAGTATAGCACTGCTTATCATCCTCAAACAGATGGACAGTCTGAGAGGACGATTCAAACTCTTGAAGATATGCTAAGAGCATGTGTTTTGGACTTCAAAGGAGGCTAGGAGGAACAGCTTCATCTAGTGGAATTTGCCTACAATAATAGCTATCAGCAAAGTATCCAGATGGCACCATTTGAAGCGTTGTATGGCAGAGCTTGTAGAACTCCAATATGTTGGGATGAAGTTGGAGAGAGAAAGATAACAGGCCCTGAGTTGGTTCAACAGTCAGTAGATGCTGTCACTATCATACGTGAGAGACTAAAGACAACCCAGAGTCGCCAAAAGAGTTATGCAGATAAGCGTCGAAGGCCATTAGAATTCCAAGTTGGTGAGCATGTCTTTTTGAAGGTGTCACCAATGAGGGGTACTTCACGCTTTGGCAAGAAAGGGAAGCTAAGTCCAAGGTATGTTGGTCCTTTTGAGATTCTAGAGAGAATAGGGACTTTAGCATATCGTTTGGCATTGCCACCGAGATTGGCACAAGTACATGATGTCTTTCATGTGTCTATGTTGAGAAAGTATGAACCTGACCCGACTCATGTGCTGAACTTTGAGGAATTAGACATGGATGATAGAGTGTCATATGTGGAGAAACCAATTCAGATTGTGGATCGAAAGGAACAAGTGCTGTGTACCAAGACCATCTGCTTGGTCAAGGTAGTTTGGCAACACCATGGGACAGAAGGAGCTACTTGGGAGAGTGAAGAAACGATGAGACAACGATACCCCCACCTGTTTGAAGAAGGAGTGGAATAGTTTAAATTTCGAGAACGAAATTTTTATAAGAGGGGAAGAGTTGTGACATCCTGAATTTCAACACCTCTCAAAGACAATAATTTTCAGAATGAGTATAAGTTGAATCAATGAGAAGTTGAATGTGACTTGAGTTGAATGGGTGCAAATTCGTAGGTATGTGGGGCTACTGCATTACAGCCTTCATACTTGGCTTGTTGGAGAAGTTTGAGTGGGGAAAATTGCTATTGGATGAAGTAAAAGACTTTTGGGGCAAGTACTCAAGTGTTTAGATATTTTAGGTTGACTTTTCAAGGCTGTTTGTTCCCCTGTATACAGCTGAACGTGACAGACACAGTTGGTTCTACTTCAGTCTCTCTTAGATATTTTCACATTGTACACCTCCATTGTTCAAGCTGAGTTACGTTGCTCTCAAACCAGCACCTCAGAAAGCAACTTCCAAGGCTTTTACAGCACCTTCTGAGTCTCTTTCGAAGTTGAAGTAAGAGTGAGTTGGATTCGCCTTTGCGCCATCTTTGTCGTGGACTTGATTGTTTGTTGATCAGGTGAGTCAACTTCCAAACCTTTCTTAGGTTGCGATTACACTTAGAGGTTTAGTTGAGTGTTGATCAGCTTGATAAGATATGTGTTAGACGGTATTAGCACAAGTAATGGTGATTTAGTTTAGAACAGAGGATTTCTCTTGTGTATGTTTACTGAACTGTTGTTGTTTGCTGAATTTGTGGAACGAGATGTGATGAGATTATGAAGTTAGTTCCTTCATGAAAAGTGTTTTAAACATCTTCAGCTATGACATATATTTTACTCAGGATTTTATGGAGTTAAAAGGGATTTATGTCAACTTCGTTTTGAACAGAACAGAACCCCTGTTTTCTCTGGAACTTGAGATCTTTCGATGTTCTATGAATTTTTACCCACTCTTGGAGTTCTAATTTCAAAAGATTTCCTTCACAAAATTTGTTTATAACATCTTTTACTACAAGATAGTCAAATTTCAGACCAAATGGATTAGTTTTGGATTTCGAACTAAACTGATTTTTGGAGAAGGTGACCTCTGAAAACTGATACATATTTTTATAACAGTTTGAGCAATTTACTGCTCTCAATCCAGAAGGATTTGGGCCATGGTGTCTTCATGAAAAATGTTGGTTTATGTGTCTTTTATGATATATTCAAATTTGAAGATTTTACGAACTGATTTGATTATGTTTCTGGATTTAGACGTGGAAACACGCAAGTGACTTGGTTTTGCCAGTTAGGGTGGTTTTACATTTAACTGAGTTGGCACGGTATGGGACGTGTGCAGCAAGGCCGGATGATCGACCTCCTTAATATTGGTTTGATGGTATGTGATTGTGTGATGACTGGTGTGGTGCAAGCTGAATGTGTGGCGAGCAAGTCAAGGCCTAAGTGCCACATGGGGGCCACCTCTAGATCCTTACACCACTATGTATTGGTAAAGGCCTAAGTGCCACATGGGGGCCACCTCTAGATCCTTACACCACTAAGTATTGGTAAAGGCCTAAGTGCCACATGGGGGCCACCTCTAGATCCTTACACCACTATGTATTGGTAAAAGCCTAAGTGCCACATGGGGGCCACCTCTAGATCCTTGTAACATTGTGTGCGGATATGATGAGATGATTTTGTGTGAGACATGATCACGGTCATCAGTTTGTTGATTGAGCATGAATTGAGCTGTTGATAAGTTGATGATGGCTGATGGGAAGCATACTGGTTATTAAAGATGTTTGCTGCATGTTTATGTATATGAACTGTAGAGACGCTGTACCAGACGATGTATCGTCTATGTGTTCTGACTAACCAGACGATGTATCGTCTATGTGTTCTGACTGACCAGACGATGTATCGTCTGTGTGTTTAGACGATGTATCGTCTATAGACGATGTATCGTCTATGTGTCCAGACGATGTACCAGACGATGCATGTTCTAACCGACCAGACGATGTATGTTCTGACGGTACCCGATGTTGTTCTGTCTGCTGTTTTCCAGACCCTGATTTGTTGGTGTGAATAAGTTATCCTTGGGTGGATTTCTTCCTAATAAGGGCTTGGAGAGTTGACTCGGTGAACTGTTTTTCAGGTACATAGATGGAGGTACGACACATATGTCGTGGGGTGTCGTAGACGATAGTTTTGGAAGGACGCCTTTTTGGATGACGTGGAGCTAGTGGTTGTAAATCCCGGAGTAGACGAACCTTTCTTTGGGGTTTAGTCATTTGTACATGAACCCGGGATTGTTTTATAAGATGTGTTTTGTGTGAATTGACTGTCTTACTTTCCTATCCCAAGTTTGTTGTTGTACCGGGATTGTTAGTTACGCTTCCGCCTGTGTATAGAAGATTGGGTCGGCGGCGCCACCTAGGAACGTCGCATTTCATTCGACCATGGTGGGATGTGCGCGCGCTCGAGGTTCGGGGCGTGACATCCCCGCTCGAAGGGTGTGTATGATAATGTTTTTATTTCTCCCAATTTATGTTCTTTTGTTCCCCCGAACAAAAAAAAAATAAAAATCTATTTGGTAACACCAACTTATTTTTTTATTCCGAGAAATAGAAAGTTGTTCCAGAGAATAGATTTGGGCCAGAAACAAAAAACCAAAAAAAAAAAAGTAGCTTCTTCCAAATTCTAGAAATAAGCTATTTTTCTTTTTTCTTTTCTTTTGTTCTTATCTCTTGCTGCGGCCACCTCCGGCCACCCTCTGCCACTCGCCGCCGCCCACTTGACGCTTCTACCCCCTGCCGACTGCTACCCACCATCGCCGCCGCCGGGAGCAAGAAAAAATAAAAAAGAACAAAAAATTTGTGAATCGTACCAAATAAATTCCTATTCTTTTTTATTCCAAGAGTAACCAAACGCCTTATTTTACTTAGAAATTGTTCTAGGAATTGAAATAGAAAAGAAATGTTTCTAAAAAAAATTATTCTCGATAATAGAAACGTTACCATGCGCACTCCTAATATCTATATAGGATTCCTCATGTCGGCGTAAATAATTTTCGGCCTAAATTAGCTAGGTGGACTAAATTGATACAAATATGAAAGGGTTTAAAACTAAACTAATTAAAAGGTTTATAGCTAGATGATATAATTATAGTATGTTTAGAACCTTTTTTTGTCAATTTTGTCTTGGGCTATCAAAGCTGTAAATGATGATGGAACGGAAACCAAACGGGAATAAGGCAAATGAGAACGTCTATTTCTAGCCACACCCTAAAAAAAAAGGAGGGGTGGGGACAAGGCCTACACAATTTTTCATGCCCAGACAAATCACATTGCAACGACTATTATTTTTCAAGACAAGTTACTTTTGTTTCTATTATGAGTGCATTTGGTTCAGTATTTGGAAAAGTTTTTGAAGTCAAAGCCTTCGCGATTGAAGCGTTTGGCAATAGTTGTCAATCAGCTGTCAATTGAAAATTAGCATTGGAGAAGCCCAAAGCTTGTAGAGATTGGCTTTGGTCTAGATTTTTCCTTCCCATCTTATCCTCACTAGATTTCTCATATCCCATATTGCCCTTACTTTTTGTAAATATTTCTTTTTAGGATTTATTGGTGGTCGGTATTAAAATCATGCAACACCCCCATCGGCAACTTTAAGTGACGAACGACGGCCATGGAGGTCATGCCATCTCAGGCTGTATTGCACAACCCTAGGCAACAACCATTGAGGTCGCGCAATCCCAGGCCTTACTTAGTTACGCCACTCAAGATGGCAAGCGACGGTAACTAAGGCCGTGCGACCTCAGGCTTCACTTGGATTACACTACCCGAGGCGGGAGGCGACGGCCATTGAGGTCGCACGGCATCAGGCTTTGTTGCATGAGGTGGCTCGATGCCGTGCAACCTTGACTGACGACTGTCGGTAAAGGGCTTGATTTTTTTAAATTGCATATTAAAAACTTATAGCTAAAGCCATTTGCAATTTTTTTGTTGCCAAAACACTACTTAATTTCAAAGTAGTTTCGTAAAGGAGTTTTTACCAAACACAATTTATATTTTTCCTCAAGTGACTTTACTTTTGAGTATTTGCATTGTACCAAAGACCTATTTTCAAAGTTAAATCAAACGCACCCTTTCACCCACTATGCTTCATCTTTCTCATCAATTGCTGAAGCGACGTACTGAATAGCCAAAAAAAAACCAGCACAATTTATAGTGCAGTATTTTCTACGAATCAACGTGAAGAAACGCAAATCAAACAGAGCATCCACGAGCCGAATAACTAGAAAATTCTTCCCCAGTAATTACAAGAGGTGATATCGCTCCACGTGTACAGCAGTGAGTATTTCATGGACTCAATTCTCTATCTCTTACTTTATTTCTTCCCCCAAAAATTTATGGCCAAAGACTTTTCCAGCAACTTTATCGTGCATGATCGTTTTTTTTTTTCAATTATTTCTCTGAGTTTTGACAGGTCACCCACCGGTCGCTCTACTGAGAAAGGAGACAAACCAGGCCGACGACGACCGTTGACGCCACCGCACCACCGTATGCAATGATTGAACGTCCTAATATTTCCCGAGGTATACATTTACTTTTGAATGATTTCCTTCGCCGCAAACAGCCGCACCGGACACCATATAGAGTCTACACATACACGATTCCCTCAAAGTAATTGCTCGTCAGTGCTGAAAAACTTGGCGCATATGATATGCATCAAATCAAGAAAATTATGCCACGCCATGCACATAAATTTCAGGGATTTCTTCTTTAATCTCCTTTCCACCCAATCGAATCGAACGCAAATCCCAAAATCACTAATGTTTCTAAACATGTTTTTTTTTTTTTTTAGGACGGCTAGTATTTCTTTGCTGAGACTTAGTCAACGCTCTGTGTGGGGATCTTCTTCCGATTGGCAAAAGAAGGCGAGAACGATGGCTTCCCGTGCCTGCGGATAACCTTACGATGAGGATGAAGTATTGTTGCAGCGAGTGGTCTGGCAATGGTGACCCGTCATCAAAGAGACATTAAACTTCGTCGCCATTTCAAGAACTCCAGTTATTCAGCATGCGACGCTCCAATAACTTCATGTTCTTGTTCTTGTCCGTGATAGTCCTGCCGTTTTGCTCGAGCATCGACACCTTATCAGCAAGCACAGGAAGCAGGATCACGTATCCGGGAAAAGTCACTCTCACGTCCGCTGGCAAGCGGTTCGAGCTTGGCTTCTTCTCTCCGATTGGGAGCTCCGACTCGAGGAAGTACGTCGGCATATGGTATTACGGGTCGGACCCTCTGATTATCGTCTGGGTCGCTAATCGTGATGACCCGCTTGTTAGCCGCACGGCTTCGTTCGGCCTTATGGACGGCAACCTGCGGTTGTGGAACGATGGACGACCGATCCAGTTGACCAATCTGACGGGTTCAAGCTCTTCGACCCGGTTTGCGAAGCTTCTTGATACAGGGAATCTGGTGCTGATGGAAGACGACGGGAGCGACAGCATTCGATGGCAGAGCTTCGATCAGCCAACCAACACGTTCCTTCCTGGGATGCTGATGACCGACGACTTCAAGTTGACTTCTTGGGCAAGCCAGGATGACCCGAAACAGGGCAACTTCACGTTCCGGAGGGAACAAGGAGAGGACTCCAGCAAGTATGAAGTGATCCAAAACGTGTCTCCTTACTGGAAAAGTGGGGTCTACGGCAAGTTCACACAAGCCGATGAAATGTTCGATATCATCTCTTTGTTGCTCTCCAATTTCACCACGACCGCTAGTCCAAGCTTGGCCGCCAAAAGTGCAATCAATGACTCCAGCAGTGTCCGGTCGGTCATGAACCCTGATGCTCGGTTGGTCATGAACTATGACGGCCAGATTCAGTACTTCACGTCGATAGACGGGTCAAAGCCGGTGTGGTCCCAGCCAATGGGCCGATGCAGCGTCTTTAATGCGTGCAAAAAGTTTCAGAGCTGTAATGAAATGAATGGCATTGAAACCATGTGCAGGTGCTTACCGGGTTTTGAGCTGCGTCCTGGGGGATGTCTCAGGAAGTCGCCAACATGCGATAAGAACAGCAGTTTCTTGAGTCTGAAGATGATGAAGGCTGGGAATCCGGACAATCAGATCCAGGTAGACAGCGAGGAGCAATGCAGGCAACAGTGCCTCAATGACTGCAATTGCCAGGCTTACTCGTTCAAGGAGGAACAGCGCCGAGGGACAGAGAACGGCAACTCGATATGCTATACTTGGTCGGAAGATCTTGACAATATGCAGGAGCTTGCCCAGGACGGTCGCAACCTCTTTGTCCGAGTGCTGCTTTCAGACATAGGTTAATTTCCTTTTGGCCTGACCTTTTTCCTTTCCAAGATCATATTTGGTCGTGACCTTCTGACTTGAACCGTGACTTCTTTACTTTGCCTTCTTTTGATGAACTTGGGAACTTTGCTCATATTTTGCGCACTTGCATGTTATCTTGATTGCAAGCGTCTTCCAATCAATTGCTCTAGTTTACCTGCATATGGCAAGCAAATGATGCTATCCCAATTTCAGCCGTGAATATGATGTATGATTACAGCTCATTTGCAGGTGAATGTGCATAGCACTGACGCTGATATTTGTTCAATGTTGACATTCATAGAGTTTAATAACAGGAGCTGTGGAACTTGTGGCACTAACTTAGTCCCCTACCCTTTAAGCACGGGGCAGAGTTGTGGCGATCCACTATACTCTGCATTTCACTGCGACAACAAAACTGCCCAGCTTTACTTTGGACGGCACAACTCCAGAGTCACTAGCATCAAGCCAGAAGCTCAAACTTTTACCATCCAAATTGATGATGCATTCAACTGCTCAGGTAGCAGTCTGATAGAAATCAATCAGCAGCTTAACCAATCCTCGCCATTTAGTGTGATTAGCGGGTGTAATGGACAACAGATGAGTGAAGTGAAAATTGAGTGGAGCAAGCCGAGAGAGCCACTCTGCAATTCGTCCGAAGACTGCAATTGGTCAAATGCAACTTGCAGGAAAGCATCGGATGATATACGAAGGTGCCTCTGTGACTCAGGATTCAATTGGAATTCTTTCAGCGTCAATTGTTCTCTGGGTGAGAATGTTGATCTTGTGAATTGACCCACAACTTTGGCTACTGCATTCATGAATAACAGATTAGAAGGAAAAGTAGCCATAACGTTTTACAGGTCATCAAAATAGTAGGTACACGTGCCCCCAAATCAATATTTTCTATCTCCAGGGTCTATCATTTAGAGTACTGCCAGGATGATTTGCTCCTCCTGGAAGCAGACTGATAAATTCGATCCACTGAACATATATATTTTTAGCATTAATCTCAAATTTTGCAATAGGTCGGCCAGAAGAGCTCGAAACCAGAGCAGATACACAGTTCGTCTACTACCCTAGATTCCCAAGATATATTGACCCTGTCAGGGAGTCAATGGCATCTGCCTTTCCGGTGACCATCCCAAGTATGGTGTATGCACGCAATGTAATGACAGAGTTCTGTACTTGCACCAACTAAACTTGTTCATTTTTGTCGACCATAAGAGAGATTGTGACAATGCATTATGAAGTCCTCGCATCAGTCCCTTTTATCAAATTAGCACGTTCCTGTGTCTACAATTATCGGTTCACTTTTGTCCAAAATAGAGTTGTCACATTTTCTTTTCTTGTTGAGCAGTGTCGGGTTCTAACATTGGAGGATCGCAGAAAAGACAGAAAGTGAAACCTGTATATATAGTTGCTCCTGTTGGTGCCGCAATTTTCATCCTTGTATTTGGTGGCTTATTTTACATGAGAAGGCAGCGTGGTAGTCTGCAAGGTAACCACAAATTATGTAAATACTACCTTTTATCTGAAATTATTAGGCCTGATACCCTAGGAAACATCAGTAGACGATAATAAGATACCAAACAATTAGTAACTAGAGCTGGCACTTCAGGGAGCAGGGAAAGCACTCAGGAAAATCCAGACTTTCGTCTATACGACAGTGAGAAACGGATCAAAATGTGGATGGATTCACACCAGTTTGAGGAGGATGATAAGAAAGGCATAGAGGTGCCATTTTTTGATTTAGATATTATTCTGCAAGCGACAAATAACTTCTCAGATAAAAACAAACTTGGAAGAGGCGGGTTCGGTCCAGTTTACAAGGTAAAGAAAATGGTTTCTTCTTCTACCATCTGGGGCTCTTGACTATGTCACGGTGACGAAGTATCCTTAAGTTTTTTTCAGGCTACTTTTCCAGGAGGACAGGAAATTGCAGTGAAGAGGCTATTGAGTGGATCAGGACAGGGCTTGGAGGAATTTAAGAATGAAGTTGTCTTGATTGCCAAACTTCAGCATCGAAATCTTGTCAGAATAGTAGGATACTGCGTCAAAGGAGATGAAAAAATGTTACTATATGAATACATGCCAAACAAAAGCTTAGATTCTTTCTTATTTGGTAAGCACCTTATTTCGTTTCCCTATTCCCTTGCTTCAGTGCATAGCTGTAATAGATAGTAGAACTCAACAGTCTCTTTCTCCTCATAAAGCTTTTAACTTCTTCTGACGGAGTGAGATTAAAAGACTTTGCTACCTTCATCAAATTGAAATAAAAACCATGCTAGATCGAACAAGGTGTTCCTTGCTCACCTGGGAGATACGCTTTGAGATTGTCATGGGAATTGCACGAGGAATGCTCTATCTTCACCAGGATTCTAGGCTGCGAATCATTCACAGAGATCTCAAGACGAGCAACGTTTTGCTTGACGAGGAGATGACTCCTAAAATTTCTGACTTTGGTCTGGCACGGATATTTGAGGCAAAACAAACTGAAGCAAGCACGCAAAGGGTGATTGGAACATAGTAAGTTATTGTACATGAGCATATCATCGTCTGGATAGAAAATTTGTTGGACACTACACAAGGCGCCCACCACATCATCACCTTTTAATATCTGCAGTGAAACTTTAGTACTCCGACTGAGGCTTGATTGACTTATTATGCTCCAATGCAGTGGATACATGTCTCCGGAGTATGCTTTGGATGGCTTTTTCTCATTCAAGTCCGATGTTTTTAGCTTCGGTGTCGTCGTATTGGAGATTGTTAGTGGCAAACGTAACACGGGCTTTTATCAGTCTGAAGGAACAACGAGCCTTCTCACTAATGTGAATACATCCATTTGCTGTCCCTTTCTTTTGTTTTATCCACTTCCTGTCGCTCTTTTCTCTGAACGTACTGAAACTTCAATTGTGCAGGCATGGAGATCATGGAATGACAATAAAGCATTGGACTTGCTGGATCAAGTGCTGCACGAAACTTACAACGGAGAGCAAGTTTTGAAGTGCATAAACGTGGCACTTTTATGCGTGCAAGAAGACCCGAGTGATCGTCCCACGATGTCAAATGCAGTTTTCATGCTCGGTAGCGAAACTATGACTCTTCCAGTTCCGAAAAAGCCGGCTTTTGCAGTTACTATAGGCGTTTCTACCACAGCTTCTTCTTCCAGCAAACCAGAGTCGAGTGCGGTGTTATCAACTTCTCTGGAACAAGGGCGATAGCATTGTATCTTCCTTAAATCTATTCCACATCTTAGTTGTCAAAAGCTTTAGCCATCAGGCATTTGTTTATCTAGGAATGCCTCAATTTTTACCCCATGTAATTCCTTTCTCCTCCGGCAGAATACAGTGTACTCTATGTTTATTGCTGATGCTCTTCCTGCCTAAGAATGTATAATACTAACATAGCAAGTTGGCTTCATTTTATTTTTTTTTTGGTAAAGGTTAATTGGCTTCTTGATCACCAGAGAACATCATTTTTGTCATTTCTTTTACTGTTCATTCTTAAGAATAGGTTTCTTCTACTGCAATTGAGTTGTAAAGTCGATACCCTTTCAGGGTTATGTTTATCCTATCAAACTCGCAATCCACCCCATTGTAGCATGCTTCACCAAAATCTCACCTTTAAATTAAGTGAAACATCCCCTCCTAGTTATCACCGAGATATTACTATTGTGTCTTAAAGATCGGTACATTTCCTAGTGATGTATGGTCAGTTGACTTGAACATTTGCTGTATGGCTCAGGTTAGTCAATATTCCCCTCAAGGGAACGGGAAGCCTACTTTACAAACGCTAGAGAGTTGCCTAATACCTTTGCGCTCGGTAAGTCATGCGAGTTGCTGGTTGGATCTATGGTTCTGCATCCACTCACTCCGAGGATTTCCTTTTTGGGTGGTGGGTTCTGATCTTGATATGAGAAAAGTTGGCCTTTTCTTACATCAACAGAAATCCAGACAAACAAAAAGCTAGAAGTTATTTTTCTCCTATGCACTATATAAGAAAGTTCTGCGACCGTTACAGATCTCATCCCTCAACTCCACCATTTTTCTGCGCCCCCCACTCTGCAATTCTTCTAGGATAAGTTTACACCTAGGACACGTAGCGCGAGATGTCTTAAAGAATGCATAACAGTAGCCTCATTCCATTCATCAAGTTTTCGAATGCCTAAACCTCCTCCATTTTTCGGTAAGCTGATCAGGGACAAACTCATTCTTAGTTCCATAAGCCTTCCCAACATCATTTCTGGTCCCACATTCGAATAGCCTTTTTCCAGAAGAATAGACATGCTGTACCCATGGTTAACCAAGCTCAAAGGTTACAGACATGATCAACTCAACTCGGCCAGCGATAATTTAATTAGTTATCTTCTCTACAAGGGGCTAGCAATGTCTGCCGAATAATCTCTCGAAGATCGAAGGCACCTTTCTAACGCCACTTAACTGAATCCATTCGTCCGCATAAGATTCATCATAACCAGCGACAAACAATTTGAACCTTGAAGGATTAATTTTTCAGTCCAGACGTAGGCTGGACTTCTGAAGTAAAGCAAGAATCTCCATGAGAGGTCTCTAATCATTTTTTAAGACAAATTGCATCAAATCACCAGCTAAAGCTGAGATAGTGAGGTCTTAAATTTGTGTAATACATTGAAAAGTAGAATGCGTTTCTCTGTCTGCTCTCTATCCAAACGATGTTGCGGTCCATGTTATGCCAGCAAAATATTAAGAGAATGGCGGAAACGGACTTAACTTGAAGAAAAAGATAGAAAATTGACCAGGTGAGTTCGAACAAAAAACTCACTCGACATCTTCCCCCAAAATTTCCGTCCAAAGACTTTTCAAGCAATTTTATCGGACGAGTTTTATTTTAGTTTTTTGAGTTTTGATTAGTCACCCAACCGCGTCAAGTGGGACACGGATCACCTTGATTCCGTGGTGATAGGACGGCCCCCTATTATTGTGGGTGAGTGGGTGGTTGGGGGGAGGGGGGGAGGGGGAGAGGGTGTTTTGGTCTTTTCATTGGGGATGGAAAAAGGTAAGAAAGGACCACCTACAATTATGGGAGGCGCTCCATTTCTCATTTGGTGAGTCACTTTAAACCAGAAGCAGATCGGCGCACAGCAGGCTGCTATCTGCTTCCTCCTAGCCGTCCGATCGATCGGCTGAAAATTTAAAAAAAAATTAATTTTTTAAATACTTTTTCTATAAAATCCCAGTCGTTTGATCAAGATCGGACGATTGGGATTGCACAGCAGGCGATCCGAATCCCTTTAAACCTGCCTTAGTATGATTCTAAAGTACGAAAATATCGCAACAAGTCCCCCAAAGTATATTATCTGCTTGACATTACATAGTGAATATCTTGCCCACACCTATCGAGTGCTTTAATGAGACCAACGACCACGACACTTGACTCCCCCTTAGGATTAGAGATAGAAAAATGGGTCAAAGATTCATATTTTAATTCATATTTGATAACGTGGATCATAGATGTGTTAGCTTAAAAGGTTAAATGTGTCACTTAATAATTTAATAGATCTTAAACGAGTTCTAAACGAATCATAAATTGACTTTTTAATTAATTTTAAGTATTATTAACAAGTCATTTTTAGATTATGAAGATTTTGATATTCTAATTATTTAATTTTGATATTTTTAATTTGAGTGCGTTTCTTCGTGAAGCCCACTTTGGAGTTATGTTGGGCCTGACCGGGATCGAACATGGGGGCCCTTGATTTGTGAGAAAATTCGTCGGAATTCTGTCTGTTTTGCCCGCTTTCTTTATCGAGTCGAAAACGAGAACGTCTTATTAACAAAACTAGATTAGGCTTTAAGCCCTCGGGCATAAACCCAGAGAAAAGAAGAGTGATTTCGACAGGAGAAGATTAAAAATAAAAAATAAAAACAAAAACCTCCTCTCCTGGGGTTGATTCCATAAAAGGCTAAAAACACGAGCAAAAGGAATGGAATGAACCCCGAACGTCGTTTTATCGGAATGGAAAACCGAGCTCCAATCTACACAGTTTTCATTCGCAAAGAAAGTAAATGAATGGAATGAAAGTTTCTATACCGATATCGAATGCAATTGGCTTTCCCAATTGCAGCTTCCAACCATGGCTTTGACAAGATCTGTAGAAGCCCCGATGCCATGGAGGGCAAAGTTGAGTTCGGGTGGGGACCTGGCTCTTTTCCTCAGATGGAGAAAGTTCCGCTGTGAGGTGATTCATCCAAAGGCTCCTGATGGGTACAATCAGACCGTGGAGCATAAGGCATCGATGTCCAGCACTAGTGATAGAGGTTTGCACGGCCTTCCGCTTCAATTACCTAATTTCACATCTCACGAATCTTCCTTATCAAACGATCGAAAAGCCGAGTGAACGACGGTAAATGAACTCTTCCCGATCGAAAGTTCCGACCGCAAACACATAAAATTGACACGTGGTGACTCGCCACGCGTGACCCGACTCGCCGGTCTCGAAACATTTTCCTCGAGATGGATAGCATGACGAGGACTGGCGTTTTTGGGGTGGAATTCTAACGTTTGTTTTTTCTTTTTCTTTTTTTGTCCCGTGGACATGTTTCTGTCGTTCGTACCATGCAGTGACAAAAAACACCCGGGGCCCCCAACTCTTGTCGTCCCGCACGATGTTGGCAAATCTCCTTTCCGTCCCGCGGGGCCCAATCTCGGAGGAGATCGTACGGGCTTATCATGGACGAAAAAGCAAGCCAAATAACAAGATGCCACGTGGGGACATTGTCAGCGGAAGTACCAACATCGATGGCGAGCAAATATTAGGTGGTCCCGGCGCAGTGCGCCCGGGCCATTAGGAGGGGAACACCTGAAGGATGGGCCCTGCTCGCTGTGAGATAGCTGGCGGGGCCCATTCACCAGATGACCCCCTCTTAGTGGCCCGGCACAATGTGCCAGGACCATTTAAAATTTTTCCACATCGATGTCAATACGTGCGAATAGTTGGTCGGATACCACCGCCACGTGTTACTTTTGTTTTGTACACATAAGTTTTTATCTCGAACCGCACAATTTGTCCCGAGTCCTGACCCAAATCCACTGAGAATGCCTTCTAATATTGGAAATGGATGCCCTGTTGTGTGTACGAACCACAACAAGGTGCTGTGATAGGCTTCCCAGCCGTCCGAGATCGGACAATTGGGAAAATTTAAAAAAAAAAGTCAATTTTTTTGAATTTTTTTATAAAATCCCAGCCTTCCGATCTTATAAGTTTTTTTATTTATTTATATTTTATTACAGGTCCAATAACAAATCAAACAAATACCAAATTAGAACAAAACATAAAGTCCAAATTTCATTCTTTTTTTTCAGTTGCTACGAGAATGCAATGACAATTAATCACTTTAACATACGATTTTTGAACAATTCACATTTATAAAAAAAATTACAATTCGTCGCTTTCGTAAAATTTTGATGTGAATCGAAAAGCTATCGAGAAGAAGGCTTCGATGTAGATACTTTAAATAAGAGCTTATTCAATTGAGTTTAAAACTTTTTAAGGGTTTTCTTATTTTTTATGCTAAATTAAAAATGTTTATTCAAACGGAAAATCTAAAATTGGTTCAAGACTTATAGAATTAATACCATATGAAATAAATTGTGGTCAACCACCTAGACATTCTATATTTTATTATTTTATTTTCATTTTTATTATTTTATTATTTTTATATTTTTTAGAAAATGAATTTTTGAATTTTTATAATTTTTTTATTTATTTAGTAATTTTTTAATTCGAAAAAATGGACTTCGGACCAAGTTTAGGAAACCCAACCCAATTCTCTAACCTTGACCCAACAAAGGAGTTGGAGTTGTATGTGGGTGAACAATGGAGAAAGAAAAAAAGTAAAGAGTTTTATATTTCGGATAAAAGAAATCCTATCCCACCCTCTCTCTCGGATTTTTTTATCCAGTTTATATCTCTTATATATCCGACTTTATCATATTCTAGACAGCTACCAAACACAGAATAGGATAAAACATATCCTATCCTGGTTTTTATTCGGTCGACCAAACGCAGCCATATAGGATTTCTATGTCTTGACGATTATCTCTTGCTTCTATTATGGGTGCATTTGGTAATCTTTGAAGCTTGAAAGCCTATGTGGCTTGAGACGTTTGGCAACAATTGTCAAGTAACTTTCAAGATAAAATCAGCATTGCTATATTTTCTCTTTCCATATTGCCCTTACTTTTTGTAGATTTTCTTATTTTAAGTTTTGATTGGTCGTCGGTATTAAAATCATGCAACACCCTCATCAGCAAGTTTAGACAATGGGCAATGGTCATTGAGGTTGAGCCACCTCAGGCTTTATTGCGCACCTAGGCAACCGCCATCAAGGTTTCACAACCTTAGGCCCTAGTGACAGTAACTAAGGTCATGCGATCTTAGGCCTCACTTGGATCACACTCCCCAAGGCAAGAGGCGACAGCCACCGAGGTCGTGCGGCATCAAGCTTTGTCGCATGAGGTGGCCCAAGGTCGTGTGAACTCGATTAACGGCCCCCGGTAAAAGGTATAATTTTTTAAATAAAAAATTATATCTAAAGCCCTTTGCTAATTTTCTTTTGCCAAACACTACTTACAGTCAAAAGTTATTTAGTAAAAGAGTTTCTACCAAATACAATATACATTTTTCTTAAGAGACTTTATCTTTTGGTATTTATATTGTACCTAAAATTCATTTTCAAGGCTAAACTAAAAACATCCTGTGGCCCACTATGCTTCATCTTTCTCGTCAATTGCTAAAGCGACGTACCGAATATCTAAAAAATCAGCACAATTTATAGAATCAATGTGAAGAAACACAAATCAAACAGAGCATCCACGAGCCGAATATCTAGAAAATTCTTCCCCAGTAATTACAAGAGGTGATATCGCTCCACGCGTACAGTACTGAGTATGGATAGCGTGGGCGCGTGTTTCATGGACTCAATTCTTACTTTATTTCTTCCCCCATAATTTCTGCCCAAAGACTTTTCAAGCAACTCCATCGTGCATGGTCTTTACATGGTCTTTCTTTGTTTCTATGAGTTTTGACAGGTCACCCCCCGACGCTACACTGAAAAAGGAGACAAACCAGGCAGACGACGACCGTTGACCCCACTGCACCACCGTATGCAATGGTTGGACGTCCTAATATTCCCTGAGTTATACGTCTACTTTTGAATTATTTCCTTCGCGGCAGCGCAACAGGTTCATAAACACATTTTGCAGAATAACATCCAAAATGTAAATCCAATGTCCTTCACATTTACAAGCACTGAACAACCATGAATTGCAGTACCGCAAACAGCCGCACAGGACACAAGTCAAGAACATGACATGGCCAGCTTTCATAGTGTGACGGACGGAGCGTACAAGGCCTGAGAGCGAATTCACTGCTGTCGCCCGACCGGAATAGAACGATGCAGGTTCCCTGAAGACAGGAGCTTGGTAAGAGGCCGTAAAAAAGCTGACGTTCAACTTGCTAAGGAGGTGAAATATTTTGCTTGCAGCAACATGATCGACATGCTATGGAAGTGACGCATATCATATAATGTCTAGGTCCAATTTCGCGATGAGAAGGGCCGAGCATTAATGTTCCCTCAAAGTATTCGCTCGTTAATGCTGAAAAAGTAGGCGCATATGAAATACATCAAATCAAGAAAATTATGCGCTAATGCCCATGAGACAATGGTCCCAGCCCCGCCATACACATGATTTTTCTTTATTCTCCTTTCCACCAAATCAAATCAAACTCAAATCCCAAAATCAGTACTGTTTCTAAACATGTTTTTTTTCCTTTGGGGGTTGGGGGGCGGCTAGTATTTCTTTGCTGAGACTTAGTCAACGTTCTGTGGAGGGATCTTCTTCCGGTTGGCAAAAGAAGGCGAGAACGATGTCCATCGCTTCCCGTGCTTGCGGAAAACCTTCCGATGAGGATGAAGTATTGTTCCATTGCAGCGAGTGGTCTGGCAATGGTGATCTGTCATCAAAGTGACATTAAACCTCGTCGCCATTTCAAGAACTCCAGTTATTCAGCATGCGACGCTCCAATAACTTCAAGTTCTTGTTCTTGTCTGTGATAGTCCTGCCGTTTTGCTCGAGCATCGACACCTTATCAGCAAGCACAGTAAGCAGGATCGCGTATCCGGGAAGAGCCACTCTTACGTCAGCTAGCAAGCGGTTCGAGCTTGGCTTCTTCTCTCCGAATGGGAGTTCCGACTCAAAGAGGTACGTCGGCATATGGTATAACGGGTCGGACCCTCTGATTATCGTCTGGGTCGCCAATCGTGATGACCCGCTTGCCGGCAACACGGCTTCGTTCGGCCTTGTGGACGGCAACCTGCAGTTGTGGAACGATAGACGACTGATCCAATTGACCCATGTGACGGGTTTAAGCTCTTCCACCCGGTTTGCGAAGCTTCTTGATACAGGGAATCTGGTGCTGATGGAAGACGACGGGAGCAAGAGCATTCTATGGCAGAGCTTCGATCACCCAACCGACACGTTCCTTCCTAGGATGCCGATGACCGACGACTTCAAGTTGACTTCTTGGGCAAGCCAGGATGACCCAAAACAGGGCAACTTCACGTTCCGGAGGGATCAAGAAGGGGACCCCAGCAAGTATGAAGTGATCCGCAACCTGTCTCCTTACTGGAAAAGTGGGGTCTACGGCAAGTTCATACAAGCCGATGAAATATTCGATTCCATCTCTCAGTTGCTCTCCAATTTCACCACGACCGCTAATCCAAGCTTGACCGCCGGAAAAAAACTCAATTACTCCAGCGGCGTCCAGTCGGTCATGAACGATGATGTCCGGTTGGTCATGAACTATGACGGCCAGATTCAGTTCTACAAGCGGAAAGACAGGCCAAAACCGTTCTGGTCCCAGCCAATGGGCCGATGCAGCGTCTTCAATGCGTGCGACAAGTTTCAGAGCTGTAATGAAAGGAATGGCAATGAGACCATGTGCAGGTGCTTGCCGGGTTTTGAGCTGCGTCCTGGGGGATGTCTCAGGAAGTCGCCAACATGCGGGAAGAACAGCAGTTTCTTGAGTCTGAAGATGATGAAGGCTGGGAATCCCGACAATCAGATCCAGCTAGACAGCGAGGAGCAATGCAAGCAACAGTGCCTCAAAGACTGCTATTGCCAGGCTTACTCGTTCAAGGAGGAACAGCGCCCAGGGACAGAGAACGGCAACTCGATATGCTATACTTGGTCGGAAGATCTTGGCAATATGCAGGAGCTTGCCCAGGACGGTCGCAATCTCTTTGTCCGAGTGTCGCTTTCTGACATAGGTTAATTTCCTTTTGGCCTGACCTTTTTCCTTTCCAAGATCATATTTGATCGTGACCTTCTGACTTGGGCCGTGATTTCTTTATTTTGCCTTCTTTTGATGAACTTGGGAACGTTGCTCTTATTTTGCGCACTTACATGTTATATTGATTGCAAACGTCTTCCTACCAAGTGTTCTAGTCCACCTGCATATGGCAAGCAAATGATGCTATCCCAATTTTAGCCGTGAATATTATGTATGATTACAGCTCATTTGCAGGTGAATGTGCATAGCACTGACGCTGATATTTTTTGACTTTCATAGAGTATAATAACAGGGGCTGTGAAACTTGTGGCACCAATTTAGTCCCCTACCCTTTGAGCACGGGACAGAGATGCGGCGATCCACTATACTCTGCATTTCACTGCGACAGCAAAACTGCCCAGCTTTACTTCGGACAGCACAACTACAGAGTCACTAGCATCAAGCCAGAAGCTCGAATATTTACCATCTAAATTGATGAGGCATTCAACTGCTCAAATAGCAGTCTCATAGAAATCAATCAGCAGCTTAACCAATCCTCCCCGTTTAGTGTGATGAGTGGGTGTACTGGACGACCGATGAGTGAAGTGAAAATTGAGTGGAGCGATCCGAAAGAGCCACTCTGCAATTCGTCCGACGACTGCAACTGGTCAAATGCAACTTGCAAGAAAGCATCAGATGATATACGAAGGTGCCTCTGTGACTCAGGATTCAGTTGGAATTCTTTCAGCGTCAATTGTTCTCTGGGTGAGAATGTTGATCTTGTGAATTGACCCACAACTTTGGCTACTGCATTCATGAATAACATATTAGAAGGAAAAGTAGCCATTAGGTTTTACAGGTCATCAAAATATTAGTACACGTGCCACAAAATCAATATTTTCCATCTCCAGGGTCTCATTTATAGTATTGCCAGGATCATCTGATCCTCCTGGAAGCAGACTTACAAATTCGATACAGTGAACATATATATTTTTAGCATTAATCTGAAATCTGTAATAGGTAGGTCAGAAGAGCTCGAAACCAGAGCAGATACAGCTACAGTTCGTCTCCTACCCTAGATTCCCAAGATATATTGACCCTGTCAGGGAGTCAACGGCATCTGCCTTTACGGTAACCATCCCAAGTATGGTGTATGCACGCAAGGTTATGACAGAGTTCTGGACTTACACCAACTAAACTTGCTCATTTTTGTCGACCATAAGAGGGAATGTGACCATGCATTATGAAGTCCTCATATCAGTCCACTTTTATCAAATTAGCTCAATCCCTGTGTTTACAATTATCGGTTCACTTTTGTCCAAAATAGAGTTGTTACATTTTCTTTTCTTGTTGAGCAGTATCGGATTCTAACGTTGGAGGATCGCAGAAAAGACAGAAAGTGAAACCTGTATATATAGTTGCTCCTGTTGGTGCCGCAATTTTCATCCTTGTATTTGGTGGCTTATTTTATATGAGAAGGCAGCGTGGTCGTCTGCAAGGTAACCACAAATAATATACATACTACCTTTTATCTGAAATTATTAGGCCTGATGCCCTAGGAAACATCAGTTGACGATAATAAGCTAGCAAACAATTAGTAACTAGAGCTGGCACTTCAGGGAGCAGGGAAAGCAATCAGGAGAATCCCGACTTTCGTCTATACGACAGCGAGAAACGGATCAAAATGTGGATGGATTCACACCAGTTCGAGGAGGATGATAAGAAAGGCATAGAGGTGCCATTTTTTGATTTAGACATTATTCTACAAGCGACAAATAACTTCTCGGATGAGAATAAACTTGGAAGAGGCGGGTTCGGGCCAGTTTACAAGGTAAAGAAAATGGTTTCGTCTTCTACTATCTGGGGCTCTTGACCATGTCACAGTGACGAAGTAATCCATTCCTCAAGTTTTTTTCAGGCTACTTTTCCAGGAGGACAGGAAATTGCAGTGAAGAGGCTATTGAGTGGATCAGGACAGGGCTTGGAGGAATTTAAGAATGAAGTTGTCTTGATTGCCAAACTTCAGCATCGAAATCTAGTCAGACTAGTAGGATATTGCGTCAAAGGAGATGAAAAAATGTTACTATATGAGTACATGCCAAACAAAAGCTTAGATTCGTTCATATTTGGTAAGCTCCTTATTTCGCTTTCCTCTATGCCCTTGCTTCAGTGCATAGCTGTAATGGATAGTAGAACTCAACAGTCTCTTTCTCTTCATAGAGCTTTTAACTTCGTCTGACGGGTTGTGATTAAAAGACTTTGCTACCTTCACAAAATTGAAATAAAAATCTTGCTAGATCGAACAAGGTGTTCCTTGCTGACCTGGGAGATACGCTTTGAGATTATCTTGGGAATTGCACGAGGAATGCTCTATCTTCACCAGGATTCTAGGCTGCGAATCATTCACAGAGATCTCAAGACGAGCAACGTTTTGCTCGACGAGGAGATGACTCCTAAAATTTCCGACTTTGGTCTGGCACGGATATTTGAGGCAAAACAAACTGAAGCAAGCACGCAAAGGGTGATTGGAACATAGTAAGTTATCGTACATGAGCATATCATTTATTTTCGTCTGGATAGAAAATTTGTTGGACAGTAGACAAGTCGCCCACCACATCATCACCTTTTGATATTTGTAGTGAAACTTAAGTACTCCGACTAAGGCTTGATTGACTTATTATGCTCCAATGCAGTGGATACATGTCTCCGGAGTATGCTTTGGATGGCTTTTTCTCATTCAAGTCCGATGTTTTTAGCTTCGGTGTCGTGGTATTGGAGATTGTTAGTGGGAAACGTAACACAGGCTTTTATCAGTCCGAAGGAACGATGAGCCTCCTCACTCATGTGAATACAGTCCATTTGCTGTCCCTTTCTTTTGTTTTATCCACTTTCCGTCGCCCTTTCGTCTGAACGTACTGAAACTTCAATTGTGCAGGCATGGAGATTATGGAATGACAATCAAGCATTGGACTTGATGGATCAAGTGCTGCACGAAACTTTCAACAAAGAGCAAGTTTTGAAGTGCATAAATGTGGCGCTTTTATGCGTGCAAGAAGACCCGAGTGATCGTCCCACGATGGCAAATGCAGTTTTCATGCTTGGTAGCGAAACTGCGACTCTTCCAGTTCCGAATAAACCGGCTTTTGCAGTTACAATAGGCGTTTCCACCACAGCTTCTTCTTCCAGCAAACCAGAGTCGAGTGCGGTGTTATCGACTACTCTGGAACATGGACAGAAGCATCGTATCTTCCTGAATCTATTCCACATCTTAGTTGTCAAAAGCTTTAGCCATCAGGCATTTGTCTAACTAGGAATGCCTCAATTTTTACCCCATGTAATTCCTTTCTCCTCCGGCAGAATACAGTGTACTCTATGTTTATTGCTAATGCTCTTCCTGCCTAAGAATGTATAGATACTAACATAGCGAATTGGCTTCTTTTTTTTTTTTTGTGGTAAAGGCGAATTGGCTTCTTTTTTTTTGGTAAAGTAAGAGATGTATTAACTTTTGCCCAAATTATAAGGGAGTGACCCGACACCACAACGAATTGGCTTCTTGATCACCAGAGAACATCATTTTTGTCATTTCTTATACTGTTCATTCTTAAGAATAGGTTTCTTCTACTGCAATTGAGTTGTAAAGTCGATACCCTTTCAGGGTTATGTTTATCCTATCAAACTCGTAATCCACCCCATTGTAGCATGCTTCACCAAAATCTCACCTTTTAAATTAAATATCATCGAGATATTACTATTGTGTCTTAAAGATCGGTACATTTCCTAGTGATGTATCGTCAGTTGCCTCAAACATTTGCTGTATGGCTCAGGTTAGTCAATATCCGCCTCAAAGGAAAGGAAGCCTACTTTACAAACGCTAGAGAGTCGCCTAATACCTTTGCGCTCGGTAATTCATTCGAGTTGCTGGCTGGATCTATGGTTAGGCACCCACTCACTCCGAGGGTTGCCTTTTTGGGTGGTGGGTTCTGATCTTGATATGAGAAAAGTTGGCCTTTTCTTACATCAACAGAAATCCAGACAAACAAAAGGCTAGAAGTTATTTTTCTCCTATGCACTATATAAGAAAGTTCTGCGACCGTTACAGATCTCATCCCTCAACTCCACCATTTTTCTGCGACCCCCACTCTGCAATTCTTCAAGGATAAGTTTACACCTAGGACCGTAGCGCGAGATGTCTTAAAGAATGCATAACAGTAGCTTCATTCCATTCATCAAGTCTTCAAAAGCCTAAGCCTCCTCCATTTTTCGGTAAGCTGATCAGGGACCAACTCACCCTTGGTTCCCTAAACCTTCCCAACATCATTTCTGCTCCACCGTTCGAATAGCCTTTTTCCAGAAGAATAGACATGCTGTACCCATGGTTAACCAAGCTCAAAGGTTACATGACTTGATCTACTCAACTCGGCCAGCAATGATTTCATTAGTTATCTTCTCTACGAGGGGCTAGCAATGTCTGCCAGATAATCTCACTCAGATTGAGGGCACCTTTCTAATGCCACTTAACTCAATCCATTCGTCCGCATAAGATTCATCATAACCAGCGACAAACAATTTGAACCTTGAAGGATTACTTTTCAGTCCAGACGTAGGCTGGACTTCTGAAGTAAAGCAAGAATCTCCATAAGAGGTCTCTAATCCTTTTTTAAGACGAATAGCATCAAATCACCAGCAAAAGCTGAGATAGTAAGGTCTTAAATTTGTGTAATACGTTGAAAAATAGAATACATTACTCTGTATGCTCTCTATCCAAAAGATGTTGCGGTCCATGTTATGCCAGCAAAATATAAGGGAATGGCGGAAACGGAATTAACTTGAAGAAAAAGAAAGAAAATTGACAAGGTGAGTTCGAACAAAAGCTCAGTCGACATCTGTCTTCCCCAAAAATTTGCGTCCAAAGACTTTTCAAGCAATTTTATCAGACGGGTTTTATTTTAGCCTTTTGAGTTTTGACTAGTCGCCCAACCGCGTTGGGTGAGTCACTTTGAAACCGCCTTGGTCAAGTCACCTGGAAATTGTAGCGGTCATTTCTGAGCCCATCAACATATAAAGTTTGATTCACTTTCACTTGAAAATTTAAATCATTGGGTAATTGGCTAATTAGAATATATTAGCTAATTGACATTACAGTAATTTTTTGATGTGAAGCTTTTTTAATCGCAACTCGTATATACATCTTGTCACACCTATCGATTGCTTTAATGAGACAAACTCCGGCGACCACAACACTTGACTCCCTGCCCTAGGAATTAAGATGCAATGACTGAACGTCCTACTTTCCCTTCAAAGATTTAATATCATTCCCTGTGTTTTATTTTCTTCGTCTTGTTTTGCTTTTAAAATCAATTGCAATAAATTCTCGGTAAACTGGGGGCTAAAAAACATTGCGGTCCACTGAATCAATTAAGCTTACTTTTGTTTACCCATCACGATTAGTTAATTCATCCCACATGCTTAATAAACCTATGATAATAACTTATGTGTCGACCCGAAATGGATAAATCGAGTGAGTTTTCCTTGTCTCTTGAGCAAAAGCTTGTGGACTTTAACCGGCTCGCGATGAAAGTTAACTACAGTCACATTGGATAAATAAATCGAGTTTTTCCTTTAAACATTCTTTGGCCAAGCTGTCAAGGACTTCAACTTCACTGATTACCACCATGCTTAGTACCCCTCCGGTAATTAGTTGGGCGGATATTGAAACATAGTGCAGGCATCGCAATAGCTAAAGGCGACGTTGACGACGTGTAATACGCAAATCATTTAACTTTATATCTAGATTATGAAGATTTTCGCAGCAGTTGGGCAGGTTAATGGGACCTCTCTGAAGTAGTCTCATTATATGGCTAGAGTGATGGGAGATGATTGCATAAAAAATGAATCTCCAATTAATCATACATGCTAGGGTTAATCTGGCATGATAGAACAAGTGTAAAGATCTTTTCTTTATAAGCGCAACCAAGAAACTGGATTGTGGATATAACCAGCTCGTGTTTATTTTGTAGCTCAACATAATTTGCTCTTATGATGATGCCCCGAGGGAATCTTCCGTGTCGACGACGGCAATAGGAACGCGATCGGGTCGTCATGTTTGTTCTCGAAGAGTGTCTTTTCAAAGGCCTCAACGGAGAAAAGTAAGCCTGCAATGTGAACTTGCGCTTCAGGGTTGACGAGGAGGAACGACACAGGAAACTAACTTGATAGCGACAACCACGAGCTCACGCTAGCTTTGCAATCGTTTCACGTTCGGACCTCGACAAAATTTAGTTGTTGGGAATTTGCAAAGTTCTTGCGGCGTCCCCTTTTTCCTCTGCATGGTGTATCACGCGTAGAAAAATGGAAAGAGCGTACGGATATTGAATTTCAGACCTCTGATCTGGAGCCTGTACTAAATCTGCGTTACAGTTAATTATATTAGGTAAGGGATTGTCCGTGGGTTAGGTGCGGGGAGAAAATATTAGGTACCCAAGCGGTATCATGTCAACTATGCCGAAGTCCATTGATCGTGCGACACGTGTCCTCCGCGGGCCAATCTATCAGTTGATGTCCCCTCCTCTCTCCCTCATCGTCTCCCTCCTCTCTTCAAGGCTTTTTTCTCCGCTCCGCCTGCGCCAGCGCGAACTCTCCTTCCGCCTCCGCCACTCCGAACCCTCCACCTCCCCTGGTCACGGCCCTCTTTCCCACATCCCCAACAACCACTCTTTACCTTACTCATTTACTCATTTTTGCCTCTCCTCCGCTCTTTCATGTCATTCTAAAGAAACTTGCTTCGTTTCCTTCATCAAAGAAACTTTGTTAAAGGAGAAAAGAAAAGGAGAAAGGGTTTTGTGGGGTTGCGGGAATCTGAGGAGGACTTTGGAGTTCGCAGTCACTTTTGTTTCTCAGCTCTCTCCTCCGTCTCTGTTTCGCACCCACCCTGTTGTTCATGGAACGCGAGTGGATGCGGGTGGCAGGAAAGGGGAGGCAGCGGGGGGAGCTTGGTGCGGCTGGCGGCGAAGCAAAGGAGGCGGTCAGTGTTGACCGTGCTTATAGGCTAAGGACGGTGTCTGGAAACAGTAATTCTGTATGAACAACAATGGACAGCAAGTGTAATAACTTACACTTAAAAGAGAAGATCAATAAACAATCCACACAATCAATAAGGGAAGAAGAGAATGGAACCTGAACAATTTGGAATTTCACTAAACGGCGGAAGGGAAATAATTGATTCGAGCTCGACAACTTAATGCCGTGTCCTTAAGACAAATTTGCCCGCCTATACACGTACCTAGGCCGCCGGACAATTGCCTCCCAGGATATAACGAATCACAGCCCCTCTCTCGCGGTACAACAAGGAAGGACTCGTCGAACACAACTTGTATTCTGAATCGATCGCACAAAATGAATAAATGTAATGACTGAGTCTCTTTCGGGGTTGGTTTTCCCGAAAATATATATGAAGAAGTGGCGCCTCTTCGTGAATATGTATGTCATGTGAAAAGATGCGAAACGAAATGGTGCCTCTTGGTAAATGGTCACCAAGTCCGAAAGAGTCATTATTGCTTTTGAAGCAAAATAAAAAATAATATAATATTCGGACTCGGGCCCGACTCGATCCGAGCCGAGCCGGTCAGACGGGCGGGCGCGTGGTGGTGGTCACTGGCTTGCGTAAGTCCTCTCCCTTCCACAAAAGTGGGGTACCCCTTGGGGTCCCTCTTGGGGTCCAAACTCATTTGGAAGGCTCCCACTAATATACCTTCACTCTCCCCCACACTTGTCCTATGTGGAACTACTTTCCACACTTCTCATTCACTTTACTCTAAGGACCAAGTCCCAACAGTCGGTCTGGGAGGGGTCGCGGTGGCACTAGTAGAGGTCGTACACGGCGGGGCCGGAGGAGTTGGTGACACAGGTGGCGAAGTGGCGGGTGGTCATGAGGTGAGAGAGGGACTCCATTTCCTTGACAAACGAAGGGACGAAGTTGGGGACAGGGCAAGAGGTGGAGGAGTTGCCGCAGGAGAGGCCGGCCTTGAAGGTACGAGGGTCGGAGAGAGAGGGATCATCAGAGGTGAGCCCGTTGCCATAAATTCTGAACAAGCTCTTAGCGGCGGCCGGCAACAATGGTGGCTCGAGCTCGAGGTCGGAGAAGGGGTTAGGCGGAGTAGAAAGAAAAAAGGAGGACGAGAGGGAGACGATGAGTGGGAGAGAGGAGGAGACAACGACAGACATGTGGGCCCACGGAGGACACGTGTCGCACGATCAGTGGACTCCGGCACAGCTGATTTGGTACCGCTTGGGTATCTAATATTTTCTCTAGGTGCAGGTTTCCACCGACACGTGAATCGACGCAAACATGGATGATTTACGTTGTTCGATACCCGAGCCCTACAGAATCATAATCAAAATGATGGTATAGTACGGTTCGGTTCGATCCTTCGGGTTTTTCTTCTTTCCTCTCACAGTGTCTTCTCTGCCTCCTTTTCCTTCCTTTGCATATATTTTTCTTCTCTTATGCTTCATTCGTTTCACGAAAAGGAAGTCATTTTTCCGGAAAATGACAATATTTTTTGGTGTTCGTTTGAAATTTAAAAATAGACTAGGAAATATTTTCCACTGTTCGGTAGAGGAAATATTTTCTAGACTTCCTTTATCGCCGAAATAACGGGCACATCAAGCTGAACTACGGCCGAACGAGGCAAAAAACGAGAGCTTCGTTCCAGGCGTACGAAGTGTATCCATCATTGGGAAAGGGAAAAGAGAGAGAGAGAGAGAGAGAGAGAGAGAGAGAGAGAGAGAGAGAGAAGGAAGAGAGAAGATGGAGGCTGTTATGGTGGACTGGAAAATATTTTCATCTCTTCGGAAAAGGAAAGCATTTTTCCCATTTTTAGAATGATACTTTTCATTGACTGGAAAACAGTTTCCATGGTAAAACTTTTTTCGCCCCCCAAACACCACAATTTAAGGAAAATATTTTCCGAAAAAATATTTTTCGCGAAATGAACGGAGCCTTATTCTCCAAATGAGTTTATGAACAAATAAGAATTTCTATTTCCGAAATAAGAATTCGTTTGATAGCAAGGAAACATATCACCTACTACTTAAATGGGGTGACATGACTCCCACCATTCATATAGCTGTAATTTTTTTAAAAAAATTAAAAATCTCCCTATTAATGGGGGCCATGTGCCGGATCCATTATGTCACATGTCCTTATGGCAAGTGATCCGGATCCAGGATAGCAAGACCTCACTTCACACTTCTCTCTCTACTCTCCATGGCTTCTACCTCCCTCCTCATAAAAACCCCTCAGCAAAATCCTAATTTGCCCCAACCGAGCACCTAAAGTCCCGGCCTCCATGCTGCTGCACCTAGCCGCTTGCGATCGCCGTCCTTCCTCTGAGCTTCCGACGAAGTTGCCATCGTTGTGCACCTATAACCATCGCGGCACAATCACTCCTTTATGCCTTTGACGAAGGTCACCATTATTGTAACGCTCCAAAACGTCATGCGCGATACATATCCGTTAGTTTATAAGAAGTACAACAAAATTTTCAAACACCCCGTACAAAAAAATTGCATGAGTTTAATAATATATATATATATATCTTTTTTTTATAATAACGTTCGTAGTTATTAACTTGATACAACATTAGGCAAAACACAAAAAAGTATATGGTTCCGAAAAGGGTTGGGTTACCTAAGACCATCACGCTACTCCACCAAAATCGATCACTCTGCTCAATCAACGTGTCGTCATCATCGAAACAAGGAGGACCATCGACATCCCCAAATGGTCTAACAAACGTACCATCGTTCCATACGATCGAACCATACTTAGTATAGGCCATCGCCAATCCAGGACCTAAAATAAAATAATAGATACACAGGTGCTCCCATCTTTCACATTTGAAAGATCGAGGGTGACCCGAACCCGACAAATGAACTCTAGAGATAGGAGATCACTCAACCTAATATAACAATGGAACGCCAATCCTAAAAGTTTCAAAGCATTTTCTCCTTTTTCCGTGGACGAGCTTGTGTGGTACTTTCTTTGCTGACTTAGTCAACGTTCTGTGTGCGGGTTCTTTTTCTCGGAAAAGGATTGCCTACAGTAGTGCAGAACTACTGCGATCACAGCCGTCCAAAAATTACCCCCTAGTAAAAGGGAAAAGCTCCCCCTCCAAAGCCGTTGGATCCCGCCTGCAATGCGTACTGTAGACGATCCAAACCCCTTTTTCTTCGATTGGCAGAAAAAGACGAAATCGATTTCAGTAGTCCATCGAACAGGAAGAAACTTGATATTCCTAAGGAAGAGAAATGAAAAATGAAAAAAATCCGCACAACCATGCGACGAATGATGATGAAGATGAGGTATTATCGCAGTGAATGGCCTAACTAAGGCGACCCAGGATCAAAGAGACTTTAAACCACGTCTCCATTTCGAGAACTCCAGGTGTTCGTGTTACCATGCGACGCTCCAATTACTTCATGAGCTTGCTCTTGTCTGTGATGTTCCTTCGGTTTTGCTCGAGCAGAGACACCCTAACAACTGGGGAAGCGATCGAGTACCCGAAAGAAGACACACTCGTGTCCGCCGGAAACCAGTTCGAGCTTGGCTTTTTCCCCTTGAATGGGAGCTCAGACTCCAGGTGGTATGTCGGAATATGGTATTATAGGTCGAGTCCTCCAATCGTTGTCTGGGTCGCCAACCGGGATCACCCGATCGTTGGCCGCCGGGCATCGTTCAGCTTCGTGGATGGCAACCTGAAGGTGTCGGACGAAGAACAAGCAATCTGGTGGACCAATGTTTCAAGCTCTTCGACCCGGTTAGCGAAGCTTCTTGATTCAGGGAATCTGGTGCTGATCGAAGGACAGAGAATTGTATGGCAGAGCTTCAATCAACCGAGCAACACGTTCCTGCCGGGGATGCCTATGACTGACGACTTCCACTTGACTTCTTGGGCAAGCGACAACGACCCAAAACCGGGGAAGTTCACGTTCCAGAGGGACAACACCAGCGAGTACGAAGTTATCGGCGATCGGTCTTGTTACTGGAAAAGTGGGGTCTATCGCAAGTTCGTACAAGCCGACGGGACATACATGGACATCTCTTTTTTGCTCTCCAATGGCACAACCAACGGGACTATTCCGAGCTTGTTTAAAAATGCAACCAACGGGGCTGACTACAACAACACCCGGTTGGTCATAACCCGGCCTGACTACAACAACACCCGGTTGGTCATGAACCACGATGGCGAGATTCAGTTCTTCAAGCCTGGAAACGTGACAACGCCGGTCTGGTCCGAGCCAAGGGGCTTTTGTAGTGTGTTCAATGCGTGTGGCAAGTTCGAGAGCTGCAACGTTGGGAATGTCCGCCAGACCATGTGCAGGTGCTTGCCAGGTTTCAAGCCGGCGCAAGTGGATGGTCAAACCTCGGGGAAATTTTCCAAAGGATGCCTCAGGAAGTCGACGAAATGCTGCGGGAAAAACAGCGACAACAGTGCCGATCATTTCTTGAGTCTGAAGATGATGAAGGCCGGGAGGCCAGACAAGCAGATCCCTGCAGTCAACGAGACACAATGCAGGCAAACGTGCCTCAGTACCAACAGTTGCCAGGCTTACTCGTTTGAGGAGGATCAGAGCCAAGCACGGAAAAGCACCTCAACGTGCTATACTTGGTCTAACGAGCTCGACAATATTCAGGAGTTTGCTCAGGACGGTCGTGACCTCTATGTCAGAGTGCCGCTTTCAGACATAGGTTAATTTCCTTTTGGCCTAACCTTTCTTGCTTCCCAAGATTATTTATGGTTGTGGCCTTCTGACTTATGCTGTGACTTCTTTGTTTTAACTAACTTTTGTGGCTTCTGGTTTGCCCTCTTGGATGGAGTTAGAAACATTGCTCATATTTTGTGCAGCTACATCTTATTTTCATTGCAAGCGTCTTCCAACCAAGTGTTCTAGGCAAATGGCAAAAAATGATGCTATCACAATTTCAGCTATAAGAATTATGTATGATTAGAGTCCAATTGCAGGTGAATGTGCATATGCATTGATGCTGATATTTTTTTCTATGTTGACTTTCATAGAATCTACTAGCAGGAGCTGTGGAATTTGTGGCACTAGTATAGTCCCCTATCCTTTAAGCACCGGACAGAGCTGTGGCGATCCACTATACTCTGCATTTCAATGCAAAAAAGAAACTGCGCAGCTTTACTTTGAACGGGGTGGTGGTAGCTACAGAGTCACTAGCATCACTCCAGAAAACAGAACATTTACCATTGAAGTTAAGGATGCATTCGACTGCATGAGTGGCGGTCTGAGTGAAATTGATCAGCAGCTTAACCAGTCCTCGCTATTTAATGTGAGTGGCGAGTGTTTTGGACAATCGAACGACTTCAGCACGGGAGAATCTTCAGAACATATTGGGTTGGGTGAACTGGAAATTGCGTGGAGCAATCCGAGAGAGCCACTCTGCAATTCGTCCAAAGACTGCAATTGGCCCCACGCAACTTGCAAGAATGCATCGGATGGAAGATCAAGGTGCTTCTGCGACTCAGGATTCAGTTGGAACTCTCTCAGCGTCAATTGTTCTCTGGGTGAGAATGTGACCCTGCGAATTAGCCCACAACTTCAGCTACTGCATTCATGAATGACAGATTTAAAGGAAATGTAGCCATTTGGTTTTACAGGTCACCATAATAGTAGATTCAGCCGTGCAGACTGACAAATTTGAGTACTCATTTAATATTTTCTATCTCCGTGGTCCATCATTTAGAGTCTGCTAGGATGATTTGCTCCTCCTGGAAGCAGACTGACAATTTTGATACAGCGAACATCTATATGTTCAGCGTTCATATGGAATTTATAATAGGTGAACCAGAAGAGCTAGAAACCAGAACAGATATACCTATAGTTTGTCTCAAGCCCGAGATTCCCAAGATATGTGGACCGAGGCAAAGAGTCAGTAGCATCTGCCTTTGCAGTCACCAACCCAAGTGTGGTGTATGCATGCAACATAATGACAGAGCCCTGGACATGCATCAACTAAGCTTGCTCTTTTTCATAGACTATAGGATGCATTGTGACCACGCCTTATGAAGTCCTGGCATCTGTCCTCCTAATTAGCGAGTCTCTGTATCTACAATTACTCTGTTTTCACTAATGTCCAAAATACAGTAGTTATATTTTTTTTCTCTGGTGTGGCAGTTGTAAGTAGCGTTGGAGGAGGAGGATCATCGCTGAAACGACAGAAAGTGAAACCTGCGTATATAGTTGCTCCTGCCGGAGCCGCAATTCTCATCCTTGTTTTTGGTGGCTTGTTTTACATGAGAAGGCAGCATGGTAGGATGCAAGGTAATCACTAAACAGATACGTACTTTTTACCTGTCATTATTAGAAATACAACAATAAGATAGACGACAATTAATAACTACAGCTGGCACTTCAGAAAACAGGGAAAGCACTCAGGAGGATCCCCTCTTTCATCTATACGACAGCGAGAAACGGATCAAAATGTGGATGGATTCGTGTCTGTTCGAGGATGATGATAGGAAAGGCATAGATGTGCCATTCTTTGATTTAGAAATTATTCTACAAGCCACGAATAACTTCTCGGATGAGAACAAACTTGGAAGAGGCGGGTTTGGGCCTGTGTACAAGGTAAACAAGATGGTTTCTTCTTCTACGTCGGGGCTCTTGACTGGGTCATGTTGATGAACCACTTTGCTTTTTTTGAGTTTGTTCCAGGCTACTTTTCCAGGAGGACAGGAAATTGCAGTGAAGAGGCTATTGAGTGGCTCAGGACAGGGGTTGGAGGAATTTAAGAATGAAGTCGTGTTGATTGCCAAACTTCAGCATTGAAATCTCGTGAGATTAGTAGGATATTGCGTCCGAGGAGATGAAAAGATGTTACTATATGAATACATGCCAAACAAAAGCTTAGATTCATTCATATTCGGTAAGCACCTTATTTCTTGTCTCTATCCTCGGACGTTAGTCTCACGGAGTTAGATTAAAAGAATATGCTATCACGACAAATAAAAAATTAATCCTTGCCAGATCAAACAAGGTGTTGGTCGCTGACCTGGGAGATACGCTTCGAGATTATCTTGGGAATTGCACGAGGAATGCTCTATCTTCACCAGGATTCTAGGCTGCGAATCATTCACAGAGATCTCAAGACGAGCAACGTTTTGCTCGATGAGGAGATGACTCCTAAAATTTCAGACTTTGGTCTGGCACGGATATTTGAGGCAAAACAAACTGAAGCAAGCACGCAAAGGGTGATTGGAACATAGTAAGTTATCGTACATGAGCATATCATTTATTTTCGTCTGGATAGAAAACTTGTTGGACACTATACAAGGCGCCCACCATATCACCACCTTTTAATATCTGCAGTGAAACGTACGTATTCCGACTGAGGCTTGATTGACTTATTATGCTCCAATGCAGTGGATACATGTCTCCGGAGTATGCTTTGGATGGCTTTTTCTCATTCAAGTCCGATGTTTTTAGCTTCGGTGTCGTCGTATTGGAGATTGTCAGTGGGAAACGTAACACAGGCTTTTATCAGTCCGAAGGAACAACGAGCCTTCTCATTCATGTGACTACAGTCCATTTGCGGTCCCTTTCTTTTGATTTATCCACTTCCTGTCGCTCTTTTCTCTGAACGTACTGAAACATCAATTGTGCAGGCATGGAGATCATGGAATGACAATAAAGCATTGGACTTGCTGGATCAAGTGCTGCACGAAACTTACAACAGAGAGCAAGTTTTGAAGTGCATAAACGTGGCACTTTTATGCGTGCAAGAAGACCCGAGTGATCGTCCCACGATGGCAAATGCAGTTTTCATGCTTGGTAGCGAAACTGCGACTCTTCCAGTTCCGAAAAAGCCGGCTTTTGCAGTTAGGATGGGCATTTCTACCACAGCTTCTTCTTCTAGCAAACCAGAGTCGAGTGCGGTGTTATCGACTACTCTGGAACAAGGACGGTAACATTGTATCTTCCTTGAATCTGTTCCACATCTTAGTTGTCAAAAGCTTTAGCCATCAGGCATTTGTTGATCTAGGAATGCCTCAATTTTTACCCCATGATATTCCTTTGTCCTCTGGCAGAGTACAGTTTACTCTTTGTTGATTGCTGATGCTCTTCCTGCCTAAGAATGTACAATGCTAACATAGCAAATTGGCTTCTTTTTTTTTTTTTGGTAAAGGCGAATTGGCTTCTTGATCACCAGAGAACATTTTTGTTATTTCTTATACTGTTCATTCTTAAGAATAGGTTTCTCCTACTGCAATTGAATTGTAAAGTCGATACCCTTTCAGGGTTATGTTTATCCTATCAAACTCGTAATCCACCCCATTGTAGCATGCTTCACCAAAATCTCACCTTTTAAATTAAGTGAAACATCCCTCTTAGTTATCACCGAGATATTACTATTGTGTCTTAAAGATCGGTACATCTCCTAGTGATGTATGGTCAGTTGCCTCAAACATTTGCTGCATGGCTCAGGTTAGTTGATATTCGCCTCAAGGGAAAGGAAGCCTACTTTACAAAGGCTAGAGAGTTGCCTAATACCTTTGCGCTCGGTAAGTCATGCGAGTTGCTGGTTGGATCTATGGTTCTGCATCCACTCACTCCGAGGATTTCCTTTTTGGGTGGTGGGTTCTGATCTTGATATGAAGAAAGTTGGCCTTTTCTTACTTCAACAGAAATCAAGACAAACAAAAGGCTAGAAGTTCTTTTTCTCCTATGCACGATATAAGAAAGTTGAGTGACCATTACAGATCTCATCCCTCAACTCCACCATTTTTCTGCGACCCCCACTCTGCAATTCTTGAAGGATAAGTTTACACCTAGGACCGTAGCACGAGATGTCTTAAAGAATGCATAACAGTAGCTTCATTCCATTCATCAAGTCTTCGAATGCCTAAGCCTCCTCCATTTTTCGGTAAGCTGATCAGGGACCAACTCACCCTTAGTTCCCTAAACCTTCCCAACATCATTTCTGCTCCACCGTTCGAATAGCCTTTTTCCAGAAGAATAGACATGCTGTACCGTTAACCAAGCTAAAAGGTTACATGACTTGATCAACTCAACTCGGCCGGCCAATGATTTTATTAGTTTTCTTCTCTACTCAGGGCTAGCAATGTCTGTCAGATAATCTCTCTCAGATGGAAGGCACCTTTCTAACGCCACTTAACGGAATCCATTAGTCCGCATAAGATTCATCACAACCAGCGACAAACAATTTGAACCTTGAAGGATTAATTTTTCAGTCCAGACGTAGGCTGGACTTCTGAAGGAAAGCAAGAATCTCCATGAGAGGTCTCCAATCCTTTTTTAAGACCAATAGCATCAAATCACCAGCGAAAGCTGAGATATTGAGGTCTTAAATTTGTGTAATACATTGAAAAGTAGAATGGGTTTCTCTGTCTGCTCTCTATCCAAACGATGTTGCGGTCCATGTTATGCCAGCAAAATATTAATAGAATGGGGGAAAAGGAATTAACTTAAAGAAAAAGAATGAAAATTGACAAGGTGAGTTCGAACAAAAAGCTCACTTGACATCTGTCTTCCCCCAAAATTTCCGTCCAAAGACTTTTTAAGCAATTTTATTGGACGAGTTTTATTTTAGCTTTTTGAGTTTTGACTAGTCACCCGTGGGACGCAGATCGTCTGCCTTGACTCCGTGGTGATCGGATGGCCCCCCCATTATTGGGGGTAGGGGGGTGTTTTGGTCTTTTCATCGGGGGATGGAAAAGGTGGGAAAGGACTGCCTTCAGTTATTGCAGGCGATCCATTTCTCATCGGGTGAGTCACTTTGAACCTGTCTTGGCTTTGATTCTATAGTACGAAAATATCGCAACAAGTCCCCATAATATATTATCTACTTGACATTACATAGCGCAAGTCATATGAACATCTCGCCCACACCTATCGAGTGCTTTAATGAGACCAACGGCCACAACACTTGACTCCCCGCCCTAGGATTAGAGATGAAAAAATGGGTCAAAAATTCATATTTTAACTCATATTTGATAACGTGAGTCATAAATGTATTAACTTAAAATGTTAAAGTGTCACTTAATAATCTAATAGATCTTAAATGAGTTCTAAACGGGTCATAAATTAACTTCCTAATTAATTTTAATTGTTATTAACAAGTCATTTTTAAATTATGAAGATTTTGACATTTTAATTATTTAATTTTGATATTCAAATTTGCATGTGGTTCTCCGTTAAGCCCACTTCGGAGTTACGTTGGGCCTAATCGGGATCAAACATGGGGGCCCTTGATTTGTGAGAAAATTCGTCGGAATTCTTTCTGTTTTGCCCGCTTTCTTTATAGAGTCGAAAATGAAAATGTCTTATTAACGAAACTAATTTATGCTTTAAACCCTCGGCGTAAACCAGGAGAAAAGAAGAGTGATTTCGACAGGAGAAGGTTAAAAAAAAAAACACAAAAAACCTCCTCTCCTCCGGTTGATTCCATAAAAGGCTAAAAACACGAACAAAAGGAACGGAATGAACCCCGAACGTCATTTTATCATAATGGAAAACCGAGCTCCACTCTACGCAGTTTTCATTTGCAAAGAAAGTAAATGAATGGAACGAAATTTTCTATATCGATATCGAATGCAATTGGCTTACCCAATTGCAGCTTCCAACTATGGCTTTTGACAAGATCTGTAGAAGCCCGATGCCATGGAGGGCAAAGTTGAGTTCGGGTGGGGAACCCGGCCCTTTTCTTCATATAGAGAAAGTTCCACCATGAGGTGATTCATCCAAAGGCTCTTGACGGGTACGATCAGAGCTCGGAGCATAAGGCGTTGATGTCCGGCATGAGTGATAGAGGTTGCACGGCCTTCATCTTCAATTACCTAATTTCGCGTCTCACGAATTTTCCTTTTTCAAACGATCGGAAAAGCTGAGCGAACGACGGTAAAATAAACTCTTCCCAATTGAAAGTTCCGACCGCAAACACATAAAACTGACATGTGGTGACTCGCCACGTGTGACCCGACTCGCCGGTCTCGAAACATTTTCCTCGAGATGGAAAGCATGACCACGACTACCGTTTTTGGGGTGGAATTCTAACGTTTGTTTTTGTTTCTGCCATTTTCCGGGCGCACTGCGCCAGGACCATCCAAAATTTTTCCAACTCTTGTCGTCCTGCACGATGTTGGCCAATCTCCTTTCCGTCCCGCGGGGCCCAATCTCGGTGGAGATTGTACGGGCTTTATCATGAAGAAAAAGCAAGCCAATAACGAGATGCCACGTGGGGCTGTTGCCAGCGGAAGTACCAACATCAATGTCAATACGTGCCAATAGCTGGTCGGATGCCACTGCCACGTGTTACTTTTGTTTTTTTACACATAAGTTTTTATCTTGTACCGCACAGGGGCCCACTTGATGTCGGTCAATTTGTCCCGAGTCCTGACCCAAATCCAAATCCACTGAGCATGCCCTTCTACTATTAGCAACTCCAGCCTTTGAGGACCAACCGAGGAATCAATAATAAATCGCCCCCAGTTGGGAGATTCTCCGCGCCAGCAGTGACGACACTACCCTTTAGATCCATGCCGGGGTTAAGGTGGGAAAAATACCTAAAAAATCATAAACCCATTATGACTGGTGGGGTTCCCCAGAGTGCATCAACCAGTCAATAAAATTAAATTTAGTGATGTTTATATTTCTCTATTTTTCTATTTTTTATCTTTGAAAAAAGAAAAAAGAAATAAAAATCTCTTCGTGTATGTCAGTTGGTTTTTCTATTCCTCAAAATAGAAATGTGATCAAAGAATAGATTTGGAATATAAATGAGAAGTAAAAAAAAATTTACTTTTTTGTTTCTAGGAACAAAAATAGGAACGAGCTTTAAAACTAAAGAAAACATCTCTCTTTGTGTTTTTGCACTATGTTGTTTTCTCTGGTGATTGCAAGATGGGGGTGTCTCTGACTAAGTCTTTTTCTGCTTGTGAGATTTTTGTTGGGTTTTAGTATGTGTTTTGTTGATTCCGTAGCCTACTTAGAAGAGGCATGGTTGCGACGATTGATTTTCAATGATTTAGATCTCAAGGCTATTTCAATGTCCTTAGATCAAACAATTAATCTGTTATTTACCAGTGTTTCGTGCTTGCGTGGATGCGTGATTTAGTGCATGTGTGAATACTACTTTTTGATTTGGGGAGCGATCCTTTATAAGACGAGTATATCAGCCATTTGTCAATTACTGGAAATGGGGATAATGAGGGTTCTAGAGATTGCTAGATCATTTTTTGGTGGTTGAAAACTAGGGTGCCTTGATGCAGCGAGTCTTCCTTATAAGCTAGAATAGTGCATCTCATTGGGTCTTTTGTTTTATTTGATGAATTAGAACAGGGAAAAACTCAGCTTCTGGTTATTATCTTATTTAGTAGGTATGGATGTCTAAAGATATGTTCAATTGTTCTTTCCATGTTCTGTTGTCTTTCTTAGAAGCTGGATTATTGCATTTCATTTGGCTCTTTTGTTTTCTATGATGAATTAGAATAGGAAAAACTCAACTTCTTGTTAGCAACTATGGTTCAATTCCTCTGATTACTCATGAAATGGGTCTAGCTTAAACTTCAACTTTAAAAATTTGATGTTGCTTTAAGAAGGAAGGGAATATGTAGCTTGATTTTGGCGCTGACGACCTCCTTTCTACTACTATTATTATTTGGTATCTAGTTGAGTTTGAATAGTGACATGCTTGAGCAACATTCCCTTATCTAATTCATGGCTTGAGGGAGAAGGCTGTTTTTATGGGCCATTGGTTTGTTGATTGTTAAACCACCTCTTGAGAATGGTTGTGTGTGATATCCAATGTTAGGTGGTTACAATCATATTACTATGGTGACAATTTATTGCAATATTGCATGTAATTTCCTCATTATTATGTTATGATTTAATGCATGGCTCATATGATGCTCGACCAATCAAGATTAAATGGAATCCAAAAAAGGGGCATTCACTACAAAGTAGACCGAGCCTTTAACCGGCATATATGTAAGTTTGTTGGTAAAAGAGGTCAAAAAGGGAAATCCCACCTCTTGTACTTTCAAAAAAGCAAGGTGGGATAATAGACGAGTTAAATTCAATAAACGTGCAAGACTCTAATATAACAAAGTAAGTTGAAGAACAAGGTGAGCAAACTGAAAAATAGTATGGTGGTTCTAAGAAGCTTATTTCACAAGCCAGATTTGGTTTGGATAATATAAATAATAAGTTTGTTGTCGATTATCCAAATATATGGGAATCTCGCATCAAGGTATAACTCGAGAGTCCTCCATTGCAATTTCCTCAACCAACACTTGATATTTGCTTTTGTCTATAGGAAGTGATTTTCTTTATGATTTTATTGCAGTTGCAAACTGAAAAACATATATATATATATACCTTATCATAGGCAAGTACTACATGGTAGATTCTAGTTATACAACACTTATGAGATTTTTAACTCCATCTAAAAGTGAAATATATCATCTAAATGGTTATAGGGGTAGAAAAAGACGGCCTAGAAAAAAGAGAGAATTGTTCAACCATAGACATTCTTCATTAAGAAATGCCATTTAGAGGTCATTTAGGGCATTAAAGAATATCTTATTCATTTTAAGGTACACGCCTCCATTTACAATTCAAAAATAAGCACTTACTATAATTGCATGTTATGCTCTCCATAATTATATTGTGACCAAGATAGGATGGCAAAAACTTTTCCCTTTATGAAAATTCGAAGTACCCGTTTGGATCTAGAAAAGTGGAGGTTGTAGATGATACAACACATGAGGAGGCAGCTAAGATAAACATACTTAGGAAAAATATTGCAAATAAAATAACAAGGAATCACAGTATGCACGAGATTTTGTGACTTGGTGTTCCTGACTTTTGTAATGTTGTTTTTAAATACTTAGCAACATCTTTGTTTAATCGTGTTGCAATCATTTAATTCTATATCATGATCTATTTTGAAAATACATATTTTTGCATGACGCTTGCTTGTTGTTGATATCAGTAGATTTCATTTTGTGCTATTGGGTGTGGTGGGCATGCGTGCGTGAGAAACTGACACTAATTACCATATAATCTACTCTACTCAAGAGAAGGGCCAGAAAAGTTTTGTTAAGCTACATAAATCAAAACATCACCCAAAGAGCAAGTTTTCCATCCAAAAAGTTTGTGCCCACCCCCTTGACTCACCTACTATGAATGTTGTAGATGGACATGGAAAGATGCCTTGATCAACCATGTTCTTCACGTTCTTAATGTCAATTTTTTTCATTATAAAGCTTCAATTCGTAGGTATTGCAACAAAACTGAGGATTTTGTCGCCATATATGTAACGCCATGAATCTCCGTTATACACATATTATCCGCTTTGGACACAAAATCCTCACAATTTTGTTCTTCTTAGGGTAGCTCATACTACCCCAAGAAAAAGCGTATTATAGGGGCAGAGGTGCAAACGCATCATATATTGTCCTCTTTAGCTGTACGCATGCTCACATCAGAGTGCGCAACACTCCTCTGCCTTAAGATTTTGTTTCTTTCATCCATAGGCTCAGAACGCGTATGTACAGTTAGAGAGCCCCTTGTAACTTATAAAGTTGCGGAAAGTCGAACAGTTATACAATATCTGCCTTATGTAACACGTTGGGATTATTTAGCTACTATGTTCACAGAAACAGTAACCGTAAATGGACCAGAACAGAGCCTGGGTTATTTTTTGGGGTAGTATAGGTTGTCTTGAGAAGAACAAAACCGTGAGGACTTAGTGTCCAAAGCGGACAACATGCGTACAATGGACACCTAGGGTGTTACAAGTGGTATCAGAGTCAACTCCTGACCGCGTGTGGGGTTACAGCGAGGACGTTGTGCTCCTAACGGGTGAAGAGTGTGATGGCCTAGGCAGCGGTGCGTGAGGAGGAGGGATGGCGGTGCGTCCGTGCCTCTGTCCCCGGACACGTGCAGGGAGGGGCACATATATTGTCGCATCGCCTAGGGAGGAAGGTCCGAGCTGCCTTATAAGGTAATGTGCCCTCTAATTGTACATACGTGATTTATTGGGGATAGTATGAGCTGTTCTGAGAAGAACAAAACCGTAAGGACTTAGTTAAATGAAAAAATCCACTCATGTTTTTATCCAAACATGATGTTTTTATAATTAAATGAAAAAAAATTGAGAACAACAATTTTGGTGCTCGTATTAAACGTATTTCTATTCTTTTTCTATTACGGAAATATAAATTTTGATTTTGTGCAATTACTAAACGTGTTTATATTCTTTTTCTTTTCCAAGAACAAGAGTTACTAATTTTGTTGCAAAGAAACTTGTTCAGAGAATATAAATAGAAAAAATATTTTTAAAAAGAAATCATTTTTGAAAGTAGGAGTATCACTAAACGCAACCTAGGCGAGGATCATGGCAGGGGTCATGGTCGCCTCAGCCTCAGCCTATCCAATGCTAGGTGATTGACTAAGCCATGGTAAATTTGGTCTTGCCTATGAGACAGCCACGAGCTACGTCTCGTCTAGTGGTCAGCAATCTCCAACGACCCTCGCTGATTATAGTAGGGAAGAAAAAGAAAAGAAGGAAAAGAGAAGAAAATGAAAAAGGAAATTACATATTAAGGAAAAAAGTATTAAAAATTATAAAAAAAAATGTCAAGATCAACACAAGCCAAGGTAAACAAGATGGTTTCTTCTTCTACCGTCGGGGCTCTTGACTGGGTCATGTTGATGAAGTACTTTGCTTTTGTTGAGTTTGTTCCAGGCTACTTTTCCAGGAGGACAGGAAATTGCAGTGAAGAGGCTATTGAGTGGCTCAGGACAGGGGTTGGAGGAATTTAAGAATGAAGTCGTGTTGATTGCCAAACTTCAGCATCGAAATCTCGTCAGATTAGTAGGATATTGCGTCCAAGGAGATGAAAAGATGTTACTATATGAATACATGCCAAACAAAAGCTTAGATTTATTCATATTCGGTAAGCACCTTATTTCTTGTCCCTATCCTCGGACGTTAGTCTCACGGAGTTAGATTAAAAGAATATGCTACCGTGACAAATAAAAAGTTAATCCTTGCCAGATCAAACAAGGTGTTGGTCGCTGACCTGGGAGATACGCTTCGAGATTATCTTGGGAATTGCACGAGGAATGCTCTATCTTCACCAGGATTCTAGGCTGCGAATCATTCACAGAGATCTCAAGACGAGCAACGTTTTGCTCGATGAGGAGATGACTCCTAAAATTTCTGACTTTGGTCTGGCACGGATATTTGAGGCAAAACAAACTGAAGCAAGCACGCAGAGGGTGATTGGAACATAGTAAGTTATCAGACATGAGCATATCATTTATTTTCGTCAGGATAGAAAATTTGTTGGACACTACACAAGGCGCCCATCACATCATCACCTTTTAATAGCTGCAGTGAAACCTAGGTATTCCGACTGAGGCTTGATTGACTTATTTTGCTCCAATGCAGTGGGTACATGTCTCCGGAGTATGCTTTGGATGGCTTTTTCTCATTCAAGTCCGATGTTTTTAGCTTCGGTGTCGTGGTATTGGAGATTGTTAGTGGGAAACGTAACACAGGCTTTTACCAGTCCGAAGGATCGACGAGCCTTCTCACTCATGTGACTACAGTCCATTTGCCGTCCTTTTCTTTTGATTTATCTACTTCCTGTCGCTCTTTTCTCTGAACGTACTGAAACTTCAATTGTGCAGGCATGGAGATCATGGACTGATAATAAAGCATTGGACTTGATGGACCGAGTGCTGCACGAAACTTACAAAAGAGATCAAGTTTTGAAGTGCATAAACATTGCGCTTTTGTGCGTGCAAGACGACCCGAGTGATCGTCCCACCATGTCGGATGCAGTTTTCATGCTCGGCAGCGAAAGCGCGACTCTTCCAGTTCCGAAAAAACCGGCTTTTGCAGTTAGGACAGGCTTTTCCACGACAGCTTCTTCTTCCGGCAAATTAGAATCGAGCACTGCATTCTCAACTTCTCTCGTACAAGGACGGTAACGTTGGACCTTCCTGGAATCTATTCCGCATCTCAGATGTCAAAAGCTTTAGCCATCAGGCATTTGTTCAACTAGGGAGTCCTGAATTTTTGCCCCGTGATATTCCTTTCTCCTCCTGCAAAGTACGGTTCGGCCTACGTTGATTGCTGATGTTCCTCCTCGGCGTAAAGACCGTAAAATACCAACATCCGGAATCGGCTTCTTGATCAACGGAGCAGATTCTCATCTTGTACTTTTCAATTTCCTTTTGGGTACTGTCATCTTATCAAACTCAAAATCTAGCCCACTGTAGCATACTCCACAAAACTCACTTTCTGATATTCCATAGTGTATGCCCGTTTCTCTTGAAAATCCGCTGCATAGCACATCTTTGTGAATGTTCTCCTCAAGGGAAAGAGATCTTACTCGACAAAACAAACGATAGAGAATTGCGTGATAATTGTGCTCATTTAAGTAGGGCCTAATTCGGAAAAAAAAGTACCAACTTTAGATTAAGTTGCAATTCTTGCATCAAATTTTTTTGTCTCGTACAATATCACAAACTTTAATTTAAATCTCAAATCTGACATCCCTTGACTATTGATTATACTTGACTACTTGCTGGCTGGATTTAAAACACTATTCATAATCTTTTTCTCTAAGTTACAGGTTGAAGAATAACGGCGAAACTCTTCATTGTTTGCTCTAATTCACCAGCAAGTCAAGAATGTGTCCAAATTGAATTTCTCCAGTCAGATTTCATTTTTTTTTTTTCATAATATGAAACTGTAAGCCACCGCTTGTCAAGAGATGCCTTGGATGAGATGAGCCAGGTTCACAATCAAGACCATTTTTTTTTTCAAAACAACGATGATATTAGATAGAGAGTCAACCAAGGAGGGGGTAGATTTGGGATAATGATGAAAGTTTATAATTTTTTATGAGACAAAAAAAATTTGGGGCCAAAATTATTTCTAACATAAAGTTTGTACTTTTTTATTAAAAAAAATTAGCCCAAACAACCAGATAAAGCTAGTAGTAACGTTCAAACGGTATGTTCAATTTAAATGTATCTAATTATTGGATATGTTAGTTCCCATATCTTAGACTATTTGATATAAGTACGGAAGGTAGATTCAAATCATCATTGGATAAACATTGTGATTTATTTAAAGACAAATTGCAGCGTCTTTGCTGTTGAACATCATCCTCATTATATCTAAACAAGTAGAGTCATCCAAATAACAATTTATCTAGGAAAAGAAGATATAAATACAATAAATCTTTGTAGCAAAATGGTATTAACAATAAAAATTTCAATGATATATTTGTTTTAATCAACCATACTAATAGACGAATTATATGGAAATATTGAATATTCGTTATAGGAGACAATTGCCAAATAAGTCCTAAACATTTTGCTACTTTGCCGATTTAGCCATAAACCTTTTTTTTTTTTGGTAAAGAGCCATAAACCTTTTTTTATGCCAAATAAGTCATAAACCTTTTGTAACTTTGCCGATTAAGTCCTTCTGGCGGATTTTGTCCGGAAAAATGCCTACGTGGTGTGCCGGACCTCACCGATATGACATGGCGATGACCGGACCTTAATTTTTTTTTCTTTTTTTCCTTTTTTTTTATAAAAAAACTACTTGGCCAGTGAGCTCCGCCGGCCGCCGGAGCTCGCCGGCCACTCCAAAGGGCAGCTTGGCCCTCGCCCAAATCTGGGCGACAGCAGGAGAGCCCGTCGCCGCCCTCACCCCCGGCCGTCGAGGGCAGATCTGTAGATCAGATGCCCCGAATTCGGCCCAAGGAAGTGTTTGATCCTTGGTTGCATGTTCTCGAGCTGCAATTTGCGTTGATCCATCCGTCCAAGGGCTCATGGAGTGGATCGTAGAACTCAATCTGTTCTTGAACAAGAGGCTTCAGGCAACAAAATCTGCAGATTTGGGCGAGGCGAGCCTTGCCGGCCGGGGGGAGGGCTACGACGGCCTCCCTCGCCCCCGTCGGCCTCAGCCTGCCTTGCCCAGCTGCCTCGCCTAGATCAGATCTAGGCGAGGCCGGCCTCATCGGCCATGGGCGAGGGCGGCGGCCTCCCCCGCCCTCGCCCTCGGCAGGCAAGGGCCGGGCCGCCCTCTAGGCGGAGCTCACCGGCCAAGTATTTTTTTTATTAAAAAAAAACAATTTTGGGGTCCAGTCATCGCCACGTCATCGCCGGCGAAGTCCGGCGCGCCATGTAGGCATTTTCAGACCAAAATCCGTCGGAAGAACTTAATCGGCAAATTTGCAAAAGATTTAGGACTTATTTGACATAAAAAAGGTTTACGACTGAATCGGCAAAGTAACAAAAGGTTTAGGACTTATTTGGCAATTGTCCCTTCGTTATAGTCATTGAGTTAGACTCCTTCCTCAACTGTGCTCCGATTACGGAGGGAGCAGAGCAGATGACATTTCGAAATAAAGATCATAACTATCAAGGTAAGTTTAGGAACTAGAAGAAGATTCAGAATCAGAGCTCCCATTGCTGCTTCTCGGCGAAAACTGCCAGGAGGGGCCTAAGTACGGAGATAATTCTGCATAAATGGCAAAACCTTGTGAACCATTTGCTTTCCCCTTCCCCAGATCAGACTAATCTTTCTATGCACTGACATGGAGCATTTGGTGTTTTTAAATGAAACCGGAAGCGAACAGCTGCTGCTTGATAACGATACGAATCAGACTCACAGTTTAGTCGAAACACTTGCATTGGGACCTCGCCATAACTTTTTATGCCAAATGTCTGATTTCTCATGAGAAGATTATGAAGATTTAACAGGAAAGTATGGTATGATTTTCCCCTGCTGGATAAAATGTTGACCTGATAGCACTTGGTTTTGATTACCAAAAAAGAGTGCATAAAGGGTCTCCAATGGGATTTTCTTGTTCTCTATTCTTCATTGATTCATATCATTCCTGACACTCGAAAATATGGCATTCTAAAGCAAACTTTACATGAGTCGTCTGATTTACAAAGGGAACCGAGCGAGCCTGAAATTATCCACAAGGACACCTAACCAAACAAAACTTTAGCAGTAGAAGCCGCCTTGGAGAATTTCACTATTCGGGATCTGATTTTCTGCCTGAGAGTCGAATCTTTGACCTTGCCAGCCTCTAAGCACACTATCATCTTGTTCAAGGACTTCCCATGCCTGAGCAGGAACTTCGTGAGGCTCGCTTCCTCCTCGCAATCCAAAAGCCCCGTTATCTTAACAACCTTTAGGTGATCAAGAAAGGATCCTATGGCTTTACTGCGGATTTCCCACTGCTTCTCCTCCTCGGAGAGAGACAGGTCCCACAAGCGTGCCAAGTTTCCACTCAACTGCTGAAGAAAAGGGTAAATTCCAAAGTTTAGTCAACGGACGGCATAATCATCATAGGACAAAATTCTGCACAAAGTCAAACACTGCAGGAACAATCATTAATTATCAGGTGTTGACAAATGGTACCAACATTCTTGCGCACGTTGCGGTCCGGAACCAACTTGATATAGAGACATTCCACGAATGGAGCATTCATGAGCAGAGAAACTAGCGGTGGGATATACGCTCTGCCGGTAAAGGTAGAAAGCTCCAAATGTGCAAGGTTATTGAATGGCCGCAGAACTTCCAAGCCATCCATGTTTCCTAGAACCTGGAACAGTTGCGCGTGCACCACAGCATCGTAAAATGCATTAAGGCTACTTACAATTGCACAAAAGTGCACCTACTAGACCCCGTCTAAATCACATATTAGCAGTTGATGTAACGGACAATTGATTATAATTAAAGACGACGTTGTCCATCTTACCATCCTATAAACTTCCATATACTTAGTCGACCCCTACACCTGAGAAATGCCAATTCACAGAGAGAGGACTCACCTTGATGGACAGCGAGTCCATTCGCAAGGACTGAGCATGAGAGATCCCAAACAGGAATCTCAGTAAACTCCTGGCCGGCTTTTCATGAATGTCCTCAGCCTTGATGCTCAAAAAACCCAGGGAAACCCTAATAGCGGGATTGACGTTATGCAAGCAACAATGAGGAACATCGCTGCCTTCCCAATCGAGAACTTCTAGCCGAGGCGCATAGATGTTCAACAAGCTCTTATGTCTTCCTCTAGGAAAACAACCCGAAACTCGAAATATCTCCAACTTCAGACCGCAAACTTCCAAAAAAATCATCTTGGAACAATTCTTTACGACTACACTTTCCAAAGCCCCACACTTTATGCTGATCTTCTCCAATCCCAAACACTTCGAAAGGCTCAACTTCTGGAGTGCCGGGAATGAGGACTCTGTGAACAAATCCAAGAGAAACGGTTGGTTATATAGGATCACCCCCGAGAGGTGCAACTTCCGCAGAGACCGGAAACCATTCCTCATCGTCGACAGTGGTGGCAATCGGAACCCCGGGAACCGCGATACGAACCTGAAGGCCTGCAGGTGATCGCTCGTCGCAACACGCTTTGGCAGATTGAAATAGTCCTTGGTCGCCACCTCGATGTCAAGCGCTTTCACCTTGTGCCTGAAGGCATCACGCATCAGGTTGTTCAGGCGGGTGAAGCTCAGATATGCACAGAACCGGAGGAGCCTCAGTCCATCCCCACCCTGCGGGGATTGGCTGCGGTGTTTCAGGACCTGCCTAATGAAATCCTGCTCGGGGTCGACGATGTAGAGAAACTTCAGAAACCCTTGAGGGAACTCAAGGTTCGGGCCATTGGACATGATCAGCTTCTCGAGGGCGGAGACGCCTCGGTCTGATGATTCAATGGTCGTGAAGTCAAGATCCGGCAAGGAGCGCCAGAGCGCAGCCCAACGTTTTGACACGAGGCTCGTCCTCGCGATGGACTTGATGGGCAAGAACGTGAAGATGTGGCGAAGAACATCATCAGGAAGATCGCTGATCTGACGACGACGACGAGTAAGCATACCTGAGGATGCACCATGGTCTCCAGTTCCGTCTTGGAGAAGCGAGAGCCTCCTTCTCTTGGCTGATCGCGTCTCCATGGTCGCAAAACGTGATGGAGCGTGTGTGTGTGTGTGTGTGTGTGTGTGTGTGTGTGTGTGTTATACTAGTGTTGAGATAATGTCGTGAGATGGTTATGCTAGGGTTTGAACTTTTCAATGAACGACGATGACCACGATGATCCACTGAGCAACGGCCACCAGATTATATATATTCAGTTCCTCTCAAACTCTGAGAGCAAGCTGGAGGACGCAAGCAGTAATGTCCATGTGCAGTTCTATGATACATCAAGGTATACCTACGTATACGTGTCTTGGGGATGAAGTGAAAACGTTGGGAAAGAGAATATATTCTGTAGGCAAATCGAATGAGGTAAAAGGGGGAAGATCTTTGGATGGATATAGATGGTCTAGATTTTTTTAGTCTTGATAACTAAATCAAACATTCAAATCAAAAGAATCCCTTCACTCGTGCAATTGATTTTTCAGTGTTTGTGCACAGCAAAAAAGCTCTTGTTGGAGAGAAAATAATTCATGCGTTAGGGTGTAACCCACCAATCACATATCGCCCACGTTATATATATGCTTATTAATCAATGTTGGAGTTTAAAATTTATTTATGTCAACACACATATATTTACATACTGAACACATTAATATACGACTTTGCAAATTTTATATAAGAGCTCCCCTCCCAGCAACATAGAGTGCGCATGGTAACGCTTCTCTTCCGAGGAAGAATTTTTTTTCAGAAACATCTATTTCCCATTTCTAATACCCGAAACAATTTCTGAGTAAAATAAGGCGTTTGATAATCACACAAAATTTTAACTATAATAGAAAAAAAAATAGAAATGCGTTTGGTACAATTCATAATTTTTTTACTTTTTACTTTTTATTTTTTTAATGCTCAAGAATGGCAGCCGGCGACCGGCGGAGGCGGCGACCAATAGCTGCAAGAGATAAAAAGTAAAAAAAGAAAAAAGAAAAATAGCTTATTTCTAAAATTATTCCCGGGAACAAGAAGTATTTTTTTTTTTTACTTTTTGTTTCTATTCCTGGGAACAAAAAAACAAGTAGGCGTTACCAAACGGATTTCTGTTCTTTTTTTATTCCAAGGAATAAAATAACAGAAATTTTGTCACGCCCAGATCCCGAGCTCGCGACAGTCCCCGAAGATGGTCCTTACCGGTCACTAAATTCGCGACGTTCCCAAGAATAATCGTCGACCAATTAAATACTCATTAAATAAATAAATAAATAATTACGCAGCGGAAATAAATAATTAATCCCGAACAATTCCTGAGGTGTCTGAAAATTTCTTAATTTAAACAACTAGTTCAGTAATTACGGACAAACCGTACAACGATTAAACCCATTAATAATACAATAAAAAATCATGGGTAAGGGGTTAATTAAGTATCTCTCCAAAAATACCCCTAACTGATTACAATAAACTAAACTAATTTCTCGGCATCCCTAGGCTCCTCCAGCCTCACCTGGCCCTCGAGGAGGAACTCCACGGTCTGGACCTGTAAAAAGGGGTTAACAACAGCAATGAGATAAAATCTCAATGAATCTACCACCTAATCCTCGATTAGGAGAGCCCTCGCCCTAGGGTCCCTATCCAATTAGGTAACCTAACTCTCGTATCATGGTTGCTTGATTCTAATGTCCAATTTAGCTCACTAGTCCTCGATCAATAATTAAACAAGTAATTCTACAATCAATAAATTAATCAATTAATAATTGACTTAAATAAATAACAATTGCAATCAATTAGCAACCACAACCAATTATCAACCACAATCAATATCAAACACAGTCAATTGTCAATCACAATCAATTAACAATCACATCCAATTGCGCAATCATTTATAATAAGTAACCAATATAACAAGATAATTAAATTTCCAAAATAAATCTCAATTTAACTAATTCATCTCTAAATGGGGCATAATTGCAATAAATAAATTCTATTGCGTAAATTATCAATCTACTCTCGTCCAGCTGATTATAGAAATTCATCAAAGCCATTGAATTATCAATTTATCACTAATTTCTATAATTACGCCAAATATCCATAAAATCCTAATTAAGCTGTAAATAGCTAAAATTAGGCAAACCCACAGTAATTCTAGAAATTACTAAATTAATTCCATTAGCTAACATACCAACTAGAGCTAACAAATTACTAACTTGTCTTCTAGCTATCCAATTTTTACTAAATCACCCCTAGTTGGCTATAATTACCAAATCACCCCTAAATCTTCCAAAAATTACTAAATTGAACCCTAACCGATCAATCGATCCGCTAATCAACCAATTGGCTATTAATTCTTTCCAATTAAGCCAATAATTAACTACTAGGGCGTGTAACCGCCCTAATTGGGGATTAGGAGGCGACTCACCTCCAATCCAAGTTTTTCAGGTTCAAATTGGTGACGACGGTCTTCAACGATTCCAATGCGTCTTCAATTTCCCAGACCGGACGCACAGCTAGACTTAGAACTCCACGGTACGGCTCGGCTCGACGCGACGGCGGCGGCGGATTTCCCAGCGGGTCGCCGGTGAGGTCTTCGGTGTGGCCTCCGGCGAGAGGTCCGGCGGAGACTCTGGCGAGCTGGCTGGCTTGCTGATTTGGCTTGGCGACTCGGCTCAGCAGCTGGACGAGGTTGCCGAGAGCTCGGGTTTGGCTGGACGGCGCTGCAGATGGTCGAAAACGGCGAGGGGAGGGTCCGGCAATTTGAAAGCTAAGCAGGGGAGGTCCGGCGAGCTGAAACCAAGTCTGTGGCTGCGGGTTTTCTGGCGAGTGAAAGCGTGGCCTCGGCGAGCTCGGCTGGGTTCGACTTGGAGGGGATTTGAACGATGGGGACGAGAATGAGGCTGCTGGTGGTGATTGGAGTTCCACAACGCCACGACGAGGTACGATTTGCTTCAACTTGGGGGTTATCACCGGCGGCCAAAGACAGAGGATTAGGGTTCGAGATTTAGGGAATTGGGCAGCAAGACGGCGTCCATGGCGACGGCTGCAAGTTTCGACGGCTCAGGCAACCCATCCCTTGTGATTAATCAAATTTCCCCAGACAAACGGCAACGGAGGAAGCCAAGAACTTCAGTTGCTGCTCGGCTAGGGTTTCTGTCGAGGGATAGAAAGGAGGCGCGAGGAAGGAGACATTGGTGTGGCGTGGGCTGGCCAGCTGGCGGGTCCTGGGCCGCATCGTGGCTGTGGCCTCGCGTCTGCGTGCACCACGTGGCCCAGGTAAGCTGAGCTGGTGTCCTTGGCTGGCAGGCGTGCAGGGATGAAGAGAGAGTGGGCTGAGCGTGCGCGAGAAGGGACGAATGGGCCAAGGCAGAAAGGAAAGGAGTTGGCCCGAGAAGAGAAAAGAAGGAAGGGAAGGAGCTGGGCTGGTCTGGATGGCCCACGCGCGAAAGGGAGGAAAATAAGAAAGAAAGAAGGAAATTCAGGAAAAAAGGAAAGGAATTAGGGGAAAATTAGGGGGAAATTCCAAGTTTTATTTCCCAAGCCTAAATTGAGTACAATTTTCCCCAAAATCTATTCCCAAAATTTACCCAAAAACGGGCCGTCACAAATTTAGAGAAATTGGAACGTTATCATGCGCACCCATAATGACCAAGACAAACCCTAAATATGTGCGTGAGTGAGAAGGTGAAAAGGAAAAGTTCAGAAAATCATATAAAGAGTTCAAAGAATGAGAAGATGATTGAAGATACGATTTAACTTGAATAGTCATACCTACAAATATAGTTTTGGATTAGGAGAAATTTATTTTGTAGAGTTAAAAACGAAAGCTGATAAATTATTCGTTCGTGTCATTTTCACGTTATTTTTGTAAACGCAACGTGGCAAGACACCCAACATAATTACTTTCAAATTAGTGATTTATCGTTTGCTAATTTATATTTCTTATCTGTCTTCAATTTTGAGAAATTGCTAGAGAGAAATGATATGAGGATCTCAATCAAAATTATGATCATCAAAACCTCACCACATGACAAAGTCATCATGATATCAACCCCCCTCAACTTGAGATCAAGCTTTTGAGGTCCTCAAGTTCACGAAAAAGGAATAAAAGATCCTGCAATCAAATTCGAGATCAAGCTACTAAATCCCTTAGATTGTGCTAATGTGAAGAACCAAAAATATCATGATTTGATTTTAGATAAGCTCTCGAATTGCATTAAAAATAAGCATCAAAGTTCATGCCATCAGATATGGCACCATGAAGGCCCTTCAAATGTTTTTTATTTTTATTTTTTATAACCAAGCAATCCACCAGGGGCCCAAGGTTGGGCCATTATACCTCAAAAGAGATTAGCACAGGACCCCAATACCATGGCCCCCTCACTTAAGACTATACCCTCAATCTCGGCGATGAGGGAAAAACTCTAAACCAACACAATTACTCACCGTTGGATACCTTCAACTGTAAGAAAAAGAATTGGAGAAATTCTTCATTTCATTGCGAAATTTGCAAATTTGTTACATTGTTTTCAATTATTACTTCATATTGTGAACTCACTTGTTTATGATCTTATCGAACGACATAAACTTTCAATTCAGCAAAATCTGTTTTCCAACTACGCGAGTCTAAAATTGGACTTGCTTATTCCTCTTTTTTGTTGAGGTTGTTCCACATCGGTTAGATGAAAACGATTATGTGCGATTTAAAAGTGTAAGGGAAAGTTTCATCCTTTGAGCTAGTTTTTGGGATGAGAAAGCCCAAAACCATCCAATACTGGTATCAGAGTCCAGATTGCCAACAAGTTTGGCTCAACATATGAGGTGGAGATTGTTGAGATTGTCCCACATATATAAAAACATCCTTCATATGTCGATATTAATCAGGAAAACTTTAGAGAGCGCGAAAGCATTCACGCCGATGTCTCGTTGACGTAATTATAAAGTATTTGTCCTCTTATATACAGAGAGATCTTAAATTTTAATAAGTGCTTAATATTAATGCTGAAAAAATTAAAAGCGACTAAAAATTGGGTTCACACATGAAGACGCATTTCCGCAAACAGCTCAGCTGCAGCATCTTCATCTCTCTGCGTGGGTGTGATGGACAGGCACGTTCAGACGTTCCTCAACAAACTCTCCTTCGCCTCCGTCGCCGTCGCCACCTTCACCCTCCTCCTCCTCTTCCTCCGGACCCCCCAGACCTGCCTCCCCCCCACCGCCGCTGCCCGCCATCGCTTCCCCAGATCCTCCTGCGACGCCGCCCGCCGGGAGTTCCTCCCCCTCGACAAGAAGAACAAGCGCCTCTGGTCCTCCCGCGCCTTCCGCGGCCAGGTCCTCTCCTACAGGAGCTTCTTCGACTCGATCCGCGATCTGGGCCTCCTCCGCAACCACTCCAAGGTCCTCTGCGTCTCCGCCGGGGCCGGCCACGAGGTCAGGGCGCTGTCCGAGTCGGGCGTCGCCGACGTCACCGGGGTCGAATTGATAGACTCGCCGCCTCTGGTAAGCCGCGCTGATCCGCACAATTTGCCCTTCTTCGATGGGGTTTTCGATTTGGCGTATAGCGGGCATCTGGAGGAGGCTCTCTTCCCGTCACGGTTCGCGGGGGAGATGGAGAGGACGGTGAGGGTCGGCGGGGCTTGTGTGGTAGTCGTGGAGGAGTGTGGGAATGCGGAGGTGGAGGAGATCGTCGGTTTGTTTAGGAAGTCGAGATTTTTGGGTGCCGTTAATGTTACTTTGATTGGATTGAAGATGACTAGAATTATAATGAGAGTTAAAGCTACTTCCTGATCATTTTGTTGCGTTTGTGCTGCTTCATCTTCATCGATTTAGATGACGTGTTTGGCATTTTCCTATAATTTTGTGTTAGTCTCTTTTTTCTCGATTGGCCTTGTGAAAATAGGTAAGAGTAAGAAGGTAATCATAAAAATGGAAAATCTGTTGCCAATTAAAAGTTCAATTGGGTCAAGTTAGTTCTTTTTGTGGGGATGACAGCACCTTGCGTTGTGGATGGTTTGTCTCTGGTAATCAAAAAATGTAAAATGATGGGGAAAACTGTCGGTTCAAACTTAAGCAAGATTGATGTAATATGCCTATAGTACTGATCCAAGTAATAGGATCAATGATTGGATGGCGACCGTATTGTTTGCTTCTTTTTCTGGGCTGTTGCCGCTAATTTGTGATCCTATTTAGCTACGGTGTAACGACTCCTGACTGTCTAGGTGAAGTGGTTGTTATTCTTGAGTGTAGTGATTCTGTTGGATCTGGAGTCTTAACATGGTTAGAGATTGTACTATCAAAGGTTCATTATCTTCCTCAAGAGTAAACTTCCTGTTCACTATTTGGGATTATGCATGGGAGCACTGATGTTACTGTAGATGGTTGTAGCCTCATTGTGAGAATTCATTTCTTCCTCGTCAGATCCTTTGCAGACTGCTCTTGTGTACAATTGAAAATTTGCGTGCGAACTGTGATAATCCTGGGCAATTTTGTAACATCAAAGAACTGTGTGATTTCTGCTTCTGTACCTTTGGCACCAACGACTACCTTTATGCTCAGTTCAGTTCTGCAGGTTACACTTGTGTGTACCCTGAGGAATTACTAACAAGATGGATGATGGAAATCACTGATGATGATGTAGATCCTTCTCTGCATTCCCATCTGCTTACTTTTTGCTGTCGGCTTGCCAAACAATGTCATCCTGAAAGATAACTTGTTTAACCTTCTCAACTTCAGCCCTCTCGGATAATGTCGATGATGGTATAGTTCACTTTTGGTCGTTGAAATGATTTTTCGATCCTGTTGTTGCTTGGGATTTTCATGCTGGAAAAGTTTTAGGCCTTAGTACTTTGGTGTTTTGTCCCTGTGAGGATGCGGGTTGATCTCTTTCATGACGGCATTTTTCTTAATTGAAAATGTTGTTCTCCTGACCTTCCTATCAGACATGTTCTCTTTTGAAATTGCACATGGAGGAATCAAGGACTTTTCCTTATCCCGTCTTTAGTTTGTGCATAGTATGCCAGTACTTACAGATCAATCCACTTTTCCCCTTTGAGCTGATTCCTGAAGGGCTTAATGGAAGTTTTGGAGTTTGTTATCTATCTTTGCAGACCTGCATTTTCTGTGTCCCAATTGACTGTGCAATACTTCTTCTCTTCTGGAATTCGAGATCTCACTTTCTTAATCCGATCCCTAGTACGAGGTCGTTCTTTTATTTACTGTTTGGTTCCTTTTTTTCCCAAAGGACATGGTGGTTTCAATGCCCAATTTATGCTGCTACCAGTTTCTTTTTTTTTTTTTTAACCTGTTCTGTAGATCTTACTTAAAACAGAGCCAAATCTGTGGATTGGACCTAAAATTTTCTCTTTTGAGGTTTTCTTCTCAGTTAAAGTTGGTTGGGGCGTCTCTGGCCACTCTTCATGTTATCCTCAGTTCTGTTGGCGTTGGATCAATAGAAAATAGGTCGTCAGGTAGATTAAAACTTCATATTCAATTTCATCAAATAGACTTACGCGATGTTGCCATGTTTAACTCAAGAAAAGTGAGCACAATGCAACATATGCACAGTTAGAACCAAAATCAGTGCATGAGCAAAATGAAATTTTGTATAGCAGGTGTACTTTACACCATCGAATTTGATTTCTTTCATCAACAGCAATCAGCCGGAAACTCCCAACACCACTTCCTTGAATTTTCATCTTCCGATATTTCCAATGCTCGAGATATTCCATGAATAACGAAATTTCTCGATATGTAAATATCTGGCTCTCCAATCTCTAATCCGTTAATGGCCACTCTAGTGCTTTGGTTCATATTGGCACTACAAGAAGCAGTTTTTCTGCAAATCTCAAGATCCCTACCAGGGACAAGCGTCTTAAGAGATGCTTTGTCGGGCAATTTTGCAAGTTCTACATATGTGTACTTGTGGGGCATGATGTGGAACCTAACCATCCTTTCAAGAATTGCGGAGTTGGAAGCTACGAAAACAAAATCTGCTGGTGCAAAGACTGTCATTGAAGCCAAGTGCGCATTGTCCTCAAGAATCCCATCAAGAACGGACTGCAAACCAATTGCAAAGGAAACAAATCCATTGGAGCTCAGTGATCGGATTACTCGACCCCAGTCAACAAGATAGCGCTCCTTCCTTACTATTGAAGACGATCTTGGATTGCGGTTGCATTTGGATGTCTGGACCAAACACAAATCCTGTTCTTGGTGCAGTAGTGGCTGAAGAACTCCATGAATTGCGAGTCTCTCTCCAAGAAAAACATTCGGATGTGTTATTACAACCCGATTAATCTCGACAAGTCTATGTTTGGCGTCAGTTCTGGTAATCAGAACATTCTTCTTAGCAAGCAATGTGGGTAAGCAGCTTCCTTGGGGTATCTTCAGGAGATCGTCCACTGAGAGCTTCAACGGAGAGGTGTGGTACCGAATGACTTCTTCCATCAGCCATGGGGACAAAGAGAGGTTGGCCATGAAGGAGTCCCTGATCACGAAGATCGTTGTGTTAGGAGAAGAAAAGAACAGTTCGGGAGCGATGGGAAGGAGTGCTGCCATTGCGGTGAACCCAGCTCTTCTGAGAGCTCTTGATGCGTTCAACGGGAGTTGGTGCAAACTGGGGCTGCTCGCGGGAGCGACCAGACTTTCGTCAGTCGAGTGAAGGGATGCGGAGATGGCCATGAAGGCCAAGACTGCCGAGATGACGGAGTACATCGGGGAGCGCCACCACGAACAAGAAGCCATTGTTGCCGAGGGAAGAACGCAATCTTCTTCGTATTTGAGAGTAACCGAATGTGCTGAGGTTGATTTATCTCAAAGCACAAGATGATGGAGGTTGGAGAGATCATGGTAACCGTAATTGCTACTCAATCCGGGTCAGGTGAGTCGGGTACACTATTTGTCATCCTGTGGGAATTTGATTGAGTACATACTATTGATGCGATGCTATGATAATATTTAGATTGATTTAGAAAATTGATATCCTAAGTGATGTGTAAATTTATTATCAGATAATGAGTACCTTCCATTTATTTTAGAACCATATAAAAACAATAACAATGTTATTTTCTAGAAATGGTAATAACTTTTGCATCATGAATTTCTTTTTATGCATGACAGGTAAGTGGTGATGATTCAAGAGGTGTATTTTTCACTCATTTATGCACAAGAATTGCGACCTGGCCTAAATCTAAATATGACTGTAAAGAACATAATTCGATTGAAATTAGATAATAGTTCCCTCTCACGACCGAACTAAATCACAATGTAATTGCATAATTGAAGAGTTCCGAAAAATTAAATTTAACTCTTGACCAAGAGAAAGAGATGATAAGGTTTGCAGCTGATGAAATGAAATGACAATGTATGCATGATTAACATAGATATCCCCCCAAAGGGGCCATGGTAGGGATATGTAGAGATCACATAGGAGTCTTACCAGATGGTGTAGCGAGATCCCTGCGAGTTTCCTCCTCACTTCAAGCCGAAATCACCGCTCTCCTTGAAACACTAAAATACTTTCACGAGTGCACGAAGCCAAGATAATGGTGGAGTCAGACCTCTTTGATCTGCCGAAGCTGATAAGTGAGAATGAAGATCAGTTAAGTTGGGAAGCCCGGGCTCTTATCTTGGAAGCCCAAGTCCACCAAAAGAAGTTCTCAGACCTGCAAGTCATCTACTGCCCAAGGGAAGCTAATCGGATCGCGGACTGGGCCGCCAAAGCCCAGCGCATGTGAAGCCTGCCCAATACGTGGATGAATTATCCCCCACCTTGTTTATTGGAGATGCTATGCACTGAAGCGTCAAATTTGTCAAACCAAACTTCTTATCCTACGAATTAATGAATGAGGTATATTTTTGACCCCAAAAAAAAATATAGATATCCCCCCAACTTCGCAATCGGTCATCTTCCAATTTTGTTCTTGCGCAAAAATCAAGATTGAAATTTGATTTTAGAGCGCATATCCACAAAATAGCGACAAACCCTCGATTTTTCAGCAATTTGAACAGTGGAGTGGATTTATAAGTGCAGTAACTTGGGCTCGATAAGTTTATTGCTTCGATAACTTATTGTTGTTCGTTTTGGCCATCTAAATTGTGATGGTTCAAACTCACAACATGAATAGACAACAAGGCGGACTTATTGATTATTTAGAAGAAAACTAATACACCAAGCATATCCGGTGAACGATGGACCTTTGTGTGCATTGTTCACTTATAATCCATCGTGTCATTTAGCATCTATCTTGATAATTTACAAGTTCAGATTAATCAGACTTGATTATTGAGAAAAACTAACTCGAAATTATTCCTAAGGCCAATACATATCATAAGTGCTATCCCTTCCCCTGCCATTATCGGTCCACTGATGATGCGCTTTTCATGGACTGGACTTACCCCGCCCTGCATGGAAGGGTAATCTTTTCTTTTCTATCTTCTTCGGGGAAGTATGGAGCCGTCCGTTGCCCTCCGATCGAGGGTCGTCGTCAAAGCCGGTGGGTCAAAACTCCAGAAGCCAGGGACCCTCTTGCTTTGATTTTAGCTTATTCATGCTTCTGCTTTACTTTTTCTTTCACGTCTGCAGATGCCTTTACTTGATTTGATGACACCGCACTTTGCTCCTTTCACTTTCGGCTCTGGACAGCGATTCGACATGCGCTTCTCAGTCTCTTGTATTGATTCAGATGAAGAAATGACGATGATGATGATGTTGTTGATGCTCGGATTAAAGCGAGTCGTGCATTTGGATTAGGATGGTGAAGGTGAAGGATGGTCCGATCGAATTTCATGAACAATACTTCCATTCACAAAAGTAAGCATCAAAGATTTTAATTAATCGAAAGCATATACAAATTTCTTCAACCCGTATACTGTCGCTAAGCTAAAGCTTCTTCTTCGTCGTCTTCGCCATGCCTATCTCCTAGACCGCTATACCTTTTGTCTTCACGCATAAAAAGAACTCGCTGGCTTTAAGCAAGCTCAACGAGCGCCGCCGTCTCTCTTCCGGGTGACCCTGATGTAGCAGAACACTGCAGCGAAAATGGCGGTCACCAGGCCTCCGATGATGACCCCCCCACCGGCCACGGACTTATCCGAGGACCTGTGCTTCGTCGCCCCCGCAGTACCGGCCTCTGCTCCCACTGGCGCTTCAGCCGCAGCTGCCACCGCCGGGGACTCTTCCTTGTCTTCCGCCGCCTCGGTGATGCTAGATGCAGGCTCGGCCGCGGCTTCCGAGACCAGTTTGCGCCACCGGATCGCAGCTCGGCGCTCGACACGAGACGAGCTCGAGCCGGAAGCCTCCGACGGATCTGCCATTGCCGATTGCAGCAGCGAGATCTGAGCTACTGATAGTAGGCATAGCCAAGCCAGAGCAACCCTCTTCATTTCTTGAGTAGCGGGTAGTCACTCTCCTCCTCGTCCTCCTCTTCTTCTTCTTCAAGTGAGGCCGCTGAACATTCAAGTGAGGACTGCTCGGGCGCTTTATGTGCAAAAGCTGGCGGGTGGCAGGTATTTATGGAGGACGTGCGCGTCTGTCTGAGAGGGAATTAAAGAAACGTGTGGACGGAAAAGGAAACGGAGCTAAAGATGCTAATCGAACGGGCTGGTGTGTGCTCGTGGCACGAGCGGGCTTCAACGCTTCCGCGTTTGATTTAACTTTCTCAACGAGTTTTGATGAAGTAAAAAATTGATTTGAAAATGCTGAAATTTGAAAGTAAATTTTATTAATTTTTAACATTTCTTTAAAAATTATTTTCTAAAATTGAACCAAACATAGTCAATATACGACGTCCCCAAATAGCCTCTCCTCTTCGCAGAATTACTTCTACGGTATACACGCAAAAATATTAAGTGCAATTTATAAGAAAAAAATTGAAAATATAAACAAAGATTTACAATGTAACAAGTTGAAGCTCAACACCAAACATTACCTCTCCGTTCGATTAATCTCTTTTATGTTGAGGAGAATGAAATCGAAACGATAGGATAATACTAGATGAGTAATTATCGTATGGTATTGATGCATATGAGTTTAATGCATATTTATCGTTGGATTATATTAGTCTTACACGGGCACTGTCTCATTTGACGATGGATATAAGCTATAAGCTCACGTGCGCGACGGAATTATGCGTCATGCTTCGAAGTTGGAGAAGATTCGGGGAGATACCTGGCGTTATGAATAGAATGGCAGGCTGGCTCCAATGGGATATATGGTTTATAGGTTTGCTTGGGGACCGGTAGCTTAGGATGGATACTCCCAAGTCCACGACTATCCATGCATTCTCGTTTCGGACAACAAGACAACGAAAGACTTGTCCATCGTGAAGCAACGAAGCAATGATGGGAAATGCTAGTATTTGAACTCAATAGAACACGCGTAGTAATATCGTCATGGTTTCCTCAGAAGAAGATATAATTTTATAGAATCCGACTCCACTATGTACGTGAGATCATTATTTTCTTCTTCTTTTGCAAGGGGGCTCGTAGTTCCTGCATTAATGGCTAAAACGAATGTGTGGACGTAAACTGGACAATTTGGTATATGTTAGGTGAGGTCAGGCTAGGGTTTCTAAGCGTGGATGGTGCATAGGATGAGGGAGCGCCCTTCAAATGATGGGACCCTTTTTTTTAGCAGGATTAGGTGCGATGTTCTAATCAGCCTGACCTAAGTAGGGACTGAGCAAGGAGAAAGGGCTCGGCTCCTCCCAAGGAGGTTCGACGGGGCAGCACATTATACCGATCAGGAAGCGCATTAAATCGATGTTACATATATAGAGATGATCGATCGAGTTGTGCTTGGGGCCATTCGATCTAGTCAATTTATCGAGAGTTGACAGTTCGTCCACATCGCCGACTAGCACACGGGGGCCTAACTGTGAACATGTGGAAGAGCTAGCTAGTTGGTATTAGGGAGAACCGAAACAAAAGGTCCTCCGAATGAACAATCTCCGGAGTTGCTTTCAAGTAGTCGCCTACAGAGTTGGATGAAGAGAGACCTCAGCTTCTTCTTCTTTTACTTTTGGCAACATAATCAGGACTCGTGTTATCTTGCAAAGAGCAGCCTAAACGGTTTCTTGATTATATATTATCTTTGGACGGAAAAGAGTAGCCTATAGTTAAATAAAGGGAGAATTTTGTCATTTTCAATGTGTTGTTTTCATGTTCTTTCGCGTCACCTCCCTCTTTGATTTTTGCATAGTGGACAATTTAAGGGGTAAAAACGGTGCGTCAACCATGCTGAGTTGCTGTCAATGAAAATTCTCTCTTCATGCGATTGCGCCAAAGGACTTATATATCTACACATAGATGTAATAGTATATATTTGAGTTTAGATGATTGTACAAAAATAGATGTGAATTCATGTCTTGAAAGTTTAGGTGCTTCAAGTTAAGTGCCATTCAAAATGGATTCACCGTGAAATTTAGATCAAGTAATTAAAAAAAGTTTCGTTCAATTTTCTATATATTTTCTTGGGTCCAATTTTTTTAAAATTCCCAAATTTTAGGTTTAATCTTAATTCTATTCCAAAATTTATTACTTTCGAAAAACTTCAAACTTTAGATCTATTCTCAAATCTGCCTCGAAATTTTTTTGTCTAAAAAATTCCTAACTTTTAAGTATAGTCTCATATCAACTCCAAACCTTTTTTCTTTTTCAAAGAATAAAATCATCAATTTGTACTCTATTTTCAAATCTACCAACATTGGTCTTTCATCAAAAAACTATATTAGTTGTTTCTACTTTTCATATCTAAGAATAGTTCCGTCCTAAAGATAATTTGTTTCATTTAATATGAAAATGCCATGTCAAATTGGGACAAAATTAAGGAGCAGATTTGATAGTCTATTGAAAGTTAATGGGTTCTTTAAACAAATAAATCGAGACAAATTTGAGATTGGACTTAAAGTTTAAAAAAAAATTCAAGTCAAAAGAGAGTTGGAGGCAAATTTGGGATTTTTATTCAATTAGGGGGTTTTTATAATATAAAAAAAAGTTGGAAATTTTTATGATATAAAAATATTTACAGTATAATTAAGATTAGGCTTGAAGTTTGGATTTTTTTTTTAAGGAATTAGGCGTATTTTCTTGTGAAATTGTTTTTTAAATTCTTCCCACTTGGAAAGAGACCATGTCAAATTTTGCCAGCTGTTCACGCGGCGCCACCTGCCCGGAACAGCCAGCACTCCCTACTGGCTCCCACTGATCCACACAGCTGCAGAATCGTCTCGTTTCAGATCGAGGGCGATCCTCGGTCGTTTCCATCTCCGAGGAGCTTGCTTTGTTTTCTAGTGAGTAAATTGGCACTGTGTCGTGTTGACGCCTGGACGGTGACAGCACACCTTCTTCTGTTCCTGGTAATTTGGGAAAAGAAAAAAAGTTGGGTGCTGTGCGGTGCTCACGAGCGTCTCCTCCAACTGTCCACAACCGAGGATCGTCCTGCCTTTTTGCATGGAGATGCGGTCGCCGCACGAAGCTGCGGAGAGAAGCGTGTTACCACTTTTGACTTCTCGCTTTAAACCCCCAGCTTTTCCCCCCTTCTTGGACCATCCGCGGTGCGGTTCGCATGTTTCCCACCTAAGATCTTGACCTGAATTTTGATACCAGGAGCATAGGGTAGGAGGAAACAGCCCCGCATCTGCATATCACAAAAGCGATCGGCCGCTTTCTGGTGAGCGGGACTCGTGCGGATACTCGCGCGGTAGTATCGTAATGACCAAACGTGAGTCGCCAAGAAAGCCTGTCAAGATGGACATATCCGAGTCAGAAAGACGTAGAAAAGTATGCTTGCCGAGGTGCGTAGGGAACGAGGTTTTTAGTTTTGCGCTCCTGCAGTGGGTGGACGGTGCTGGCAGCATCTTTTATTGGATGCAGGAATGTCGGCTGATGTCATTGAATGGAAGTCCGGATCCATGTTTGGTTTACTGGAGTTTGTATGATCGAAAGTCGCTATTTTATTTTCGTGAAAAGAGGCATGTTGATTATTGGAAATGTCATAAGTAGACAATGCAATCGATAAATATACTTCAACGGAATTTAATCCACATTAAACTATGTCAAATGAAGATGCGACATCAAGCACCGCAAACTATAGCAAGGATGATGAGATATCTGAAAATTACAATTAAGATATAAATCAAAACTTAATAACTACGATACATGAGCTAAAAGATAACCTATTCTGTTTGTTTGTGTGGGGAGCTACATAATACAAACATTGTGATTTATAGTACTCACAACAAAACTGTTCATAAGCAGCTCCATGAGGGTCACATCTTTGGAATTTCTAACGGTCTTCATGCTATCACGATTTCTCGTCTATAGGTGTATATTTTTCAAAACCACGCCTTGATCCTCCACTCTTGCCTGTCGCCATTTTGAATCTCAGTCTAAGTAGTAGTCTTATCTAGTTCACTCTCTTTCCACAATCCATACGCTTCATTGTCTTATCCATAAAGCAGTTTTAGTTTTGAATGATACCACATTTGGATTTTACACCCACCTTATTCGCTAAGTGGTTAACTTTCGAATGATTCTTTGTTCAAGTGTTTATCTACACCTTTCAATCAACATCTATCCTAACAAGTTTTGCAAATCGGCGACTAGTCACCATCGTATATGAATAATGGATTATGGTCATCAATAAGCATAATCATCGAAAAGGAGTTTTTGTGATCGGGTATGGCCATCAATAAGGGCTTATGAATCGGTGTCTCACCAGTGGCCTTACTTGGTCCAATCACGTGCTTATTTGGATCAGTATCGTGCCGATGGCTTCGCAATTAAACATTGTGAAATGGGTTCCTTTCTATTTCCGTCTCCTAAGCTCCCTTTTGATTGAGATTTGGATCGTTCATTGGTTGGTTAAACTCAATTCTGTATGGGTTCTATCAGAAAGTAACTGAACAGAAATGCACCGAACACATCTTTTCTATGAAAACCCACATTTGAATTTTGTCGAGAAAAACCCGAGGGGTCCAATTGTTATGGAGCTTCACTTGCTTGTATTTGTATTGGCACGTACTAACCCAGCCAACAGGCTATTAATGGTGTTTTTTTATATGCTGAACTTGGTAGGATAGAGCCATTGGTAAGTGTCCCTTCTTGTTGTGGTTGCTGTGCTCTAGCTGCAAGGATGACCAATGTTGTCGGCAGATGTTGTCGCAATGTTTTGGTCCCCTTGATTTATTAGTACATGCTGTTGGTTGATATATTCTCGAACGTCGAAAGCCTCCTACATCGGCGTCCCTGCTTCCATCGTTCTATGTCCGAAACTTGCCTCCTTTCAGGTCCTTGGGTCGTCCATCATTGAAGGGAAAGTGGCCCTGATGCATCCTTGTGATTACATAAACCATCATGCGCGCGCGTAAGTTCTCCTTTCCTATAAACCGGATTGCAAGACACCTAAGAAAAAGAGCAAAGCCATATTCATTGATAATTAATTACAAGAATCGATTTACTTCAAGTGATGCCTGTGTGAGTGATCTATATCGTATTCGGGAATAAAAAGCAAATTGATGTATCACTTTATAAACCAATTTTGGAAACTAGTCTAAGGAAGTCTAGAATATTCATAATATTTATTGAAAAAAAAAACGACACATCAAACGATATGATATAATTCGATTGGATGTTAAACATGGTTCATTTCTTTCCTATCTCCCATTACCCACCATATCGAGTTTTGAATGGATTATGGGGTGATCTTGGTAAATCCATTCGCGGGTTTTCATGCATCATCACCTCCGTAGTGCTTAATGAGCTGACTGCTGCCTTCCATGTTCCGTCACTCGTGGTATCGGCAGCAGCTCCTGTTAAAGTAAGGAAAGTCGCAGCCATCAACGTGATCAAAGCCCTCGCGGGAGACGACGAAGGGTCCATGGGCCTAGTGGGGGTCTTAACCAGCTCGCCCCTGACGGCCCAATTAATGCCCATGGGCTGGTCCTTTGGGAAATGGCTTCCCTTGTGCTCCAGATGACGGTGCTCTTGCATCCTCTTCGATCGATATGTCGGCTACCAGAAATCTGGATAGATCCTTAACATATCTCAGTAAATCAAAGCCATAGTTTCATAAGCTGCGTCTGATGAAAGACCGGGTTCATAAACGGTACGTGGCTGAGCTGGTTCTGACTGGCCAAAACACGGGACCGATAACAGGTCGAACCCGTCGACAATTCCTTTCGAATAAAGACATATACTTACCCAACATGTTGCCTGTGCCGCTGGTGCTGTTTTCTAAAGAACTCGGGATCGATCTCGTAGAACCTCGGACGACATCTTATGCCCGACAGAAGTCTACGTACGTGAGAATTTTCATGACTTTAGGTAAACAAAAGTTTTGTCTGAACTCAATTGGAATGAATGACTGTTTGAAGCTCTTAGGTGTGATGAGTCTTAGTGTCAAGAGAAGTGATTAGGAAAACAATTATTGATACATAATCGATAAGCTCGGACCGATAATGTCAAATTTCTTTTTCGGGAAGAGAAGAGAACCGACTAAACATATCTAAGAGCAAATGTCCTTAATTTAAATTCTTCTCTTATTACAAGTGTATTACAATCATTGATCTTTGTAAAATTCACAGAATTGAAAATTTCCCATTAATGCGGTGCATTGGACCTAGACCAAGACAAGATAAGAACTGCTTCAGTGGCATCTGCAAGTAGCTAAGTACTATCCCTAGGAAGATGATCAAGAACCGAAACATCAACAGGCCTCGAGGCCATACTTACATGAGTTGCAAATGCAGAAATGTAGATTAGGAAGGAGGAAACACCAATAATAGTACTAATAACAATAATGCTGTAATGATGCGAGGACGAATGTAACTGGAAACTAGAAATATCTGTGATGATGAACTACTTTCGCACTTCATGTATCTTAAAAATCACCTTGGCGCTCCATCAATATGGCTTAAATTACTGGGACACCCGCATGTGTTTTCATAAAATACCTTTTTTGAGCTTTACTTTCCTAAACCATATCATAGATCTGTCTTGGTCGAATCAAATCGGTTTAATTCAGGCTTGAACGAGTTTATTATTTTTAGAAAAAATTATCTGCACACGCAACAATTCGAATGATAGTAATGTTTTGTTTGGATGAACTTTTGTTCGGAAGTATCACTTGGCAAGTAACGTGTGGTTATCTCATTTTTGGGCTTCAAAATGTCCTAATTTGATATAATTATTTCCGATTTTCATGTTTAACCCATCAAACCTCGTGGATTGCATTTATGGTGTCAAGCACTTGCTAATCCCAGCTTGTTCACGGCCTATTAGAATTCTAAGTCGGTGGGGGCTGAAGATGACATGTGGAAGTTTAATCACGATCGATGTTGTACTGTTTGTGTAGCATCCAGAACTTTTATTTCCTTTTGAGATTTTGCTAGAGAGTGTACCGGCAAATCTTATTAAAGTAACATGTAAAAAAAAATTTCATGGTTTTGAATATACTGATTATTATTGGATTACCAATATTAGATGTCTTGGGAATTCGATTGCTACAAATAAATTTCAATTAATAAGTGCCTTGCGAACAATAATCATTAACAAACTCGTTTCACTAAGTCATTTCATCAAGTGTCTATTGCCTTCTTTCTTTTCCAAATCAGGCCCGGCAAGTGCATGGGGGAAAATTACCATAATTTTTTACTTGTAATTATATCAATTCAGTCACAGATGTTTTGCTTTTGTACCTATTCAATTATCTATTCGATTTCTAATTACATTTTAATTTTTATTCTTTCCTTTTCTTTCTTCTTCTTTCTTTTCTTCTTCTTTTCTTTTTTTCCCACTGTGGCGGGGAGCTGCGGCCATAATGAGAAAAATTGATAACTAATCGGTGAATTAAAAAGACAACATTAAAAATGGGTAAACAACTCAAATGAGAATAGGTGAGGTGGAACTATAGCTGGTAATGTGTACAGAGAAAAATTGATATACCGCTCTATTTCGGATGGCAATTTCATACAAAAGCTAGTAAATTATGCACACAAACAATTGGTAAATTGTTACCAGTATAGGGAAAGGAAGAAAAATAAAAATCTTTCTTTCTAGCACGGAGCAACACAATTCTGCATGGAACTTTTGATAGGCGTGTTTAAAAGCTTCATGCACCAAATGGGAGGTTTCAAGGCATCGCTGGTTGAGGATGTGAAGGGGCTGCTGAGTCTGTACGATGCGTCTTCTTTGGTAAATGAAGTGAAGGATTTCACTTGCAAGCATTTGAATCTTCTCAATCTCGATGGAGGAATCACCTCCTCTTGCAGGGACAGAAAAATGAAGCATGCCTCAGATTTGCCTATCCATGGGAGACCTAATGGATTGGAAGCTAGAAGGTTCGTGGACATCTGCGAGAAAGATCCGAACACGAAGAAAGCGCAGGGCATCGACCCCATGCCTTACCTGCAGAGAGTGACAGTCTCTTCTTTTTTTCCGTTTCCTTTTTTTTTTTGGGTTAGAAGCAGACATTGATGATCATCTTTGTTTTTCTTTTTCTTTTTGTCTCTGGTTCGAAGTAGAAAGTGGTAATCTTGACTTGCTGATACTGTTTCACCTAATTTTCCTGGATTTCATCTGGTAATCTTGATTGCCGACAGCCACTATGCCACGTGAATCTCGTCAAAAATGGATATTTCACAATTTCTGAAGGTGTTTCTCCATCTGGGCAGCAAGTTGCTAACCCCAACGCGAATGACGTGCAAATGATTGTTGGTTCTTCTCTCTTTTCTTCTCAAGCAGAACACACACATATCTTCCTCCGTACATATCACGGACACCCCTCTCTTTTGAGTACCTAATATACAATATTTCCATTCACAACCACCTTTTATATCTTCATTTCATACCAACCACTGTCCGATTAACAACTACATTTCAATGACTTTTGAATAAACCCTTTGTGTAAAACTGGTAAGCAAAATTCCCTCACCGACTTCATATTTCTCATCCTTTAATATTCCCTGTAATCATTTTTTTAATCTTTTGAAATGCAATTGTAAATTTCTGTTTATGATATTGTAACTTTCTTATTTCAATAAAATTCAAGTTTCTTTATACATTGTGACATCCCTGTCTCACATCATCTAGAGAGGGAGTCCTAGGAGAACTTATATAGTGAGGTCCACCCTTAGTCATCGACAACGTATTTTTCCGGGTTGCACGCTCGTGAATTGTCGTGGATGGCACCGAGGATGGTGGACCCGAGGAAAAACAAAATTGTGAGGGCGAGGCTCACAATATTGTCGGCGGTGGGGCTAAAGAGGACGTTACAAAGTGGTATTAGAGCTGACTACCCAACGGCATGTGATAATCATAGTGGGCCCTCACTAGTGCCGAGGGCACAACGGGGATGCTGTACCATTGAGAGAGGGAGTATGTGACATTACTGTCCCACATCGCCTAGAAAGAAAGTCCTGGGAGAACTTATATAGTGAGGTCCACCCTTAGCCATCAATAATGCATTTTCCCGGGTTGGGCGCTCGTGAGTTGCTGTGGAGGGTATTGAGGATAGTAGACTCGAGGAAAAACAAAGCTGTGAGGGCGGGGCTTAAAGCCGACAATATTGTTGGGCTTAAAGCGAACAATATTGTCAGTGGTGGGGTTGAGGAGGACGTTACATACATCTTCTTCAATAGTCCCACACAAATGGCCAGTATTTGCCTATATCGCGAATGCTTACACCAAAACACAGGAAGCATGGCTATTCAAGCTCGTAGCACAAGCTGCCTCCCTTCTCCTCTCCACTGCCAACGGCAACCCTCTGTCTTACTCTTCAAACACTCTCGCCGTTCCCCCTCCTGTGCTGCTGTTGCAACTGCCGCATGAAGTCGACGCATCAGCTGCATCAATTCAAATACTAAGGTACAGTCACCGCTCGCTAAGCGTTCTGCATATCAAATGCCGACTGTTTGGGATCACAACATTCTGAAGCAGCCGAGTGCAGCCCATGCGGTTGGTCTTGATATGCTTTCTCTTGCTTATAATATGCTTAATTTTTTACTACAGAGGGTGAAGGAAGAGGTGAAGGAAGCGTTGGAGAGGGAGAATCATATGTTGGCGAAGCTTGAGCTCGTCGATGCGATTCAGAGGCGTGGTTTGCAATACCATTTTGACAAGGAGATCAAAAAGGCTCTACAGGTTATCCAAAATGATTCAAATGATGCTTGGTTTTCCAATGATCTCCACTTCACTGCCCTTCCATTCAGACTTATACTAGAATAAATCTTGACCCATAAAAAACGATAGTTTCAGAGAGAATTAGTCTGTCGAATGAAATAAAGTTTTCATCCATAATTATGGAATTTAGGGTCATTACATTTTTGAAAGAGACTATCCTCCAATATAAAAAGCTAGAATCCGTAGTTTGACCAAATCTTCATTCAATCTCCTTTGATAAATATTTAGCCCAAGGAAAAGGCTTCACAATATTTGTAGCCCCATCATTTGCTCGGTGTGCTACATATACTAGAATGAATGTTGAGCCGTAAAGTAGAGCATGTTATGTGTACCAAATTGAATATTGATTGCCATATCTGTTCGGTTTTAGGTGGATCCCATGCAAAATTCATCATTTTAATGTGTCGGATTCATCTAGAATAAAATAAAATGTATTCGCTGTTCATGCTAGTGGGCCCCAAATCAAACCATTACGATTGGGTTTGCCCATTTGACAACATTTAAATTTATGTGTTCAGCTTCCTTGTCAATGGGTCATAAATATTTTGTTCAGATCAAAATTGGGCCCCGGCTGTCCCCGAACCGCCAACCTTACGACCTATTTCAAAGCTTACATCCACTTTAACTTATTTATTTATTTATTTATTTCTATTTGGTCAGAAATATAATTTCTTAAACTTCATCTTTATGATATGAATTAAAAAATTATGTCCCACAAGGAGCTAAGGTTATGCTTGTTCCAAGTAGGGGATACTACAAAGTTCTTGGAATTCATCATTTTCACAATTTGAATTCGGTCGTCGATACTTTCCTTGTAATATGGATGTAGTCAAGAGATTCATAAACGAAACGGGCAGGTTCAAGGCATTTCTCCAAGAGGATGCAAAGGGGGTTTTGAGTCTCTACGAAGCTTCTTTCCACGGATTTGAGGACGAGACTGCAATCGATGAAGCAAAGTCTTCTCATATAAGTATCTTGATGAGATTAATGTCAAAGGAACTTCTGCTAATTCGCACAAGAAAGTGTCACGGGCTCTGGACGTGCCCATCCACTGGAGGCCGGATCAATTGGAGACGCAATTGTTCATTCAAATGTACGAAGAAGAGTCAAACATGAGTTCGACCTTGCTCTGCCTCGCAAAATTAGATTTCGACTATCTGCAGTCAATTTATAAGAAGGAATTTAGCAAGATGGCAAGGTATGCTCAACTATCCATTCATGATGATATTATATAGTTATATTTCGACTCCATCCCCCCTTTTTATCAGCACTCAAAAGAGCATGAGTTCGCGAATAGTGAAAATAGAATACTGGTCTTGTGACAAAACTAATCAACCAAGTCTAATGTACATTGCGATTTGATGTTTTACTAAGTTACTGGTATGTGCCTTTCCAGGTGGTGGCTTGAATTGGGCTTTTACGAGTTGAACGTGGGATAGAATGACGGAGTGTTACATGTGGAGTGTTATCACGGCATTTGAACCGGAGTTTGGACTGTTTAGAGAGATGATGACCATCGTCAATTGTTCTATAACGCTCATAAATGACATCTACGATCTATTTGGCATGTTGGAGGAGCTCGAGGTCCTCACAGATATCATTGATAGGTGTCACTGTTCTCTCTCTGACTTTGTAATTAGTTATCACATAAACGCCACATTGTCCGATTCTTTACAAAATGGATCTATGACTCTAATTATCTTACCACAATAGCGCCATGTCAACCAATATCAAAGGGTCAATTTAAGTTTCAAAGAGTTCATGACTATACGGGTGAGATATTATTGGAATCGACAAGCTTCCTCCTACAATACGAAAGTGTTATCTGGCAATGTTTAACAGTATGAACAATATTCGTGTATTGGACAATCAAAGAGCGAGGTTTCAATGTCCTCCCCGCCCTACGGCAAATGGTAATCTTGCTTGTTGATAATCTTTCATCATCTATATTATGTTTAGCGCATAATAGATCTCCATGAATTCTAACTAATCCATGAGGTATATGTTATGGATCTGATATAGTGGGTAAATGAGTTCAAGGTATGCCTAAATGGGCGAAGTGCTACAACAAATGGTACAAGCCAACACTTGAGGAGTACTTGAGCACCTCAATAAGCTCAATGGGAGGGCAGCTTGTCACGCCCTTGGCTCGAGCACGCGATAGTCACCGAAGATTTCTCACTGGTCGATAACTCATGACGTCCCAAGACTCGTCGCTGACCCAAAATCACAACAGCTAAATATGTAGCTAAATATGCAGTGGAAGCAAACTAAATAATACCCTGACAAATGTGAGATACCAAAAGAACTTCTCATATATAAACATTGGCCAGTGTTTTACATAAAGAGAAGACAGGACCCATATACATGTAGTCAAAAGAATGAGTAAGGGGAGGATCTACCGAGTCTCCCCATAAAGGATCGGGGCCAGTCAAAATAATCAAAAAGTGATGGCAGGTTTAGGGTTACCCTAGGGATCTATCATAGAGCCATTGACAAGGTCGCCATGCCACCAGTCAAGGTACCACTCATCGTACCCTGTTGAAGGGTCTTCATGGTGGTCCATCTCCCTCAATTGGAGTACCTAATCTAGTACTGGTATGGCACCAAACACCAGTAATTATAATTGAACTCCCAAATAGTTTTCTCATGCCTCTCAACAATGTATTCGTAGTCGGAGACGAATGTGCTAATCACCCACCCGCCCTCAGTGGCGTCTTCGGTTTCACCCGGCCCTCATACAATAACTCCATACTCAAGACTTGAAAGAAGGGGTTATACAACAAATGAGATAAAATCTTAGTGAGTTTACGTCCTAAGCCTCAACTAGGAAGGACTAGCCGTAGGGCTCCAAATTAGTCGTATCATTTCTCACATACCACACACATCTCACATGCTTGCTAATAGTACTGTATTAACCTATTAGCCACTATACCGGTGATCGTCACTATCTTAGGTGTGCTGACATACTTGTCATATTGGCGGCTACACAGGCACTAAAGCCAAATCAACACCTAACTCTATACATCAATACACGAGTCTCAAGCGCGCCATTCATGACAGTGCCTAGACCTCTATCACCCAGCTCGACTCGATAGTCTCTACAAGCTCTATCTAATAGCTAAATGGTCCACGACTGAGTTCTGGCTTAGGCTCTACGATTAGTCAGGTCATCAGTATACAGGCATCAATCACAATGTAAACACATGCCACAAATCAACAAATAAGGGGAACCCACATTAGGCAATTGTACTATCTCCTTTAGAGTAACCATTTGTGCCCTCCTAGTAATTTGTTAATTTTCTCGTGGTAATTTACTTTGAGGAAGGTTGCAACATGACTTGCAAGCATTCTCACGATTAATTCATCAACTAATCTTAGTTTGCTGGCCTTTATTGGAGTTGCCTACCTACATCTATTTGCTTTCCAATATATTTACCCAATTTTCTTTTACCAGATTGTTTTTAAATTACAAATTTCTCATATGTTTGACAAAAAAAAACGTCAATATACAAATTTTTATTTGCATTTCTTATAAACACATTAAATTATCAACTATTATATGAAATTATCAATATTTTTTTCTTTATAGTGACTTACCAACTTGTTCCTAATTAAGTAATCCAATAGATAAATTAGTAAGTGTCCAAAAAAAGAAGAAGCTTGTTGGTAAGTGTCCAAAAGAAGAAGAAGCTAGATAAACATCGATAACATACTCAATTGAAATTTAATAAACCATAAATGCTAATAACTTAATTGAAGAATAAGTTGATATGTTACTTAAATTAAAGTTTACAATCTCATACAAAAATTTATAATCAAAGCACACTTAATAAAAATAAATAAGAGTTGATAAACATTAAGCAAACTCCGTAATTTAAATAAAATTAAATGTGGCAGATAGCTCAAGAGAGTAGGTAACTAAAGAATTTGTTGGTAACTTAATTAGGAAAACGTCGGTAAGTCACTCTAATTAAGATCGTTAATAGCTATAAAAATTGGTAAATTTAGAGCGTTACTAAGAAATGAAAAATAAAGTTTATAAATGATAATGAAAGTTTCATTACCAAAAAAAATGATAATGAAAGTTGCAAAATTGAAAAAAAGGCATAGGTCAGTAAATCAAATGAGAGTCAGTAACGCAACAGATAATGACTATTTAATGAGAGGAAAGTTGACAAGTCACGCCAGTTTAGGTTAGTAATCTCCAAGGAAAAAGTTATTGAATACAAGGAGTTGTCTCAAGGAAAATAAAAATTGATCTCTTATTGGCAAATTAATAAGAAAATATTAAATGTTGGTAAGTAATTAAAATGAGAATTTGGTGAGGTAAAATTATAGTTGTTCATTTAATTAGGCAAAAGTTGATATATCGTTCTATTTAAAATGGAAATTTCATGTAAAAATTAGTAAATTCAAAGAAATGGTAAGTTATGTAAATAAAAATTGGTAAGTTATTAAAGAAAGTGATAATTTGCAAACTTAAATCAGCGATGGTGATGTCGTAAAAGTATAACTAAGTTATAAACAAGTTATCGGGTTTAAGTCACCATGTCATTTTCTTTACGAATATATTTTTTTTACTGTTACCAACTTCTATTGAAATTAATTACTAGCATATTTTTTATTTTTTATTTTTTAGCACGGAGCAATAGAATTCTGCTAGGAACTTTCATTAGTGGCACATGGAGTATCTAATATATAAAATATCTCTACCGATCAATCGGGTCACTTTCGTTTTTGACCAAAAAAAGGGTAACTTTCGTTGGATAGATGTGTTTGAAAGCTTCGGGTATCAAGAAGGGAGGCATCAAGGTATCGCTGGTTGGGGATGCGAAGGGGCTGTTGAGTACATACGAAGCTTCTTTTCGTGGGTTGAAGGGCGTAAGTTTGGTGGATGAAGCTGTTAGGAAATATGATGAGGGTAGATTTGTCATTTACCGTGATAGGGTTGCACACATATATATTGTATTCTTGTATTTTGTGACTTTCAAGACAATACAATATATTTTTACTCTTCATCATGGTATCAGAGCCGGGGTAGACCCTACCACCGGCCATCGCCGCCCTTCGCCGCCGCTCGCCGGCGATACCCACCGCCGTTCGCCGCCGCTCGCCGGCGATACCCACCGCCGTTCGCCGCCGCCGTTCTCCTTCTCTGTTCACCGCCGTTCCCTTCCCTGCTGTTTCGTTCACAGCGAGACAAACAGGGATTTTGAAGGTGTAGATCTGCGGGGAGCGGCAGCTTGGACCTCGTCCACCTCGTGCGGCTGCTTCGTCGTCGCCTCCTCCACGCCGCCGTCGCAGGAACACGTGCGGCTGCTTCGCCGTCGCTGCCTCCACGCCGTCGTCGCAGGAGCTCTCCACTGTCGCAGCCGTCCGTCGCTGTTGCAGGAGCTCCTTCGCTGCCGCCATAGCCACCGCTTCCGCGGTCTTAACCGCCACCGCTGCCTCCCTCACCGTTTGTTTCGGTGCTCCATCGCTGTTCAAGCCCTGCCATGCTTGTTCAGATGGTCGCCGCCGTTGCTGAAGACCTTGGAGCGTTCTCAAACAGAACGAACGAGCTAGGGTTTCAACCTTAAAAAAAAAATCGAAAAAAAAAGATATGTCTTACTGCAGTTCGTGAAGATGCTGTCTATTGTCCTTATTGATTGGTTGCTATCGCAAGTCTGGCTTCATGGACCCTCTGTAAGGTCTCTTGATTCTGTCATGTATCGATTGGGCTCCATTTGTGTTTACAATTGTGTGCTTGATTAAGAGAAGCTGCAGGCTTGATTATTGAGGTATTGTTTTATTGGATTCAACTTGTTGGATTGGTCTGTTTATTAGACTACAGAGGGGTTTATACTGATGGCATTCGCTTCTGGGTCTAGTTCGACTCATTTTCAATTGACATATGTTAAGTTGGATGGAACTAATTATCCATCATGGTCTAAAGCTGTTGAGGTTTATCTTACTGCCACTAGACAACTTGATTATCTTAAGAAGGACATTCCCTCGGATGCAAGTAAGCTTGATGATTGGATACAGGAGATGCCATGATTCATACGTTGTTGTGGAATAGTATGGATCCTAGGATTAGTCCTCACTTTATTCAATGTAACTCTGCTAAGGAAGTTTGGAAAAAATGTGCTTTACTTTATTCAGGTCAGAATAATATGACACGAGTGTGTGACACATGGGAGGCTTTGTTTGATCTTCAGCGTGGGGATCAGTCTCTATCTGAGTTTTATGCGCGTTTTACTACACTTTGCCGCCAGCTAGATACTTATCTCCCAGCTTCTACTGATCCTAATGTCTTAGTCAAGCGCCAGGAAGACCTTCGAGTCATCTTATTTCTTAAAGCACTTGGATCCGAATACTCTTCTTTTCGTCAGCAGATTACATCCGACAGTTGTCTTCCTACAGTTGATGAGGTCTTTTCTCGAGCGCTTCGTTCAACACCTTCATCTAAGATTTCCACTACAACTTTAGAGACAAGTGCTATGCTTTCTCATGGATCTCGTGGACGTGGAGTTAGTGGTCGTGGTTATCGAGGTCCAAGACATGGATTTATTCCGAGTGGAAATCGCGGTGGTCGTGACAGAAATATTGGTAGCCGTGGCTCTCGCTATTGTAATCATTGTCGGAAGACAGGTCATACAGAAGCTTACTGCTACATGCTTCATCCACAGCTACGGCCACCTCTTGCGGCATATGCTGATGTGGCAGATTCTTCCTTAACAGCTCCTTCAGACCTTCCTACTGTGCCAAGTGCAAAGGATTCAGTTACCCTGACACGTGCTGAATATGAGGCTTGGCTTCGCACCAAACAGGAGACAGGAACTTCAGCTCCCACTGCTACTCTTGCACATATCTCCCAAGGTAGTTCATCCTGTTTATTTTCTCCTTTGTCAAACTCTTGGGTTATAGATTCAGGCTCTACTCATCATATCACTGGTAACTCTCAGTTGTTGTCTTCGTCATATCCTATGTCTTCTGGAGTGTCCAA